>JACDOX010000166.1:609747-633585 GCA_014549065.1 Cardinalis cardinalis
GGGCTGGCACACAGCCGGACTGGCACACAGCAGGGCTGGCACACAGCTGGGCTGGCACACAGCTGGACTGGCACACAGCTGGGCTGGCACACAGCTGGACTGGCACAGAGCTGGGCTGGCACACAGCTGGACTGGCACACAGCCGGGCTGGCACACAGCGATCAGCCCTGCGGGCACGGACAGCGCTCCACACCCCTCTGGAGAGCTTTAAATGGATTTTCAGCCAGCTCAGGTCCTCCCACCCCATCCCATCCCTGCGTGCCCTCCCCTGCCCACCCTTGTGGTGCCAAACTGCGGCCAAGAGCACCGGAGCTGGTACTGGGGTGCTCTGAATGAGCCGAAAATCAGAGCCTGGAGAAAGAGCAGCGRGAGGCGCCCCCCCTGCCCCGGCGAGAAGTGACAGGCGGGAGGCGGCGGGGCCATTGCAATCATTGTTTATTGATCCACATGGCATTGACAGGATTACGCGGCGGCCCGAGGAAAGCAGAACTGACCCGAGGAGCAGAAATGACCCCATACCAGAAAAGCAGAACCGTCCCCCGAGCCGGGGCTCTGTCCCCACGGCAGCCCCGCCGAGCCCGGCTGCTCTCAGGGAAGCCCGAGCCGGGAGACGCCTCCAGCCGCAGCTTCCCCGATGGCYTCTCCAGCAGCAGACCCTCCTCTTCCTCTTCCTCTGCCCTCCCCGCCTCCCCCCTCCCCAGTGACAAGTGCTACAGGTTAAAAATTGGGCTACATATTAAATATAGGGCATTACCTTCAAGTAGGGCCGGGGTTTTACACAAATAACCACATTTTTTTGGTATCACTAGCATTTTTTTTAATGTCCATCATAAGACACCATTAAAAAACCCAACAACTTTAGCCTTCTTTATCTACAAAGATCTCTGATCTCATCTCCTTAGTCTGATGATCTTTTACCCTGCACATACAAGTATTAGAAGCATTATTAAGAATCGTATCCTTCAACATATTTAAGAATTATATTATTATAACAAATAAGACCAAAAATTAGATTTTATAGTTAAATATTCTGTGAGCCAGACAAAGGGGCTTTACTGTACAAGCGATTGTGCATTCTTTTTTTTTTTAAAAAAAGCAAATTATAGTGCAAAGCAAAAAACATTGGCCTGTCTCGTGACCATTTGCATACAACAGAGGTGCATCTGTTTACACCTTCACATGACAATATGTCATAAAAACAAMATCGTTGCCATTCTTTTTATTATTTTCTCTTTTAAAACTCACTACAAACAGTCTTAAATTAACCTACAACTACGAATGCCTTGTTTCCTTTGTGCTTTCAACCAGTGGGACGGGATGACAAATGCAAAAAGGCATCAAAACACAGGCTGCCCTGTCCAGCTCCAGAGCCGGCGAGCACCGGCGCTAAGGCAAGTGGAGGTTGCAGTTACGCTGGGGTAAGGCTTTTTTTTTTTTTTAGTTATTATTATTATTATCATTATTATTAATATTAATATTGAAAAGAGTTGTTCTTGGTTGCTTGTGGAACTCTGAGTGGTCATGGCAGCTCTCCAGGGCAGCCAGGATGTGCTGCTCCAGCCTCGCCGTGGTAGTGCAATTCCAGCGCGCTGTGCTGAGGGTGACCGGCTGCCAGCCGGGAGCTGGGGACAGGTGACAAGGCTGGGACGGTGTGGCTGAGGCACAGGGGCCGGGAGGGCAGCTCTGGGCCTTCCATTTTCTTGTGTTTATGGGAGAAGTGGAAGAAGGAAGGCGTGGTTACTGGTGGCACTGGGGCTGGGACTGTCCTCTGGCTGCGGGGAGGGCTCTGCAGGGCACTGCAGCTATGGATCCCCAGGAATCCGTCTGTGCCCAGCCCTGCCAGCACGAAGAATCCTGAATCAGCCCCTATTCTCATGCCAGCAGAGGGCACAGGTGGCCTGCAGGAGGTGACAAACCCCGTGTTGTGCATCAGAGCCAAGCCCCCGAGCTGGCCTTGGAGGAGCCCACAGCCTCCTCCCACCATGGCCCTGTTTGGTTCCAATCTCTGTGGTGCCAGCTGTGAGGGTGTGTGGTGCTTGGCAGACCTGGTTCCTGCAAATGCCACCTGATGYCACCACCACCAGTGGCACCTTGAGTGCCCCCTCTTCAGCTTATTCCTCTACAGCAAGATCCCCGTGTTGGGGTCACCTGGGGAAGGACAGGAGGGTGAGGGGATGGAAAAGACTGCACAGCATCAATTCACAACATTCCCACCACCAGGAGTAGAAAYTGCTCCTTTTCCAGATCTCAGGGCTTTCAGGATGAACTGACACATGTGAGGCAAAATAAAAAATTGCGTAATCCTCTCTGGGTGAGAACATGGGAAAGGACCAGAACGTAATTATGAGGCTTTGCCACCAGCTGTGAGTGTTGCCACTCAGAGGGGACAGAAGGAACATCTGGAAAATGGTGGCAAGGCCATGCCAAAGGCTCCTGAGCCCCTTGGAAGTGCATCTCAAATGTCTCAGATTGTCCTGAATGCCGCCTTCAATTCAGCCACCATCCTTGAGGTTTGCTAAGGGGAGCAAAGAGCTGGACGGTGAGGTCAGGACATGAGAGCAAACAAACAAAATAAAACATCTYCATAAAAAGTACATCTCGTGTGTAAACATGGAGGAGGGGTCAGCCAGGCCAGGGGTCAGCCACGTTACTGATTGACAAATGATGACAGTGACACCAAAATGAACAATACAACTTGTGTCGTCAACAGATAATAACAATAATCACATCACAGCTCTTGTTCACGTGGCTGACTGAGCCCCAGTGCCCCTGGCTGGGCTGCAAATCCCACTGCTCTTTGGTGATCAGGGACCCTTCACCAGAGGGGAGGGAAGGACAGGAGACAATGGGGTTTTTTCTTTTTTTCTCCTTTTTTTTTTAAAGTTAAGTTTGGTCCTCCTGCACTGGCAGAGAGACGGCTCGGATGACTCCCTGGTGTCTTCTCTTCKCTGAACCATTTTGCAGAGGAAGGGTGAGATTCTGCTCACTTCTGAATGCTTTGTGTGGGGAAGAGGTGCGAGTGAGATGAACGAGAAGTGTTCTGCAAGTACCAAACATCTGATTCCACACGTCCTTGGGGTGTTTTCCCTATGTACAATCCACATACCTAAAACATACGGAAGGAACCACATCAAGCGACACATTCAAGCCTCGTGGGTGTTCACCTTGAAATGTAACGAAGGTCTTGGTTGATCTTCGCTTGATGTTTGCATGCAGAGGATCCTTAACTTTGGGTTTGGAAGACTTTGGTTTAACTTTTCCCTTGGCATCACTTTGGTCGCTCCCAAAAGGAGCCACGGCGGCTGATTAAGTTAAAGACACGGGTGCCCAGCTGAGCTCCTCCTCAGTAGGGTCTCCAGACGGACTCATCCATCCTGCCCGTGGTGCTCATGGTGGTGGGGGAATTGCTGTGGCTGCCGTCGGCGTCCACGCCGTCGCTCTGCGCGCCCAGGCTGGCGTTCATCAGGTTGTTCSCCGCCGAGGCGCTGGTGCAGGATGAGAGCATGCGGGTGGGCGAGCGCTCGCCTCCCGCCACCATGGAGAACTGGTAGGAGCCCGAGGACGTCCCGTAGTACAAGTGGTAGGGAGAGGGGTTGGCCTGGAAGGGCCCGCTCTGGTTCTGCGTGGAGCTGGGGTACGGGGGCGGCAGGTAGGTGTGGTGGAAGCGGGTGGTGGTGGGCATGCTGGTCATGCTGATGCCCCCGATGCCCGTGGCCGAGGGCGTGGCGGTGTAGGGGAAGGCGGCGGACATGGCGCCGGGGTAATGCATCCGCGGGTCGGAGAAACGCGTCTCGGTCAGCGCCGGCAGCGTGGGGAAGGAGCGCTCGAACTGCCGCGGGTCCGAGAAGGGGCTCAGCTCTGACGTGCCTGCCGGGGCGCAAGAGGAGAGGGGTGGTTAGAGTGTGGATGCCACGGGACAGAGAGAGAGAGAAACGGCGAGTGTTTCTCACAGCGGCTTGTGAGAAATTTTAGGGAGTTGGAAAGATGTGATAACTMGTTGAGTGTAAAGAATTTGCAGGTGGTGTTTTTCTACTTCGTTTTTCTGTTCCTCTGAAGGACAGTGTRTGAGGAAGGTGTTTTTCTTAGTTAGCCAATAGATTAGAACCTCTTGTACCACTCTATAAAAACCGCGCGGCTCTTTTGAATAAAGCCCTCTTTGCCTTTTCTACTATCCTGCCTCTTGCCTGTTCCTGCCTCAATYTCGGCACAAGAGCMACATTAGAGCATTCCCAAGGAATCAGAAGGGAAAGCACCTCTTGGATCTGCCCGGGAAAAGAGTTGAGTGACTTAAATAAAAACCCTAGACCCGTTTGTTTAAGCTGCTCCCATTTCCTGTCCAAAGATTTGTTGTTTCCTATCCAAGAAGGGACACGGCTAAGCTGACTTCTCTTAGGGGTCTATTCATCTCGGGCAGATTAAAGCAGCACACCCGATAAACACAGAAAAAAGATGTTTAGCCATGACATCAGCTGTGTAGTAAATAAATGGAGGCAGGCCCCAGACGGCCGGGCCCTGGGATCATCCATCCCTGCTGTATACACACACACACAAACGCACACACACACACACACACACACACGGAGACAGGCAGGAAAAGCTGGAGCCCAGACCAGCCTGCTAAGCCTTCTTGTGGGTGGCCTGTTTGTGCTGATACCATCAGAGGATGGAGCTGATAAACACACAGCTGAAAACTCCCAAGCCAGGAGCCACTATATCCCTCTGCTCGACTTCTCTGTGTATTTTTCTCCTTCCAAGAGGATAAAGAGAGTGAGAAATTCAGGCTCTCTGCTGGGGGAAGGGAGACTCAGGGCAGCGTGGTGGGAATGTTCCCSAGCTCCATTGGATGATGGAGTCCCCCACGCTTTTTCCTGGAGGTCTAAACCCAAAGGGGGTCGCAGCCAGCCTGGGACTGGAAAGGGACCTTGGCTTGGGATCCCGTCCTCCTGCAGGAAGCCCAGGCTAGAGGTGGGAATCCACAGCAGAAGCTCCTTTGAGGAGCTGGAGGCATTCCTGTGGCTCTCTCAGCTGTTCCAAGTCTGAGACAGAGCCCAGGAACCTCTGGCCTTGGTGCATTAAAGCAGAGAGAAATGAGGTTTGCTCTCCAAGGAAAGTGCCCTTCAGACCACTTGTATTTTCCTCCTGTTAAAAGCAGGGCCTTTCTCCTTTGCTAGTGGGACACCATCYAGCCTCAAAAGTGACTATTTTTGGTCGCCATCAGCTGGATTTTGTATCCCTCAGAGCAAGAGAATGTGAGGTGAGTATGCTAAACACGCCTGTTGGTTTTGGAAATGCATATACATACAAACACACATCCAGAGGATTGTGCGGCTGCTCTGCATGCACAAGGACGTGTGTTTTAGATCTATTTATTACAATGAACCATTTTTAACTTCTCAGGGCTGGCGTTCCAGGCCCCAAAGCGTTTCCCCAGGAGAAAACTCTTGATTTAATCCCTTCCAGCTACCTAGTGACACGGGCACGCTCTGGAGGAGCAGGTATGGAGGGGATTTGATGTGAACCTCCCTTCTGATCCCAGGYGAGTCCTTCAGCCGTGGAAGGAGAACGGGAGGATCCTCCCTCCCTCCCTCCCTCCCCTGCAGCCCTTTTGCGGGCGCCCAGCAGCGCCTGCCTTCCCACGCAGGCTCCACGGAGGGGAAAGGCGGGGGAGCACCTGGTTTGTGAACGTGGCTGTGGCTTTGGGGCGAGATAAGAGAGGAGCAGAGCTCAAAGCTGTCCCGAACCACACTGCTCTGCACACACCCGGCGCTGGAAAGCGCCCGTGGAAGCGGCTGCCGGGCCACAGGGCCGACCCTGCTCCGTGCTGGGCTGGCTGGAAAAGCACAGCGGTGGGAAAAGCGCTCCCAGCCTGACTTCACAGCCCAGCAGGGACCCATCCCAAAGCYGTGCTGCAGCCACAGCTGCTGCCAGGCACTGAGGTTTGAGGGAGCTGAGGTTTGGAGACCAGCTCTGCAAGAAGCAGCCTGACCACAGCCCTGTGGCGGTAGCAATCCAGCAGCATCGCGGCTTGAGACAGGACCATGGGGCAGAAATCCTCCCTGCACCTGGACTGGAAAGAAAAAGTGCTRTCTTCTGAAAGCCTCCCCTTAAACTCGGCAGCCCTGTACTGAGAAAAAGCAGCCTCCAAATCCCCCTCAGCCCCCAAAACACCCAGACTGCTGGTCGCTGCCTTCCCAGATGACAATCGCTCAGACCGCGCTCCTTCATTACTTTTCACAGCTCCATAAATAATATTCCATAAAATGCAAATCGAAATCAAACCTCAGCGCTCAGGGCACATTTCCTTTTTCCTCTATAACTTGCTCAAAGAGGGTTTTTTTTAGAGGCTACGTTTTATTGGCCTGAACGTGCACCGTTTGGCAGTGGGTCCCTGCTACTAATTTGGACAGGAGCATATAAGAGTGTTAATTATGGGCTCTGTGTGCGACGGGCAAGGCACAGTGAGGCGGTGAGGAGCTCTGCCAGGCTCTGAACCCCCAGAGCACTATGCAGGGCTGTGATCTGCGAATTTTGATACTTCAAAAAGCGAATCCCTCAGCACGAACCCCTCAAATGGAATCCATGCCCAGCAGAGCCATGAGGCGYCCGAGTGGCCGCGACCAGCTCGCTTTGATCCCCGCCAGCCTTGGGCTCTAAGTCTGGCTCAGAATAAAGCTCCAGCTTTCCCTGACCGGAGAAGCTCTCAGCTTTTCCCYGAGGCTACAAATAAACCCCCAAACCACCCTAAAAACAAAACCGCGGCGGCCCCGGCCCGCGCAGGGCCCGCCTGAGGGGGCCGCGGCCCCGCCGCCAGCAGGGGGCGCCCGCCGGGCCGCGGGAGGAGGCGGGAAAGAGGCGGGAAGGAGGCGGCCGCCAGAGGGGGCCGGGGCCTCGCCATCGCCTCAGGGCCGGCGCCTCGGGGCTGCTGCTGTGTGCTGTGAGCTTCACCTCGGGGCTGCCACTCTCTCATGTGTCCCTCCCCTCAGGGCAGCCCTTCTGTCCCGTCTCCATCACCTCAGGGCTCCCCTCCATCCTATGTCCTTCACCTCAGGGCAGCCCTTCTGTCCCGTCTCCATCACCTCAGGGCAGCCCCTCTGTCCCGTCTCCATCACCTCAGGGCTCCCCTCCATCCTATGTCCTTCACCTCAGGGCAGCCCCTCTTTCCCGTCTCCATCACCCCAGGGCTCCCCTCCATCCTATGTCCTTCACCTCAGGGCAGCCCCTCTKTCCCATCTCCATCACCTCAGGGCTGCCCCTCTGTCCCGGTTCCTTCGCTTCGCAACTGTCTCTCCAGTTCAGCACCCTCGCCTCAGCACCCTCTCCATCCTGGCTCCATCACCTCAGGGTTTCCCCTCCATCCCATCTCCTTCRCCTCATGGTTTCCCCTCCATCTTGGTCCTGGCCTCAGGGCTTCCCCTCCATCCCATCTCTTTCACCTCACAACTGTCCCTCCACCTCAGCACTGCCCCTTCCATCTTGGTCCTTGCCTCAAAGTTTCCTCTCCATCCCKTCTCCTTCACTTCAGGGCTGCCCCTCCATCCTGGCTGCCGCAGATCGGAGCCACACAGCCCCAGCGCCTGCCCTGCACGCGAGGAAATCTCCACTGAAACAACCCCAGCGAGATCCAATTAAAACACGGCCATTAACACCCTCCATAACCACCTAACTCAGCAGCAAGGACCCTCTGCCACAGCCAGGATCAAACAGCAGCCTGGAGCAAGCAGCTGCTGAGCAAAGCCAGGGAACCAGGAGTGGGTGAAGCTGCACCCTCGGACTCCGCATTCCCTTTGGAATAACAGCTGAAAAGGGGCTTAAAACCCCCCTTCTTGCTGTCCCCTTCCCCGGCACACATCACACACATCTGCTCCGTAGTGCTGCCTCCGAGGATTTACTACGGTTTTCCCTTGCTTACTCGCCGTCCAGCCCCCATTTGCTTTTTTGGACCCTGGCAATCCGAGCTTGAGTACTTCAGTTGTCCAGTTGCCAATCAAAATATTTGAAGGAAATGTTTATTTTCTTCTCGAAATCACACCAGCTGCTGCACTAACTGAATAAGCCCATTTAGCTGTAAGAATTTAACCATTGTAAGAGTGAATTGAGTCCCCCAACTACTCCAAAATCTGACCCAATCTATCAGCGGAAATGTCAATGTTTTGGATGGGAGTTTGGGGAAGTGTGGAATGTGTATTAAATAAAAGCCATGTAAAGGTCAAAGCCCTGATTAGTAATGCCACTGTCTCCTCTTTAGGGCTGAGCTGCCCTGGGGACCGCAGAGGCCGGGACACACCCCATGATTTAATTGTGCAGCTGCAATTTGCRCCTTTTGAGGACCCCCAAGTCCCCCCTGCATGAGGGGCCGGATAGAAACATGCTTTGAAAGCTGCTCAGCCCCTTTCCAGATTAAACAACAGTGCTGCAGTGACACAGCAGCTCTCTCTCTGCCTCAGAGACAATACAGGKCTTTCCTTGGGTGGGTGGCCTGGACAAAAATGCAAAGAGATGCCCCTGATGGGAGCCAAACCTCAGCTGGGTCATGGTGGCGAGGGCTGGCCATGAGGTGGGAAGGRCTGGTTCGTGAGGCTGCCAGCCACAGAGGTTTCTCAGGGTGTGTTCAGCCTCCTCCCTTCAGACCACGTTGGGTTTGGAAGGAGTGGAACTGGTCCCTGCAGCCTGGCGGGGTCTGGGCTGGTGGATCTGCTCTGAGGTCCCTGGAAGCCTTTGAGGAGACGAGGCAATGGACCCTGCGGATGGTTTTAGGGATTGATGTGCATCCATCCCTGAGCAGCAGTGGGTGCTGCCACTACCTCCTAACCCAGGAGCACATCTGCTCTGCCTGGAGGGAAGAAGGGGMAGCAAAAGCAACACCAGGATCTCTTCAGTGCTGCAATGGTACCCAGAAAACCAGCTCACCCCAGGCACGTGGCAGCACAGCACTGATGTACAGCAGGATCATCACTATCAGATTATCTGGGGCCAGGCAGGGACGTGAGGAACCTGAGCAGGTCCTCAGCACCCCAGACACCACCWGGTCCCCACCTTAGAGATGTGGGGAGCACGCGGTGCCTGGTGAACCCAGTCAGCAATAAACCTGAGCTCGTGTGGATATGTTACACAACAAATACTCACAGTGTGTGAGACGCWCAGAGAATAAAGGGAATTTAAAGGGAACTTGATAGCCTGGCACTCTCCAAGTGTATAGAATATAAAATATCATCAGCCTGGCCATAGATCACTGTTCTAATTCCACGCATATGTGTGCCTTGTGAAATTGTCATGAAAAATCTACCCCAGGGGGAAAAGCTCAGCTTTCCTGTCTCACTGCACAATGATTGACGACAATGTAAACACTAATGATATTCTATGCTTCTGTATATAACACACCAGCACGTGTGAGACAGTGGGAACAGACATTCCTGCTCTGAATATACCTTTGGCTGTTTTTTCTCTGCTCACTTCTGTCACTCTTGGACCTCCGAGCCATCTTTGAGCATTTTTCTGACCTTTGTCCATCTCYGCTTCTGACAATAACTCCATGTGGGAGCAGGGAGAGGCAGGTGGCCAAGAGAAGGAGAGAATCTCCATGGGAAGGTGCACGAGGTGCATCTGATCTGTGAAGGCCCAGCTCATCTCTGGAGAAGGCGCCGCTCTCCTCCCCACCCACGCATGCAGGCACGCTCTCACGCCTCTGTCACGTATGTTAACAAGTGCATTTGTTTCCAAGTCAGGGCCAACTAAAAAAGAAAACGGCCCCTTCCTCTCAGCCCACGTAAAACAGAGCAAAATATATTTTGGGGGAGGAGGGGAGGTGTTGAAAAAAAAAGGAGGGTGTGAACAGCATCCGTTGTTACACGCCCATGGAGCAGTGCTCTGTATCTGATAGAACCAGCTCACAAACTGGGTGCACGGACTTCCTCTGCAGTCTGAAAAAAAACTCAAACCCCAAACCAAAACACAACAACGCACAGGTCCTTATCACAGCATCGCCAGGCACCACCTCAACACTGCCAAGCACGTTTGCTGCTCAGTTTTGTGATTCTCCCSGAACACCGTGTGCTGCCGTGCACTCACACACGCGGGCCCAAACCCACCGYGCTGAGCAGCACAAACCCAGCCCCTGGGTCCTCTCCCACCCCAAATACGCTGGGCAGCAGCAGAGCAGGGAAAATCCCAGGTGTTCCCAGCTCAGTGAATCATGCATCACATCTCAACCTCCTCTGCAAACCCTTCCAGATCCATTGGGATGCTCCAATTCTCTGGACCCATGCTTCTGGGGAGGACCCTGCTCCTAATTCCAGTGTGGATTTACGCAGGACCAGTTCAGCCCCGTATCCTGTGCCTGCAGTGTCCTCCAGAGCTTACATTAGCTCCTCTGCCTCGCCGTGTTTACCCCCTCGATGTATTTACACGGAGCAATCGGCCCCGCTCCCCGCCCGCCCTTTGCTAGACTAAACAAGCCCAGCTCTCCCAGCTTCCGGCACAGCCTCGCTCATCCCAGAGCCCTCTGCCCGCATCCCCCTGCCCGGCACATCCCGCCGAGCTAATGAATAACGGTGCTAATTGGAGCGGGTGGGTGGGCTGAGCGGGGATCGCGGGCACTCCCCTCCGCCCTGCCCGCGCTTTGCTCTTTACCTGTATTCAAAGGGTATTAAAGCAAATTAACAAGCCCTGACTACATAAAAGGAAGCTGCTGGATTTACAACCCAGCCTGCAGCTAGACCACCTTGCCTGCCGAGCAGGTTGGGGCCGGGCCACGTCTGCCATGGGAATCCCACTGCGGAGGGGTGATGGCACAGGGGGCTCCRGCGGCCAGGAGCCCGGCTGGGGGCTCCCCACCCCGCTCTGAGAATGGCGCTGCGGATCCCAGCRCACTGGAAAATCCAGGGCGGCACCCCTGAGGCAAATTCCGAGGSACTCCTCGCTGTTCTGTAGGGATGCAGCACCCTGAGCTGTGGCCGGGGYTGGCCACACGTCCGTGGCACAAACGCAGCGGTCGCGGGTGCCTGRACTCTGTCCTGGGGGAATCTCCTGCCCAGCACTGCTCTGTGGTTCATCTGTGACAGTTCCATGCCAAATTCACTGGAGGGACATCACCAATGCAAAGGAGAGGAGCAGAAAAGCAGTTTAAAGATAGACACAGAAGCCTGAAAGCAGGCAGGAAACCCATCTCGAGCATATTCCTTCCTTTGAGGCTGAAGCTGAATCCCACAATATGTTTTCTTCCCACTAATGCTTGCCTAGCTTCCTTTGGAAACAATTTAGTCTCTGCCCGTGGTAGAATGTTTTTATCCATTAAGAAACGGATATTTTAAAGAAACCATAAGTCAATCTGGACAGGGATTAGGAAGCAGCAATTCAGTGTATTTGCTGGGCCCATAATTCAGGACTTAACCTCAGAGCAGCCACGTTGCATTTCGGAAACAATAGGGGCACTTGCTGCCTATGCCAAGAGGCTTCTTGAAAGTAATATAATACTTTAAAAATGTATATTTAAGAAGAAAAACAGAGAGAAAGACTTTACTTTAAAGGCATATAATGGAGCATTCTGCTGATGATAAAAATGTTGTGCTGGCCTGAAGTAATGGATTGGGAATGAAGCTGAGTGAATTCCAGATCAGGAGATCTGAGACTTCACCTGTGAACACAGAGTCTCCCAAAAACCATTCCTCAGGCACGAGGGCTAGGAGAGGCTTGCAAAAGGATCTAACATTTACTGTCCTCCCTGTGAAATTAAGGGAGTTTGGCTTCTCTGGAGCAAAAACAAGAGTGTGCAGGGGGATGTGAAGTGCATCAATCAAAACAGCTCRCTCTGGTACCGAGGAGATCCAATCTAAATCTAAAATCCCTTTGCAATTGTCCTGGTGAGCACAAGGCCCCTCCACGCTGCTGGACAAGGCACACAATTGCTTTTGAGTGGTTGAAGATGTTTCCACCACAGAACTGGGGCGTGGGCGGTCCCGCTCTGCTGTGCTGGGAACAAAATGGTTCAGCCTGAGCCCCTGCTGAAACACAGGCAAGGGAGGACACAGAGAACTGGGGGCTGCTCCTGGGGAGGATGTGTGTCGGTCACCAGCCCACCTTCCCTGAGCCAGGGGGCCCCGAGAAGCAGCTCAAGGCAGACAGCAGGAGTCCCTTTAACATCTTGCTTCACTTCTGACAGCTACTTGATTTTTTTTAAGCTAAAAGGCAAAACTGGACTGAAGCAGGCACGCAAGGCTCTGGCTTTGCGTGCCCCGTAATAAGGAACCATTTCAAGCCATCCTAATGACAGCTTGGTGTCTCGCTGTGGGGATGGCAGAGCTGGGATTGAAACACTCACATTTTCCAGACCTCTCTGGAGAAGCAYTGGGCCAAATCCTCAACAGAGGCTCTGCTCTGGGAAGCAGAGCTGGATGATGATGGGGATCTGCCTGTCTGACCTGCCCAGCACTGGGCCAGATTCTCATCACAGCTACAGGGGTGAACCCAGAGTTATCCTATTTACTCCCAGAGTTATCCTATTTACTCCCAGAGTTATCCTATTTTCTCCCAGGGCAGCTCAAGTGAGAATGAGATCTGGTGTGTGCAGGGTTGCCAGTGTCCATCCCATTTGGGGAGAGGCATGGGAAGGGATCAAGTCTCTGCCCATCTGAGTGGGGCAAGGCAAGGCCAGAGCCACTGAAATACCCTGACACTGGAGAGAGCAGGATCCAACCCGCTCGCTATCGGAGCYGCGCTCTCTCCTCCCATGTTTCCTGGCATGCCCTTCAGAAACCATCGGCTTTCTCCTACCAGGAGGGTTTTGGTTTGAGACCATCTAACCTCAGGACGATCATTTTACATGGGGGCTATTTATAACCTCCAGGGGCTGCTTTACTGAAAGCCTCTGCGAGTGGCTGCGGGCCAGACCCTTCTCCCACTCCCCGCGGCGCCCTTGCCGTGATCTCCACCACAGCCACGGCTTTCCCTCCTCAGGAGGAGAGATTGGACTGGGCCAGAGCAAACACATCYCCCAAGAACCCCAGTTCTCCCAGATAAACACTGTCTCCTGCCTGCCTAAAAACCCAAACTCCACGTGCCATGTGCAGGGATTTGAGGTGCTGGGATTCCCCCACAGTGGCTGAGGCTGCTCCTGAGCATCCCAGCTCCAGCCTGCTTTTGCCAGGAGCGGATTAGGAAGCTTGTGCAAASTGCTTGGTCAGCAGAACAGGGAAGCCAAGCACCCCTGGCACATGAGCAGAGGGAGCTGGGCACTGCTGGAGGGAAAAACCTCCCTGTCCCCCTCTCAATCCCTGCYCAGGGATGCTAAAAACATTAACCTTGGGAAGCACCCCATGGAAGATAGCGGGGGCCAGATGAACCCCAGCCTGCCCATGGCCCCTCCCTGCTGGTATCTCGTTCTGCTTCCCACTAATCGGCCTCTCCTGTGTGTTACCCAAGAACGTGCCAAGTCGTGAGAATTACAGGCCTGTTAACTCCCATGTTGTTCTTGGCACGGGCCGGGCTCCACTTGCTCGGGTAAAAATTATGATCTTTGTGAATAAGCCGTGTGTGTGTGTGTGTGTGTGTGCGAGAGAAAGAGGGGTTTTTAAAATGATGATCATGATTGGTCATAGCCAGCGCTGTGTCAAAAGGACAGGGCTGAGATGAAGATGACTGAGCTGCTCCTGCTCCGAGTTACGCTGGTAGGAACCCGCAGTCATTTTAAGACGGTTCCTCCGGCTCGGGAACGAGGGAGCCAAGAGCAGAGCGTGCACAAACCGCCTTTTGCAGCATTCCTGGGACTTCGGATTCACTCCGCAGGAATGATTTCAGAGGCTAATTTTGTGTGTCTCCACTCCTGCTGTCACTTGACATTTGGGAATTTGGCAGGGGTGGTAGCTTGTGGCCAACTCCATTTTTTTTCTCGTTGAATTTGTGTCATCACCTGATTCTTTGCTCCAAACGGCGCTCTTTGGGTTTCTGGCACTGCAGGGGGCTGTGCTAATTTAAAATACAAATCTTTTTTTCTTCCCCCAAGAATCTCTTTCTTTATGATGCGGCCAACGGGAGAAGCCTAGAAAACTCTTTTTTTCTCTCCTGCTTTTTTAAAAAAAACAAACGATAGTCCTACACAAAATGCCCGTGTTCTTCTCATAAACCTTGCTAATATCAATGAAAATTCCAAGYGTGGAGATTTGCATTTCAATGAGGAAGAAATTAAATTTTCTCTGTAATTTTGGGTTGGGAGGAGCGGCGCAGCTTTTACAGTKCGGGTAACATTTTCAAACATATTTTTACACCCAAAACTCCCTCTTTGCTAATGACACCGAGGCTTTCAAATAACCATATCCCTTCTGAAAACACAGCACGAAGGTTTTGGGAGCTTTTTCTATGAAACTTTCCCAGAAGGGCCTATTCTCACCAAAATTCTAAATACAGACAGCTTAAATACTGTTCCTTGAAGCCCTGTTAGTATCTCTGCTGATTTCTGAAGGAAAAGAACCAGTGAGACTAAAAGTGCATGGAAAAGCAGCACAGAAAAGGACAGGAGAATGGTCTCTTAATTCATCCTAGGGACATCTGCCTGTGCAGAAAGACAGGAGCAGCACAGCAGCCGAGACMTTTTAATGCCTTGCTTAGTTTGGGACTGAAGTTCCAGGATTAGCAGCCTGATCKCTGTCAGGTAACTCCAGTGGCAATTCCTGCCCCTGTCCTGGCAGCAAGCTGCGGATTCCTGGGGAACGCCCAGGGACTTGGGCGCTCTTTGCCGCTGGCAGATCTGGGAAGAGCAAAGCTCTGTGTGTGTGTGTGTGTGTGCCTGTGCAGGTGTGCATCCGTGTGGGGAATTATGCTGGAGCTGGGCGAGGGATCACCACACTTGGCACCCACACAATGATAAGAAACCGTTGGGATTAGCATGTAAAGCACGGAACACCCTCTCTGGCTGATGCATAACCATAGCGCGGCTGCCTTCATGTCAGAGGAGCTGCTGAGTTCAAAGGGTGCTGCTCTCACCTCCCTCACGCTCCTGCTGCTCATTTGTTCCTCAAAACCCAGATCTAATGGTGCAAAAAGTGACTTAATGGGTGCAAAAAGGTTTCCAAGGYCAAGAAATCCACACAAACCCCTCCCTGGCACCTTAACCGGGGGAGAGCTGGACTCCAACTCTAAAATCCCACCCAGAGGGCTGTTCCCACTCAGCCGTGCCAGGAACACGAGGGTTTGGGGGTGACAGTGGGACCCCCAGGTGGTTACCTTGGATTGGAGTTTGAGCCTGGGAGCCGAAGTGGCTCGGGGTGCTGAGGGATCCACGGGGGTTGGGTGTTGTTGGGGTGACTCTCATGGACTGGCGCAGCCGTTCCAGCTCTCCGTAGCGGTCGGTGAAGGGTTTGGCTTGGTCTTCCAGCTTTTGTCTGTGCCCTGGAACATGATAAAAGAGTCTGGTATCTGATCAGCTCCCCTTTGGCTGCAGCAGCCTGGTTACACAGGGAGCCAGCCTCTGTCTCTGTGGTTTGCTGTTACTCACACAGGATAATGGGTGCCAGCCCYGGCAGAGAGCAGCTCCCGGGGCAGGTGGACACAGAGTGACCCACAGGGGAGGCTCCAGATCATCCAGAAAGTCTCCAGTCAAGGAGCTGGATCAGGATGCCCCTGCCTGACCAACGTCCACCAGCCCTCACTGACTCTGAACACAGAGGGCAGACATGCAAGGCAGAAGAAACCACGTCCTGGCAAAGTGGGGACTGGGGAACCGGCAAAAATTGAATTTTAAGTATTTTCTGCAGCATTTGCTCATTGCTCAAARAACAAACTCCCACCTTACTCCAGCCCCCTCCCAGCTGTGCCCACCCAGCTCGGTCAGAGCCAAGTGGGGCTGGAGGAGGCACAGAGGGATGGGATCAGCCCTCGCTGGTACCACACCTTGGCCACCTCACTTTGCTTCTCTCTGTTCCTCTTTCCTCCCCATAAAACGGGCAGACTAATCACCCACCTCCCCCAGGCAGGGCAGCAGCTAATGAGCGTTCATAAAGCACTCCCAGCTCCTTAGGTAGCAGCTGCTGGCACAGGGCAATAATTATTAAATTTATGCTAATTGTCCCGAGGCGAGAGGCGCATGAAACGCACTTGATACATAACTTTCACATTTTACTGTATTAATCATCACCAAACAGCTTCTCTCTCTCTCTGGACCGGATTCCAGTCTCAGTTACACCCGCACAAAGCTGGAGGGGCTCCAGAGGAGCCTCAGCTTTACATCAGTGCGGGGTTCAGACCTTGGCTTCTCCTTGTTCTTCCCCTGCCGCAGCCAGACTGCCCCACAGCACCCCCAGCTCTCTGCACCTGCCACGGAGGGACCTTGCCCAGGTGGCACCGCCTCATCCCGGCCCCATCCCAGCGCTCAGGGGCACTGGAGGTGTGCAGGCACGCCGGGAGAGAGGCTGGCAAGAAACCCTTGTGCAGCACTTCAGAGAGCTGGCCCTTATCAGATCCTACAGCCCGACATCCACCAAGCCAAGCTCAGCTCTTGGTGGCTTCTAAAGAAGAAAAGGAAAGCAAAGCAGCGCGTTTAAAAAGCGATGAACGCAGGCACYTCTCACCCCCCTGCCCTTCCCCCTCACATCTGCACAGCTCCGTGAGCTGTGTCAGTTTATAGCAAAGTCACAGAAAGTCCCCACACTTCCCCCTCCTTAAATCCAGCGTCTGGTATCTCCTGATCTCCCACTTGCCTGGCTCAAGCTGTGCTTGCCAGGCTGGCTGTGAGGACGCTGGGATGGGAGGGGAGCTCCAAGGGGAGCTCACACTCCCAGCTGAGCTCCATGGGTGTCCCACCAGCAAACCCACCCCAGCCACAGATTCCARGGGGCTTTGACCCCTCTCTGCTCTCTCCACMTCAGGTGAGCCCCACCATCCCCTCMAAGCTCTATAATCCCCAGATTTCCAGGGATGTGAGAGTCCAAACCAAGGGAAAACGTGCTGGCACCAGAGAGGAAAGCTTGGGGAGGACAAACCCAGCAGAAAGCAAAAACCCAGCGGTATTTTGAAAATGTATTTTCCCTGCTGTGTGAAGTAAACCAAGGAAACCTCAAAGCAAGACCATAAACGATCTATTCTCATCACTGTGTGTCCCCAGACCTCAGGCACCTCTGCATTATCCAGGGCCTTTGGAGCTGTGAGCAGCATCTGCCACATAGTGCTTTCTCCAGGGGAAAAGTGTGTGCACTGAGATGTCTTGTTTTAGCCCACATTTTATTATTTCACTATACATTCAAGCACAGAAGAAAAGTAGTGTTATATTTCACCTTTACCCAGTTATTTTGGGCAGAGCTTCGCAGAAAAGCCAAAAGGACTTCAAAGACCAAGTTCCCCAGAAATCTAATAAAAATTAAATTCCCTTCTTCTATCTCAGCACAAACCCTATCCTGTGGTGTTATCTGGCATGTGACAGGGAAAATCCTGAAAAAATATATCAAGTGATCTCTATGCTGATAACGTTTTTAAAGATTATTCAGCCATGCAGCCCCACCAAGGGCTTCATGTGCCTGTGTCACGCTGCRCTGTGGTTGCTCTGGTGCCCACGCTATCTGAACGTGGGCACAGTCCCGTGGGCTTTGCCAGCCTCGAGCAAACACATCCAGAAGGGGCTGGTTTGTGGGGAGACCCAGCAATTACCAGCAAACGCCTGAAACTATCCTGCTGGAAAGAAAGAGGAAAACTTGACACAAATGTGAGTGAAGACAAACACGGGGCTGGTGGGATCAAGGCTCTTCCCAGCCCCTCTCCAGTCTGTGTCTCACCTTGTCCCCATGTGTGGGACCTGGCAGCCCCAAACCCCCCTGTGAAACGAGGCAGAGAATGAGTTAAAAACCACCAGCTTGGGCTGCCAGCCCTCTTTAGCTCAGGCTGTCTCCCCAGGACTTCCTGCCGCTTGTCACTTAGGGCTGGGGACGTCAGACTTTGTCACGCAAGAGAGAATCGCTGTTAATGGGTTTCTTTCATCAGAACAACCTGAGCTTTTTAATTTCTGCAGCGGTTGGCTTCATTAAAAGCCCTTCCCCATCTGCCCACAGCTGTCACGGAGAGGAAACCAGTGAACAATAGCTCATACCTTAGAGAACAGGAAGGTGGTTTCTACCTTCACCCGAGCACTGACTCAAAGCCTCCCGAAGCCAGTGGGTGGATTTTCACTCAACTTCAAACAGCCCCAGCCCTCATCCCCAAAAAATCTGTCTGAGAAGCCTTAATCGCCCCAACCTGTGAGTTTTGGGGCACAAAAGGCACTGCTGAGGTTGGAGATTCTGCGCTGCATTTCYAGCTGGGCCACCACTGGCTTGTAGGTCAATATTTATGGAAACAGCAGAGCCCAGCATGGTCAAATGGTGGCAGCTCCTGACCTTGGGCACTCCTTGTCAGCAGCGCCAGGGTTTTAACGCTGGATCGGGTTTCAGGATCGGTTAACTCCGGTATTGAACGTGACATGATGTAAACATTGACAGATCACCTACGATCCTGATGT
This sequence comes from Cardinalis cardinalis, assembly GCA_014549065.1. Taxonomy (NCBI): domain Eukaryota; kingdom Metazoa; phylum Chordata; class Aves; order Passeriformes; family Cardinalidae; genus Cardinalis; species Cardinalis cardinalis. The sequence continues at coordinate 628,217 of JACDOX010000166.1, forward strand.
AATAACAAGATCTGTATTAGCATATCAAACAAACTATCCCATTGAACACTTCCCAGCTGGAAGAGCCGACGTGAATTTGACACTTTAGGCCAGTAATAAGAAGCATACTGGAAGTTTTGGGTGTTTCCTTGGAATGCAGACAGCGAAGCAGTGTGTGCCACACGAGCTCAGGCCCTCAGAGCTATGATTTAAAGACATGCTTTCTGCATTAAAATATTTCAAAGACCAAACAGAATCTGCTCTTCCTTCCAGGAGTGTGCAACCTGATGTGGCTTCCCAAGCCAGGACCAAATGGGGTTTCCAGGCTGTGGAGGGGGAGTTCCAAAAGCAGCTGATTTCCTCRGATTACTGAGATGCAGAATATTAAGTTGAGCAAGGGTGGAAAGGGGCTCYAGGAACTTCATGGCTCGAGTGACACCAAAATCCCAGAGCTGAGAGATTTGATTAAAAAGAGCTCTCAGTGGGGTGAGTGGGAGCCCCAGTTCCCTGATTTCTCTGCAGATGGAGTTAGATGAGAGCCGAGGAGCYGCACAGCCCTGCTGGGCTCGGAGCTGGGTGTCACGCTCATCCCCAGCCCCCGGCTCAGCCCCGCGCTGCCGGCAGAGCAGATGTTGGGAAGTGGCTTGGCCCTCCCCGGGAGCCTGGCTGCGGAATGCTGGCGGCAAGCTGGAGCGGAGGAAACGCCGAGGGACGCTCACGAGCACACACACACACACACACACACACACGCTGCAGATCATTGCCTCAGCCCCAGACAGGAGGAGACAGAGCCAGGAGAGGGTGGCATGGGCTGGCACAGCAGCTTGAGCCACACTCAGCCTCCTTCAAAGCATCCGAGCATCCCCCTGGCATTCCACCATCCTCCCACCAAGGCTCTGCTCAAATACTCCCAGCCGAACTCCGGGGCTGAGCCAGGCTCASCAGGAGCAGTCCCTGCACACGAAGCCGTGGCTTAGTCTCTACACGTCCGTGAGAAGGGACCACAAGAAAGGGATCAGCAGTGGATAAAACTCTGTCTCAATGTGCAAAACACCTTTCAAATCCCTCCCRTGGCCCTCGAAATAGGTACTTCAGAGAGACACGCCAGTCCTCTGCAGAGGCTGGAATTTTTTTCCCAGTCTGAGTCTCGGCTAGACAATCAAGTCCCAGCATGTGCTCCAGARAGAAGCCACATGTGAAACTCCCGTGTTATGGGAACAGCAGGCCTGTCCCTTGCAGCCAATGCTGGGCTGGTTTCACCTTTGCACACCTCTAACACAAGGCAAGAACGCGGCTCAGGCTCTCCCTGGAATCCCACCTCCAGCTCTAGACCTGCCTTGGGAAATGCCCAGCCAAGAAGAATTCAGAGGAGCCCCASTGCCAGGGAAGGAGGGAGGGAGGACAGTGCAGGGGAAGGAGGGAGGACAGTGCAGAGCTGGGAGCTGGAAGGGAGCTGGAAGGGACTCAAACGTGACGCAGGATGACGGAGGTGCCCTCCGAGCCCCAGYGAGAGCCAACCCCGCTGCTAAAAGCAGAGCCCAGGAGTTCACAGGAGGGAGCAGGAGGGAAATGTTGGGAGGCACCGTCCCTTGTGCTGCCGAACAAAGTCAGGCACAGATAACTCATTATTCACATGTTTGAAGTGGGCCTGCTTACGCCATTTGGAAGGAGAATCAGTCACGGCCGGGCTTTGCTTTGGTTTCCTCTGGCTTTCGTGAGACACTGCTGCTACTGTCTTTCTGCAGCTCGGGGAGAAAGGGGAGTGTGGCGCAATGCGCCCCGGCTCGCTTGTCCTGGCACAGCCTTCACACCAACAACCAAAGGAAAATAATATTTAAAGGGGTGGGGGAGAGAATTAGGAAGGAAAAAAAAAAAAAAAGAAAAGAAAAAAGGCTGCTAATTTATAAAGCTTTTTTAGCTGGTGGTGGTCTGAGATGAATTGGCTGCCTCTAAAAGGATGAAAATAAATATCCCTCTTTTTGAAGGAAATAGGCTGGCTCCGGGCCAGCTGGCAGGAAGCACAGAGATATGTTGCATTTACAGTAGGTTTTTTAGTGTCTGAAGCTCCAGCAGCGGGAGAGATGTTCGTTCTAGGCAGGCTGGGATTGATTAGGAGGCTTTGGGAGCCCCTGATCTCCTCTCACTCCCGGGTTAGTGCTGAGACCTCGCCTCTGCCTCKCTCCCTGCCCGCCCTGTGCCCACCCTGGCAAGTCTCTGATAAACCCTGTTGGGGCCCTTGATTGTGCTGGGAGACCCCAAAACCGAGCCCTCTGGAAGGAAAACRAAGCAGGGCATTAATTTAAACAGAAATCCAGGGTAGTGCTTCCAAAAGCTCCAGGGACCTGGGAGCTATGGCCCATTCCCAAATCAAAGGGAACATCATGCCCAAATTTCCACACAACTGCAGCTCAAATGCCTGAAGGACAAAGCATCCCTATTCCTAGGGTTTCAAGAGTCCTTCTGGATTTACAAAAATATTTGAAGCCCTTCAGAACACAAGGAAAGCTGAGGGTATTCTCAGCAGTGGGTAAAATTCATCAGGTTTAAGCATTCAGGCCACTTGTGCCTTGCTGAAAATCCCCACCAGTGCTTTCCTACCTTTTTCCATCCAGAGTAAGAGCTCTGAAAATCTGCCCCTGAGACTGCAGAGTGAACTGGGTGGGGGTTAAAAGTTGTGATTTACAGATATGAAAGCTGCAGCCCGGGTGTCAGAGCGCAGCAGGTGGGTGCACATCTGCGGGAAATCGGGCAGCTTTCAGAACAGGGTGCAAAAACCACCAGCCCCGACGGCCTCTCTGCCGTCACTCCCCATTCCAGGAAGGCACAATTCACTCATGGGCTGTCACCTGGTTCTCATGGAATCAGGCAAACTCCCTGATTCCAGGATTTCTGAGCKGGGTGCTGGGAGGAAGCAGACAGATCTCAAGGACATCCAGCTGGTATTGCCTCAGCCCCGGCTGAGATCAGATTTCCAGATTCCATAGATCCATGGAGAGATGCCAGTCCCAGTGAGCTCCTGCTGCTATCTAACAACCTGGACTGGGACCTACCAGTARAGCTGGTTTCTCCCAGTTCACAACCTGTTCCATTAGGGCAAGCACATCAAATTCCTTGGGGTGACACTGCTTAAGGACACCGTGCCCGGGATGGGGAGGACCAGCAGCTGGGCTCAGCCTGTGCAAGGAATGTGCCGTGGTTCAGCTGATGGAGCTGAGATGTCCYTGCACTATGGGGAGGGAGCAGCAATTTGCCAGCCTGGCCTGTGCCGGGGGGAACAGACCTGAATTCTCCCAAGGTTTGAGGATGCTGAGCGCTGCTTTTCCCCTCAGACAGCTGGAGCTGAGCCCTGCATTTGAATACTGATCCCCTCCATCTCAGGACTGRGCTCCAAGCTCCATCCCCAGCGCCTGGCTGGTGTTATCCCGCTGGATATTTACTTTGGATAATAGCTGGATAATAGCTTTGCACTGGCAGGAGGAGCCCAGAGCAACGACACCTGCACTGCATCCTCATCCTCATCCTCATCCTCATCCTCATCCTCATCCTCATCCTCATCCTCATCCTCATCCTCCCTGCAGCGCTGCTCCCCAAAGCCAAGGGAGCAGAGCTGACCATGGGGAAAGGGCTCCCTGCTGCCACATCTGGTTTGGAAAGGGGAACCTCCCAGCACAGAGGTTCCCATCCCACTGCCACCACCCCTGGAGGCTGGGAGGGCACCAGGGGCACTCCCTGCTCGCTGGGTCCCTCTTCTTCCTCGCCTCTCTGCCCCGCTCCCACTACAGCAGAGACACTGGGAAGAGTAAGAGAAAATAATGCAAACTCATGTCTGAGCCCCTTCCGCTGCAGGAGGTGATTTATGATCTGTCTCTGCTGCCTGCAGGACAGGTGACTGCGCTCCGGCAGCGGAAGAGAAGGGTCGTAGGAACTCCATTTCATTTCACTCTGAGTCAAATCCTCTTCCTCCCTCTGCCACATCATTAAAGTGATTGGTTGCACTGATAAGCCCTTTCGGGAGGGAGAAACAAGATGTGTCCTGCCTGACATCTGATGTGATCTTGCGGTTTTGGTTGGTAGCTCTGGTCCTTTAGCTGTTGTCTTCCCTGAAACGAAACTTGCCTTTTAGCACTGGCAATTTTTTCCCCCCTCTCTCCTTTCCAATCTGTGACTCTTCGCTCTGTCCTCCCGAGCCCCTGAATCCTGCCTGAGGGAGCTGGGGCCACGCTGCAYCAAGAACCCTGCAAATCCCCCCTGCCAGCCTCCTGCACACCCCCTGCTCCCCCCAGGAATCACAGACAGGTAAACTGAGGCACGGGGCAAAGTGCTGCTCCTTTGGGAAGGCGTGAACCTCACCAATGGCCTTGCTGCACTGCTCAGAAAAATTCCTTTTTGGTGCCACCTGCATCCCATCCCAGCCCACTCATCCTCCTGCACAGCTCCCTTTGGATCACGCCGCTGGATCCAGCAGGAATTTCTTTTGTTGTGTGTTTGAATTTGAGTTCCTTGTTTGTATYTGAATTTCTTTTGCTGTGTCTTTGAACAGCCCCTGACACAACCCGGCACCRAGCACCACCAACATCCTCCTGGAAAAAGCCTTCAGTGCAACTTAACCCCCCAAAAAATCCCTCAATGACCACCAGATCCCACCAGAAAACCCTTTTGATCAGTTTAGTCTCTCCCGAATTCGGGATCAATGCCCATTTCTCCATTCTCAGTTATTTCCAAAGCCACCCCAGGGCCAGGTTTGCCTCTTCCACCCCAGCCGAGAACCGTGCCCTGGGGTTTTCCCAAAGCTTTCAAAAGCAGGAGGTGTTGCAACCAATCCCAACAAGGATTCCTTTGTAGGACGCAAGCAAAAATAATTTCCCTGTTCTGACTCCCAATATTGCTGCACKTAGAAAATATTGGATGTTTTCAAGCGAAATGTTTTGGAGTTGTTACGCAGCAGGCGATTTTGGAAAGGAGAGGTGGAATTTACTGCATGTGGCGAATCAAATAATTAAAGGAGTGCATTTACTGGAGCCCAGATAATTTCAGCTGCTCTGTAATTCCTTTTGAGGCTGGAATACAGCCTCGAGCTGCAGCACAAAAGGCCCTGGCGATGCTTGGAGCACTCTCAGGAAACTTTCATCCCTGCTCTGCTCTGCCCAGGGAATTCTCTGCTCCCTGGTGCCCCCTGGGACACCCCCAAGTCCTCCTGAGATCCCCACTGGGGCTGGGGTCTTGCACAGCCCCACCACAGAACCCAGGGCCAGGCCGGGTTTGTCCCCGAGGGGTTTTATCCACCCCGTTGCCAACAAGGGGCATCCCAGAGGGGGAAATTTCCCCTGGGATCAAAACGTGTTAGAGATGGGAAAACAGGCAGGGAAATGTCCTGTGAGCCAGCGCTGATC
>JACDOX010000166.1:666224-681422 GCA_014549065.1 Cardinalis cardinalis
AGCAGTGCCACTCTATGGGTGGCCTGGCCCCAATCCCCCCTGCCCTGCTGGGGTGACACTCGTGCTCCCAGCAGTGCCACTCTATGGGTGGCCTGTCCCCAATCCCCCCGATCCCGGCTGGGGTGACACTCGCGCTCCCAGCAGTGCCCCCCCAGGGGTGGCCTGTCCCCAATGCCCCTGCCCTGCTGGGGTGACACTCGTGCTCCCAGCAGTGCCACTCTATGGGTGGCCTGTCCCCAGTCCCCCCTGCCCTGCTGGGGTGACACTCGTGCTCCCAGCAGTGCCACTCTATGGGTGGCCTGTCCCCAATGCCCCTGCCCTGCTGGGGTGACACTCGTGCTCCCAGCAGTGCCCCCCCAGGGGTGGCCTGTCCCCAATGCCCCCTGTCCTGCTGGGGGTGTCACCAGCCCCAGCCCCGCAGGTGGCACCCCAGGGAGGGGGCACATTCGCTGAATTTATTTCCTTTATTCCGGCGCTCCCGGGCAGGGACGGGGAGCTCGGGCTGCGGGAGGGGAGCGCACGGGCTGGGGGAGCAGGAGCAGCTGCCGGGCTCCAGCTGGAGCAGCGTCCTGGATCCCAGCAGGCACAGAAACGCTGCAGAGATGGATTTTGCATCCATCCTTGTGGCTCCTAGAATATCTTCATAAGCCACAATGTGCCCTTAATCCCACAACAAAATCAAGTCAAAGAGCAATTAATATTCTGATACCTGTGGCTGGCTGAAGTGATATAGAGCTGAAGATTTCTTTTTCCATTTCACTCCAACTGTGGTTTTGTTTTTTTCCAGCCATTCTCTGGTCAGTGGTTTTAGGGGCACCAAGGTTCACTTTTGTGGGTAACCTCCACTGTTAGCTGTTGATTTAATTAACTCAGGCTCCTCTGCCTCCTTGACCATACCAACCCCAGCAGGGTTGGAGAGCAAATGCAGGATTAAGGTCGGGAGTGGGGGGTTTGAGCTTAAGCTTTAAAATAAAAGCGCTGAGAAATTAAAAATKATGATTCTGAAGGACTGGGCTCTGCCACTGCGGGATTGTTCAACCCTAAACTCGGTTAGGAGCAAAGCTTTGTTGCCTAAGCTTGAACCAGGAGTTAAAGGATGAGTTCAGCACCCAAAAGTGAAGGTGCAGCCACGGGGATGCTGAGAGGGGCAGCACCCAAGGGCAGCTCTGGGTGTTTTGCTGAGATTTCTGAGATTTCCCACCACAAAACCAGGGAATATTGGAATTTCTGGGCAGGTCAGGCAGGGAGACACCCCAGAGCCCGGGGAAGGGACCTGCTGTCCCCAGGATCTCAGGTCAGAGCCCAGGYGGGGCTGGGAGAAGAAGATTCCGAGTCCTCCGTGTCGGGATCGGGGGGAAATGSCCAGAGCAGGATTTACCATCACAGCCCCTCCTCTGCACCCCAAAATACTCCCAGCCCAGCCCCAGGGACCCCCCGAGCACCCAGGGGGCTCCTGGGCAGCTCTGACCTTCGCCAGCAGCCCCAGCCCCGGCTGGGCCAGCGGCCCCGGCAGAGCCTGCCTTGTTTTTAGCAACCCCGTTGAAATTTAAATTGATTTGTTATTTATCCAACTGACAACAAAGAGAGAAGAAAACAGTCCTAACTCAGTGCGCTGGGGAGATTGAATTCCTGTATCGCTGTCAGCTGCATTAACTGACTTCCTGGAGCTAAATTCAATTAGGGCAGCATTCCCTAGCATTAATAAATCAATACCGATGCCATTTTGATATATTTTGAACGTCTTTCATTATCCATTTCAGGGCAGGGATTAGGGCTGAACTGGAAGCTAATGGGACGTGACAGGGCGGGCCGGCTCGGGGAGGCAGAGCCCGGCAGCCGGGACTGCTTTGTGCTGCGGAAGGCGAAACAAAAGAGCTGCTCGGGTTCCAGGAGCGACTCGGGAGGAACCTGTGGGATGGAAGCGGAGGCGTGGAGCCCCTCCTGCAGCAGGGTTTGGGAGGGTTCACACCTCGCCTTGGTCTCTCCCTGGAGCCGCCCGGAGGGAAAAGGAAAACAACAGGATCTCATTTGCTTCTCCTGCGCCTCGCTCCTTTGTAATGGGTTTGGAGATCGYTTATCCAACACGGGAATTATTTTTGACTTAATGACCAATCACGGCCGGTCGTTCCAGGACGCTGGAAGGAGTCTGGAGTTTTCATTATCATTCTTGGTGGCCTTCTGCTGACAGTCACGGGATTCTGTGCAGTGTGTGCAGAGTTGAGTGCTTGACAGGTTCAGTTTTAGATGTATAGAATAATAGAGTAGARCGATAGAGTAGAATAAAGTACTTAATTAGCCTACTGATATCCATGGAGTCCTCCTCATCATTCTCTCCCTTCATTGGGACCAAAAAATACCCACTACAGTGGATATTTTAACCTTTTTAAAGGTTAAAATACTATTAATATTTTAATAGATTTTAATTATAATATATATAATACATGATTTATATTATATTATATTATATTATATTATATTATATTATATTATATTATATTATATTATATTAATATTTTTAAATTTTAATATATTTTTAAGGTTAAAATTTTTAACCTTTAAAGAGATTAAAATATCCACTATATCCACTATTTTCACCTTTAAAAAGGTTAAAATATCCACTATATCCACTATTTTCACCTTTAAAAAGGTTAAAATGTCCACTATATCCACTATTTTCTCCTTTAAAAAGGTAAAAATCTCCACTATATCCACTATTTTCACCTTTAAAAAGGTTAAAACCTTGCCCATCCCTGCTGCCACCCCGGGCATCAATCACTCACCCGGAGCCCTGCAAAGCGCCAGCGAAGCCTTTCCCTCCCCCAGGCCATAAACCAGCGCCTAGCAAAGCGCAGCCTGCGCCTCTTCAAGGCTTAAAAGCATCTGAACGGCCTGGAGGGACCATTCCTGCTGCACCTGGGGATGGATAAAGATGGAAAATAAAGACGGGAAATAATCGGGTGTCGGCGGCGCTGCTGGGCTCGGCTCAGCTGGGAGGGAGCGGCGCGGCTGGCTCAGCCCTGAGGGACAGGAGTGCTCTGGGGCTCCTCTGGGCTCCGGTGCAGAAAGAACGGAAAATGCAAAGTCTGAGGTGGCTCCTGGCTCCTTCCCAGCGAGATTGTCGCTGTTGTGTCCCCCGAAAGCCTCTGCAGGGGTCAGGGACACGCAGAGGAGGGCCCTGACCCTCCACAGAAACCCTTCCCCTCCCACCCAAAAACCTCCTCCTCCAAGCTTCAAAGGCCCAGAACAGCCCAGTTTTCCCTTTGCCAAGCAAGCCAGCCCACCCCGCCCCACCACCAGTCACATTATCTCACCCATAAAATCAAAATATTCCATTAAGAGCAAGTGAGAGTCAGGAGTGCCCTTTGAAAACCAGGTGTTTCCACTTTCAGGGGCACCAGAAGCTGCAAGGGCGCAGGGTTTATGAAGATTTTCCATGCTTGGCTTGGAAAAACGAAATAAACCCATGGAAGGAGCCCTGAGAGGGCAGGGCCAGTCCCATCCTCTTGCAATTCATTAGATCCTTCCTCCTCCCGGGGCAGGTGCTGATCAAGGGAAGGGGCAGGAGGTGGAAAAAGCCGCCCCATTTTTGATCCAAACCGGTAAAATCCCAACAAAAAACAAGGGGCTCTTTTGTCCAAGTGGCTTCCAAAGCCTTATAAAAAGGGTAATGATCCTATAAAGCTCAGCCTTGGGCGGTTTGGGGGCAGCTCAGCTCAGGCCCCAGAGTGCTGAGGGCCCCCAAAGGAGCTGTGCCCTCAAAGGCAGAGCTTGGCACCCCCAGGTGATGCTGAACGCCAAATCAGGATTAATCCCAGCAGGGATCTGGGGGTGGGGCAGGCTCAGCTCCTTTTCACAGAATTACGGGGTTCTTTTGGCCTGGAAGGGACCTTCAAGCCCACCCAGACCTGGCAGGGACACCTCCCACCATCCCAGGCTGCTCCCAGCCCCGTCCCATCCAGCCTTTCCCAAATTCTTCCACCAGGGCTGGGCTCCCCCGAGGGAAAACCCAAACAGAGCCGATTTGGCCCCAGCTGTGGCTTTGCCAAACAAAATCTGGCATTTCTGCCCTCTCCTGAGGGATCTGAGGGGGTCTGTGGCCCTGCAGGGGTGGGAACTYGGCTCTTGTGGGGTTTTTACCTCACTTGGCCACGGAGACCAAAGCAAACAAACGAATGTTCAATTAACCCCAGGCTCAGGGAGGATTTTCCACCTCRGCCACAGGCAGCAAACCCCCCTGGATGTGATGGCAGCGCCTGAATCTGGGCAAAACAGACCCAAAATCAGAGCCAGGCGCTCCCAGCCCTTCCAGCGAGGGCGGTGGGTGCTGCTGTCCCTTTGCCCCCATCAAGGCCCACCCAAGGGTGCACCCAGGGGTTTTCCTGGCTKTTCCAGCCTCCCTGAAGGACATCCCTCCCTTTCCCAGGCAGCCCKGCCCCAGCAGAGAGCCAGATCCCCTCCAGCGGCCTCCCCCCAGAGCACAAAGAGGATTTATTCCCTCCCCAAATTCCACTTTAATTTCACATCCCCAGCAGCCCCAGCCCCTCCACCTGCCTCCCCAGCCACGTTCGTGCCAGGTGAGACCCCAAAGCCAACCACCCCCAGGGCTGGCTCCCCCCAACTTCCCCAGCTGAACCCGCTCTGGGGGGAGAAGGAGAAGAAGAATCAGGAATGGCTCTGCCCAGATGTGTTGCACAACCTTTAAAAAAGCAGAAGCCTCGCTTGCAGAGAAACCTGTGCTGGGCAGCCCCGAGGAGCCCCAAACCTCTCTGCCCACAGCCCTGATGAGCAAGAGCTCATCAGAGGGGAGCAATCCTCCCTCCCCACGCCAGGGATGGCTCCAGGTTGGCTCCTGCTGCCACCAGCCCAGGGAGGGGACACAAACCCAGGCCTGGAGAGCCCCCATGAGAGGGTGGATTTCTCCTGGCTTTAATTAATTCAAGGTGTAAAGCTCATGGCGAAGAGAGCTGGGGCACAAAATCCTGGGTATGGATGTGAAAACCAGCCAAATCTTCGATGACCCAACAGGGAGAGCAATAAAAGACTGAAAATGGGCCCATTCCAGAAATAGCCCGGGCAGTTCCTGAAGTACCTCGTGGTAATGGAGCTGCCGSGCTGGCAGGACACCCAGCGCTGCCCGGGGATCGATGAGGAGAGCTCTGCTGGCCAGGACAGCAGGGATGGGGATCCCACGCCCCCTCAGCCCAGCCCCACAACCACCCCTAAACCGACCCCGGAGCSCAGAACCAGCGGGACGGAGCAGGAACCGCCCCCCCAGCTGCAACCCAGCCCAAACTCCTCGTTTTTCACCCCAAACAAAGCTCTCCCTGCCCTCCCTGCGGCGATTYGTTGATGCTCCCAACACCAGAGCCATCTCAGGGCCCAGCCCCTCTCCCTTTCCCTCCTTGCCTTCTCTTCAGACGTGACCTTTTGATTTCTCGGGTAGAGTGTAAATTACATGTCGCCAGCATAAAATATTAAATCCAATTTATATTTAATTATTGATGTTATTATGTATTCCATAGTAATGGCAGCAGGAAAAAAAAGAAGATCTCCACCCCGCCATTAAAGAGCTCGGTTGCATTAGCAGCTTCTTGAGGTTAAGATTTCTTCCTCCGCTCCTTCTTACCCGTAAGATTGATGGGGATGGGGGGATTTTGTAAATAGTCTTCCAGAAATATTTTATCTGATTATTGTACCTATAAAAGGGAGCCGGGAGGGGGAGAAGGGCCCTTTTTAAACCGCTGATAATTTGCTCAGCTAAAGGGCAAAGAGCTCCCCAGCAACCCCAGCGCAGGCCCCACGGGCAGAGAGGGGCTGTGGAAACCAGGCTGGGTTTAAGGAGAAAAAAAAAAATATGCTGGTGGGGAACCACAGTGGTTTTTCCAGCTGAGATTTAACCAGTCTGTTAAACTCCAGCGTGAGGTTTTTACTAAAATATTAATCAATTCTGCTTAGACTTGATTAAGGTAATTTTCTCCCCATTTATATTTAATGTGGGAGCCGCCCAAGGTGTGCAGGGCTTGGTTGGGTTGGGTTTGTGGACGCCCAGCATGGACTGGGTTCCCACCAGGGCCAAGCTCATCCCGCCACCCCGAAGTGCCACAAGGAAACCCCCAAATCACCTTCAGCCCTGGCCACAGCAGCTCCAGGTTCACCAAAACGCGGCAATAATTCCATTTATTCCGCAGCGCCCACGCCCCCACCAGCTCCTGCCTCGCCACAATAAAAACAGCATTAAAACCAGCATTAAAACCAGCATTATCCCCTCACTTTAAAATTCAAATCAATAGAGCAAATGGAGAGAATCCGACTCAAGAAAAGTCAGGAGAAGGAATCCATCTGGGGCTGCCGGGAGGCCGCTAAGTGCTGCGGTGTCACCCGCTGGGTGACAGCCTCTGGGAGCCGCCAGCGCTGGGGGCAAAGCCTCTCCCGCCCCTGGGGCCCCCCCGACCGAACAAAGACACGGGCAATCCCAAAGAAATGCTTCCCTGAGGGGGCTCGGGGCATCCCGGGCAGCGCCGGCGCAGCCAGGGGACRCGGCCTCGAGCCGGGGAAGGTGTGGGCCGGATATCGGGAAGAAATTTTWCACTGAAAGAATCATAAAGCACTGGAACGCTCTTCCCGGGGAGGAGGTGGAATCACCGTCTCTGGRKGTGTTTAAAAAAGGACTGGACAYGGCACTGGGTGCTATGCATAGGTTGGACTCTTAGAGGTCTCTCCCAGCCTCATTATTCTGGGATTCTGGGATTCTGTGCTGGGCAGGAGCTGCACAGGGACACCCAAAGGCTCTGCAGGGCTCTCTGCTCTCCCTTGCTCTAAAAATCGAACTAATCTATTCAGATTTGCTCTTAAAGCAGCGTTTTGGAATGGAGCTTTCTCACCTTAAACTTGGGCTGGAACTGCCCTCGGCCTGGCCCAGAAGGCTCCAGCCCGTCCCAGGGATCACCCGTGGGCAGCTTTCCCTCTCCTGCAGCTCCAGGGCTGCGCAGGGACCCCGGGTGAGCTCGGCTGCTGCTCACCCACCCCAAAACCCGCGGGGCCAGGGCTGCAGAGCCTCCTCTGATCCTGCCCCGCTCCCAGCACCCCAAATTCCCCCTTTCTGCTGCTTTGCTTTTCCCAGGGCTCCGTCCCACGAGGATTTGGGAGCGTTTGAGCCGTTTCAGCATCGCAGCGGCCCCGAGGAGCAGCAGCMGCTTCCCCAGCTGGGGCTGGCAGCAGCTCGGGAGCAGGGCCAGCCCTTCCGCGGCTCCCCCGCGCTCCCATCGCCGCTCCTTGCTCTTTTATCCTCTTCCCTTTTTGGGTTTTTGTCCCCCCAGCGGCAGGACCGGCAAACCCTCCGTGCTGCAGGGCCCGGTCCGGATCCCYCCCATCCTCACCGTCATCCTCTCCCATCCCGCTCCGTCCTGGTGTTAATTAACGCAAATTGTCGCGCTAATTATCCCCTTCAATTATGGTCTGTGGTGCCCAAACCAGTTCCAGCAGMGTTCTCAGCCCGGACCCCCGATCCAGCAGCGATTCCCGGATCCCAYTCACTCGCAGCCCCATCTCCACCTTTACTTAAAGGACATTTCTGTGCATAGATGACAGCGCAGCCCGAGGGGATTCAGAAACGCCCAGAAAGTGCCAAATCYGCACACCAGGACCTCCCCACAGCCTGCATCGCCTGTAATCCCATTTTCACCCCTGCAGCCGCAAATGCAGGTGGCACCAGCACATTCTGCAGGTGACAAAACCCCGCTCTGCTGCGGCCGCCGCGGGGACACGGAGGGACAGAAGCGGYGACAAATCCGGGCCACGGCGACAAATCCGGGCCACGGCGACAATGACAAAGCGCGGCCACGGCGACAAACGCTGGCAGAGCCACCGCGCCGAGCTGACGCCTCCCTGCAGGGGCACGCTTGGAATAAAACTGGAATAAAACTCTGGGATCACTCTGGAATAAAATTCTGGAATAAAACTCTGGGATCACTCTGGAATAAAATTCTGGAATAAAACTGGAATAAAACTCTGGGATCACTCTGGAATAAAATTCTGGAATAAAACTGGAATAAAACTCTGGGATCACTCTGGAATAAAATTCTGGAATAAAACTGGAATAAAACTCTGGGATCACTCTGGAATAAAATTCTGGAATAAAATTCTGGAATAAAACTCTGGAATCACTCAGGAATAAAATTCTGGAATAAAATCTGGGATCACTCTGGAATAAAACTCTGGGGTCACTGCCCGGGGGGACGCGGTGTCCCGGCGGGCTGGGGACAGCGAGAGGCCGCTCCCTCCTTTGTGGCACCCCGCACGGGACGCAGCCCCGGTTTGGGGGAGCAGAAATGTCSCAGCTCGGGGAGGAGGCACGGGACAAATCCCTGGGCCGGGTTCGCGAGGGAGGAGGCGAAGGGAGCCCGCCGAGGGTGAATCCCAAGCCCCGCTCGCTGCCTCCCGGCCCATCTGGGTGCGAGGCTCCGGGATGGGGCCGCTTCCCCCTCTCCGCCCCCCGGGCTAATTTTACCCGCTCTGGCCGGAGCTCGCAGCCCCTGGTTCTCGTTACCCCCCCGCCGCGCTCCAGGCACGCAGCATTTTTGCAAAGTTAACAGGGTAGCAGAAATATCCTTGCTTTGTTTTTTGCCTTTGGCCACTCCGAAGTTGCGCTTCCAAAGTTGGGAAAAAGTTACGAAGTAGCAAGAGGCGGGGCGGGGGAAATAAAATAAAATAAAGTAAAATGAAGTAAAAACAAAAAAGAACGGCCCAACCCAAAGCCAAGCGACGGAGATTAGACAAAAGCATAAATAACCTCTGGGCTCTGGGGGGTTGATCGTGCTCCAGGGCGAAAGAAGGGAGAAAACTCAAAATGTAAAAAACTGCAGTTTGTGTATTTAATAAAAAACCCAACCAAACCAAGGCAAACGCGCCCAGGCAGCGCGGCCAGCCCGGCCCCAGGCGGGGGTCCTGTCCCACAGCAGGGCCTGGTTTGGGGCTAAATCCACGATTTCCCTCTCCCGGGCACTGCCCGGGCGCGGGGATGGGCCCRGGGGTCGGAGACGGGGAACAAGGGGAGCAGGGAGGGCAAGGCCGGCCCCGACAGGGACAAGCGGCCGCTCAGAGCGGCTCGGCGGCCGCGGGACGGGCAGCAGCCGGTGACAGCTCCGAGCAGCACCAGGAGCTGTCCCMGCCCTGCCCGGGGGTCAACGAACGCGCCCAGGGGCCCCCGGGCCCGCAGCAGCCCCGAATTTCTGCATTTTCTGTGTTTTACATCCCGGGGCCGAGCGGGACGCGCCGCAGAGGGAACGGGAACGCAGCTCGAGGTTCGCAGCTCAGCCCTGCCCGGGGGACAACCCGGGGATGGAGCCCAAAGCTCCGCGTCCCCCGGAGCCAGCCCGGCCCCGGGGACAGCCCGAGGTCCCGGGCGGGAGGAAACGGCCCCAGCGGAGGGTGAGGAAGCTGCGGAGCCCTGGCGAACACATGGGCGAGGAGCGAAAGCCAAATGCAGAAGGAAGCAGAAGGTGACGGCGGAGATACCGTGACTAACGGGGCCTTCCCGGGCCGCGGGGGAACCGGGGGCCGCGGGGATGCGCTGCGAGCGCGGCGCGGCCCCTGATAGCATCAAATGGCAGCCAGGTGGTTCCGAGGATGACAGATAAAGGCGGCGAGCAGGAACACGATTGCAGAAGTGACACCCGCGCCGCTCCTCGGCCGGGCGCGGCGGTTTCTCACCTCAGGTCCCAGAGCACATCCCCCAAAGCCAGCCCTGGACGAGCATCCCCCAAGATTTCCTCACCCCGAGGCGGGCAGAGTGCTGGTGCAGGGGTGGGCAGCATCCCCGCACCTCTAAATTCCCCCATTCCCAAATAAATCCCCTCTCGGCCCCGCACTCGGGCGCCTTTTCCCCACACTGAGCCACCCAAACGCTTTTCCACGGGGGAATTCTCGCCTTCGCCGCCTTCCCCAGCCGCCACAAAGGAGGGGAGAGCTCTGAGGGGCTCCCGAACAAACCACGAGCCTCCCAAAATCGCCCGCCGGGGGGGCTCTGGGCGAGGGATGCCCGGGGCGGGAGCATCCCCCGCGGGACGGGCGGGCCGGAGCGGGCTCGGAGCGGAGCTGGACTCGAATTCCCGCTGGAACTGAGATCCCGGGCAGGGGCAGCGGCCCCAGCTTGCTCGCAGCCCCGCTCCGCTCCTTTCACCAAAGTCTCACCATATTAAGCAGCTGAACTGCATCATCCGAGGAGTGTCAAATTGGTTTTAGATGGTTCTAATTATAACCAGGAAGTTTTAAAGTGTGTGGGTGGAAAGGAATGCAGCAGATTAATTTAACAGCAGTTACCACGGCACAATGGTGCTTCAATTAAGAGTTCTTTCTGACTGCGATTTGTTAGGTTTGGGTTTTTTTTTTCCTTTTCCCTGTTAATAATAAATGTCACAAATGAGAATAGACATATTACTTCATCAGATGCTTTGGCATATCTCTTCGCAGAGAGCCTTTTGTGCAGAAATAGTAGCTGAAAGGGTAATTTTATGGGGCTTAGCACTCACTTAACACTTTAGGAGCCAAAACCGGGCCTCAGCAGAAACCCAGGAAGCTGCACCTGTTTGCATGCCGAGCCGCAGAGAGCCCTCCCCGCGCTGGGGAATGGTGTGTGAGGCACGAACCCGGGGCGAGCATCCTGCTCCGCGGCTGCGGAGCGCATGGCGAGCGCGACCCGCGCTCCCGGAGCCTCCTCCCGCTTCCCCGGCCCGGGGGGCGGCCCGGGGGCACAGGGAAGAGGCTCCGTCCCTTTGAACAGCGTGGGGGATCCCAATCCCAGGTGTCCGGACGGGAAGCGCCGCTCCCGGCCCTGCCGAGGGAGAGGGGCCGCGTGTGGGGCGGGCTCGGGGCGTCCCGAGCGCTCGGAGCCTTCCCGGGGCCACCGTGTCCCTGCAAGAGGGACAGCACAGCCCGGGCCCTCCCCCGCGAGCCGCTCTCATTAACGCCCCGCGCTAATYACCGCAGCCCCGGAGCGCGGCCGGGCCCGCCGAGCCCCGGCTCCCCCCCGGGCACGGCTCCCTCCGCCGCTGGAAGAGCTCCCGGCACAGGGAACCCGCCCGCCGACACCGCCTTGGCCGGGGTTCTTCACTCGGGGGTCATTTGGTCGGGTTYATTTTATCGGGTTTATTTTATCGGGGTTCGTTTTATCGGGGTTAYTTTGTCGGAGCCATTTTTCCCTTTCAGAGGTTGATTCTGCTGGGTTTCGAGGGGGAGCCCGCTGGGATAGGGGGCAACCCACGGAGAGCCCGAGGCAGGCTGGAAATAACCTGAAATCCTGCCCCATAGAGTCCTTCTGCCCCATAGATTCCTGCCCTATGGATCCCCCGTGCCCCACAGATCCTGCCCTATGGATCCCCTGTACCCCACACATCCCTTCTGCCCCACAGATCCTGCCCTATGGATCCCCTGTACCCCACACATTCTGCCCTATGGATCCCCTGTGCCCCATAGATCCTGCCTTATGGATCCCCATGGATTCTGCCCTATGGATCCCCACAGATCCCGCCCTATGGATCCCCTGTGCCCCACACATTCTGCCCTACGGATCCCCATAGATCCTGCCCTACGGATCCCCTGTGCCCCACACATTCTGCCCTATGGATCCCCACAGATCCTGCCCTATGGATCCCCTGTACCCCATAGATCCTGCCCTATGGATCCCCTGTACCCCACAGATCCCGCCCTATGGATCCCCTGCGCCCCACATCCCTGTCTGAGGGAGGGAGAACGCGGCGGTCGCGGCCCGGGGACAAACCCGCCGGGAAATGGCCGCAAAAAGAGCTTTAAAAAGCGAATCTGGGGCTGGGAGCGGCCAGGGGGACACCCCGACACCTCCGGGACCCAGGGACACCCCCCGGACCCCCCGAATTCCCAGGGGAGGGGCACTGGGAGCACTGGGAGGAGCCCCCCGGCCACTCAACCCCGGCTGGCGCCGCGGCCCTGCTGCTTCACCAGCACCAGCTTCATTTGAATCCTTTAATGATGCCTGGGGCGCGTYTCCCATGCCAGACCCACCCCAAACTGCCCCGCTGTGGGACAGGGACACATCCCCGGAGCCACCTACCCCCCTGCCCCCCCGGCCCTGCCCAAGGAGCCCGGGGGAGCTTCCCCGGCCGCGGCCGAGTGCTGGAAAGCAGCAAAGCCCGACCGATATTCCCCAAAATCCGGCCCTGTCTCGGTGATTTGTGTCCGCTGCGATATCGAACCGCTGCCTGGAGGGACTCGGGTACTTAAAAACCCCGCGCAGGAGGCAAACAGGGAGATTTATTATTTTACTTTTGTGGTTTCCAGATAGTTTATGACACCGGGCTAATAACTCCCGAACCAAAATCCTCATTGATCCGGGGGAAACGTGACGTTATCCTCCCTCGCTGGGCCCCCGGAGGGGCTGCTGCCCTCCAGGGATGGCTCCATCCTGGGGGTGCTCCCGCCGGGTGTCCCGCGGCAGGGACAGGAGCAAATCCTGAGCCCCCAGGGCTCTCCCCAGGCGCTGGGACTCCTTCCAGCACCACCGCGGTTGTCCCTGCCCCTCTCCCAGCTCCCCCCGGCCTCCTCCTCGCCCTCAGCAGCACCAGCAGGACCCCAGGTCCGCTCCCCGCGTTGGGGACATTAATGAGTTGTCGCTTGTGGTCACGCCCGGCTCTCCATTCCCGCAGGTTTGGGGCGCTCCCCCATCGCAGCGGGGTGAGGGACAGCCGGGCTGGCGCCTCCCCRCACGGGGGACATCGGCCGGGCTGTCCCCGCGGGGACACGGGCACAGGGAGGTCCGTGCGATCAAACACCGAATCTGCCCCATTGCCCACGCACGGCAACGACCGGGCTGCTCTCAGCCAGGAAAGCCCGCCGGGTTCCGGCTTTTCGGGGGAAGGACGAGACCGGAGCCGCCGGGAGCCGCCGGGAGCCGCCGGGAGCCGCCGGGAGCCGCCGGGAGCCGCGCCCTCCGCGGGCTCGGAGAGGCCCCCAGAGGAGCAGCCCTGCCTGGGGAGCGGGGCTCTATCAGCCCCCGGGGCTGCTGGGGATCCCAAACCGTGCCACCCTGCTCCCCCAGCCCACTGCGGATCCCGAACCGTGCCATCCTGCTGGGGATCCCGAACCGTGCCATCCTGCTGGGGATCCCAAACCGTGCCACCCTGCTCCCCCAGCCCACTGTGGATCCCAAACCGTGCCAYCCTGCTGKGGATCCCRAACYGTGCCATCCTGCTGGGGATCCCAAACCGTGCCATCCTGCCGTGGATCCCAAACCGTGCCACCCTGCTCCCCCAGCCCACTGTGGATCCCAAACCGTGCCATCCTGCTCTGGATCCCGAACCGTGCCATCCTGCTGGGGATCCCGAACCGTGCCATCCTGCTGGGGATCCCGAACCGTGCCACCCTGCTCCCCCAGCCCACTGTGGATCCCCAACTGTGCCATCCTGCTCCCCCAGCCCACTGTGGATCCCGAACCGTGCCATCCTGCTCTGGATCCCGAACCGTGCCACCCTGCTGGGGATCCCGAACCGTGCCATCCTGTTGGGGATCCCAAACCGTGCCATCCTGCTGGGGATCCCGAACCATCCCATCCTACCCCATCCCATTCCCCCAGCCCACTGTGGATCCCAAACCATCCCACCCCAGCCCACTGCCCCAATTCCAGCTCTGATCCTGGACTGGAGCACGGGCAGGGGGAGCTTGGGCAAGGCAGCTCCTCGTGAGAGCACCAGGGACACCCAGCAGGACCCTCCCTGTGATTCCAGAGGGAGGATTTCCCAATTTCCCCATCACAGGGACACCCAGCAGGACCCTCCCTGTGATTCCAGAGACAAGCAGGGAGGATTTCCCATTTTCCCCATCACAGGGACACCCAGCAGGACCCTCCCTGTGATTCCAGAGGGAGGATTTTCCCTTTTCCCCATCACAGGGACACCCAGCAGGACCCTCCCTGTGATTCCAGAGACAAGCAGGGAGGATTTTCCCTTTTCCCCATCACAGGAGCACCCAGCAGGACCCTCCCTGTGATTCCAGAGGAAATCAGGGAGGATTTTCCCTTTTCCCCATCACAGGGGCACCCAGCAGGACCCTCCCTGTGACTCCAGGGACAAGCAGGGAGGATTTCCCATTTTCCCCCTGGCTCTCTGCTGGCATTAAGGACAAACCACTGCCATCATTTGAACTCCACGATCAGGACCTAATTCAATCCCACCCTGCTCATTGTTGGAGGGCTGAGCATTAGACTGAAACCCTAAGCCGGGCCTGCAGTCATTTGGCTGGGGAGGAATTGATTTTGGCCATCAGCACTTTCTCATTTTCGATGGAGTCCCCCCGTAACCAGGTTAATTTCTGTTAATCCCATTAGCCAGGTACTTCTGGCTCTCCAGCCCAATGATTTTGTGTCTGATCTGAAAGATTGTAATTGCAACCCAAGAGGACACAAGCGGGAGCCTGTGATGGAGAGGAACCGGCCTGACACAGACCCAGCTCCTCTTCCACCCAAAACCCAAACTCTCTCCAAATTTCCCCCTGGTTAATGACCACACTCAACAAGATCTGTCCCTAATTAATTTCCCCACRGTCCAGATCCCCCCTTTTGCTGGATTCGTGTTATTATTACAAGTTTGATTGGGTCCTCTGTGCAAGCTCCAGGCCCAGTTTATTTTTCTTGCCTCAGGTCAGGGCTGGAGCTTGCCAAGGGCGTCCCGGGGAGGCTGATCCCAGTACCCCACTGGAGCCCCCCAGGGCCCCCAGCCCTGAGGGAGCCCCTGGCACTGCCCCAAAGGAGATTTGCCCCAGGCCTGGACCCCCAGCCGGGGCAAACGGGGGTTCCAAAGGGGGAGAGTTCTAAACTGGAAGGGAGGAGAGCCCCCAAAACATCCAAGGTGCGGCAGGGTCCCCACCGGGCTGGGGACACCGGGGACATCAGTGCCCCGTTGTCACTGCACACGAGGGCTGGGAGAGGGGTGAGCATGCCTGCAGTCCTGCCTGCATCCCTGCATCTCTGCATCCCTGCAACCCTGCCGGCAGTCCTGCATCCCTGCATCCCTGCACCTCTCCCTGCATCCCTGCACCTCTCCCTGCATCCCTGCACCTCTCCCTGCAACCCTGCATCCCTGTAACCCTGCCTGCATCCCTGCATCTCTGCATCCCTGCAACCCTGCCTGCATCCCTGCACCTCTCCCTGCATCCCTGCATCCCTGCATCCCTGCA
>JACDOX010000166.1:699915-712181 GCA_014549065.1 Cardinalis cardinalis
AATAGGCAGTGGAATAGCACTTAGTTTCTGGGAGGCTGAGAAGCTTCAGAGAAAAATGAAAACAATAATTATCTGATTTGGTTTTCTTGTGTGTTGTTGTTTTGGAGATTGTTTATTTAACAGGTGATGGTTTTACTGGTTTCATGTAAACTGTTTTTATTTATCAGGGGGCTATTATTGATTATATATTATTATATATATTATATATACTATATTTTTATATATATAATATCTATATATATTTATTATTTATTATATTGTTTTTATTAATCAGGGGCTAAGCTGTGTCAGACTCTGGAAGGAGAGTCATGAGTTTTTGTTAGTATGTTTTAGCTTTTGTTTGTATTTTTTAGTATAGCATTTTTAATACAATATAGAAAATTTATAAAGATATTTTATAATTATAATATATAATTATATTATAATAATTATATATAATAATTATATCTTATTTCTGATAATTTTATTTATTTAATAAATAAGCTTTTTAAGAACATAGAGTCAGGTTCATCATTCCTTCTAACAAGAGGGGTCTCAGAAAATACAGCAGCTGGTCCCAGCTGTGCCAGGGGGTTTGTGGGGCTGGGGTCCCACAGGCACAGCACGTCCCCATCCCATTGCAGGGGCTCGCATCTGGCTCTTCATTGGCTTCATGATGGCCTTTGGGTCCCTCATTGCCTCCATGTGGATCCTCTTTGGGGGCTACGTGGTTAAAGGTAAGAGCTGAGCCAGTTTTGGGGAGTTTAAGGTGTTTTAAATGATTTCTGGATTTTGGAACTGGTATTTAGAGGGTTTCCAGGCAGGCCCAGTTTGAATATTTTGCCCTACACTCCACTCTCCCATATTATTACTGATGCTGGGATGGATTTGATCTGTTTCTATTTCTACAAACTTCCTCTACAAACCCAGCTGGGAACTCTATGGATATAATTAAACTGCTGCAGTTTTAAGGGAATCATTCCCTGGGTGAAGATTTATTCCCAGAATACAAATTACTGAGCTCCTGCAGATTGCTCCCAAAGCCTCTCTGCTAAATTAGCACAAGGGAAATGACAYGTCAGAAATGGGAAATGCTGGAAAATTACTTCAAAAAAATTTATTGAGATTTCTTTTTCCTCTTAGAAAAACCAGTGGTGTACCCAGGAATAGCAGTGTTTTTCCAGAATGCATTCATCTTTTTTGGGTAAGACTGACCTCTTTTTTTTTGTTTACCATTTAATTTTAGTGATAAAAACCTGAAACTTGCTGTGATCTGGTTGGTGCTAAAGTCCTGTTTTGTAAACAGACCTGTGTGAATAAACTGGGATGTGTCTGCACAGGAACTGGGTTAACAAATCCCCTTTGAAACCCTGGSGTTTCAGCAAGAGGAGCTGGGTTTTAAACAAGGGATTTGTGGTGTCCCTCTGTGTYCCCACAGGGGCCTGGTGTTCAAGTTTGGGCGCACAGAGGATCTGTGGCAGTGAACCCCCCTGGAGTGCCCTGGGCTTTAACTGCACCCCYGAAGTTTTGTAAAACCATTTTGTAAACCTTCCATCGTGTCCGAAGAGAAATCRAGGAAAGCTGAAAGCACTAAATCCAGCTCTATTCTGGTTATTTTTTTTACTCTTGTACGTCCACTTCAGTGTTGTGGTGTTTTTGAGAAACGTAAAATTGCTACAAACAACAGTGGRGTCACTTTTCTAAAATGATGTTTGTTACAAATAAAAGGAGAGTGGAATATGGATGTATTTAACCAGCTCTTTCTATGATGTTATTTACACTCCAAGACTTACTAAAAATGCATTTAAACAACCTTTTAACATATATTTATTAAATATTTCCTATGTCTGGGCAATATAACCATTTCTTCAATTTCAAAACTTTCTGGTGTGTGGCTTTTCTTGTTTAATTCAAAACTTGGGTGGTTTGGGATTTTTCTTTCCCCCCCATGCCTGAATATTTCCTCTRTCCTGTGGTGATAAAGAGGAAGTGTCTGGGAAGTACCAAGTCCCAGTTGTGTGTAGAAGGTTTGGGCAGCTGCTGAACTCCTGCTGGCTCTTTGGGAGCTGGGAACAAGGAGAACTGGCCCTTCCTCTGCAGGGCTGCATTGCCTGGGAGCTGCAGGGATGTGCTGATGCAGCAGGGAGTGAATGAGGCCAGGGAGCCCCAGCAAAGGGCTCAGCCTGTCACGAGCTCCCTCCCTCGCTGCTCACGGGGTGCTGAAGGAAGGGAAACAGCCACGGTTCAGTTTTCACTCTTTATTAGGTAAGCACTGCTCAAAGATTTCCTGTACCAACTATTTCTGAAAGAAAGAAACGCTGAGGATCCGCTTAAATWAACAATCCACTTAAAACCAGGGTTCAGTGGCAGAGAGTGCTCTGTCCCCAAAGCCCTGCACTCCAGAACGGGGTGCTGGCAGCACTGAGCCCCCTCCCAGACACTGCCCTGAGCTCTGTCTGTGTTCCACACTTGGCAGCAAACCCCAGGGSTTTCAGGAGCACCACCCACAGCTGAACATTGCCCAGCAGAACCCCCCAATATCCAGGTTTTTCCAGGAGTTCAGTCAGGCAGGATGCACAGGTCTGGCCCTGCTCCAGCTCACTCATCAAATCCTGGCTTGTCAAGGCCTTCAGCAGAATCAATTCAGCTTAAAAACTTGAGTACTTTGCTAGATAAGAAGTGCTCCTTAAGAAATGACACTTTCAAATCCATCATTTTGCCTTGTAAACTCGGGAGCTAAAAATACTTTAATGTTTCCAAGCATTTGGATTGAGAAGCCATGAATGCATCTTACAAAAATATTTAAGGTAAGGCCAACAAAGCAGAAAAGCTGCATGCAGCTGAAGTTTGCATCTGTGAATTCACACTCTGTATTTTTCAAGAATAACTGGAACAGTTTGATTTTTGAGTGTCCATTGGGGTGGCACTTTGGGCCTGAAAATTGGTATTTCAGTGCTCTTTGAAGCCACCATAGCTGTTCAGTTTTTCTGGTGATAAAGAGGAAAATCTTATCTTGGTCCTGTCTGTCAGCTGGGATCCTCCACTCAAAATCCAACAGACAAGTGGGGAAACTGTGAACACAAACATTCTTGTATCAGAGCATATCAAATCATCACAGGAAAACCCCCCAAAACAAMAGAAAAGCTGATTAAAAGCTTATTTTCACTCATTTGTTATTCCTGTAACTTAGCCTCACATCAGCACCTAAGGGTGCCCGAGGACTGTTTGTGCTGGGAAAAGGAATAACTCTTTTTTCCCCATATTTTTAATTCAAATACCTGGAGTTCTTCATCAAGGTGCTAAATGAACTCACCCACAGAGAATCTGAAATAATTTTTAAACTCACCTCCCAGTAAAACTGGTCATCAAAGTACTTGGAGACATGCACAGCTTTCAGCAGTTTGATGTTTAAGATTAAACCTGTTGGTAAAAAGAAAAATAAACACAAACACCAGGGCAAGGGGAGGATTGTGTGTAACAGGAGTTTCTTGGCAGCATTTATCCCAATGTAACAGATCAAAACACAAATTCAGACCTAAATCC
This sequence comes from Cardinalis cardinalis, assembly GCA_014549065.1. Taxonomy (NCBI): domain Eukaryota; kingdom Metazoa; phylum Chordata; class Aves; order Passeriformes; family Cardinalidae; genus Cardinalis; species Cardinalis cardinalis. Next base: position 703,438 of record JACDOX010000166.1, read on the forward strand.
TCCAGCAGAGCCCCCCTGACTGGAGCTGGCCTTAAATACAAAAAGAGGCTTGCCAGGATCAAGGCTTGGGATACTAAAAATGAATTGCTTTAGGTAAAACTCCATTAAACAGCTGCTAGATTATGAAAATGCATCAAAATGATGAGTTTCCTGCATGAGCAGTGCTTGTGTACTAAAAACAATCTGCCTTATCAGCACTGTTAGTTTGGGGTCTCTGATGGGGATCTCTGGGTGTTTGAACAATTGGTTAAACACTGAATGTTTGATTATTTCAGCTGGATGTTTTCTAAAGAAAATTCCTTCCTCRTTACACTTAAAGTAATGCAAAGGTTTGAAATAAATTAAAATACTTCAAAAATCACTGTAGGGTGTGTTTCCCAGCAATTTTCATTGGCCATTTCTCTGTTGCTCCAGACAGAATTAGGGGCTGGGGAAAAGCAGCAGCTGCCACAAACCAGAGCATTCCACAGGAGCCACGTGAGGGCTGCTGCTCCCAAAAGTCCCAAAAATCCCCAAATCTCTTGATCAAAGGGCTGCAGCTGGGCTGAGGCAGCTCCTGATGTTGTTGAAACTTTGCACATTTGCTCCAAATGGCCTAAAAAGTGACAAGCCCCAGATTGGGGCATCTTCTGTCAATAAGACAACACCCAAAAGTGGAAGTATTTTCATCTCCACACCTCTCCTGTCTGCAGGTTGAAAGCAGCTGTTAAACCTTGGTTAAAATAAAACTTCAGCACTGAAAGAATGGTGCTGCTGGGTTATTTCTGTGCAAATCAGCTCTGGCTGGGAAGAGTCCCTGGCACTCGTTTATCCCACAAGTGATTTACCCAGAGAAACTTGCTCCAAGGAAATAAAGGGATTCCTGGGATGTTTCAGTACTGACCTGTAATCAATCCTGTTATCAAGGCAGTGCTCATGGTCTGGCAGAAGGCACCAATATAAACCAAGGCATCATAACCCAGTCTGAAAAGCAATAAATGTGTTTCACCTTTTATTTAGCATTACCCACTGTGAATGAATCTGCAGCTATCAAAATCTCTCACAGAAGCTGTAATTCTCAAATCTGCAGCTGCAGTGAGATGTTTTAGGAACATACCAAAGCCTAATGCAGACTTCAGGAGATTTATTTTGTCCATCCTTTTGATATTAAAACTTCTTTAAATGTTTCATTAAGAACATGATGAGAAGTGTCAGGCCCTCATGCTGCACCCTCATTTCTCCCTCCCTCCTGAGCCCCCCAAAACATCCCAARCCCTGAAGTGAGCCTTGGAGGGAGGCACATGCCCAGCCTCCACCTCCTGGGTCTGCTGTATTTAACATAAACAAACAGGGAGACAGAAAACAGGACCCAAAGTCTGCTCAAATCTCAAATTCCTTTTTACTGACTTTTTTTTTGTTTTGGACTTCAGGGTTATCGTGGGTTACCTGATATAAAACAATGTATTGTGATGACAGGCTCTCTGGATGTCCAACAACTCTTCTCAGGGCACACTGCAGTGATGATTATTTATCTTCATTATTTAATACAAGAATTTATGTACCTGGATAATTCATTCCATCGTGTGCCAATCCCATCTTGTACAACTATGAGAACRACAGCGGCCACAGCTCCAAGCACGGCAGGCAAACCAAAAGTGAAATGAACTCCAGAAGTATCCTGAAGCTTCAAGGCAGGATTAAAGCACCTCTGGGAAGAGGAAAAGGTTTAATTGACACCCAGAAACCCAAGTTGGCAATTGCAGATCAGCTGTTGCAGACCTAGAGGATGAATTTGCTCTCAGGAGCTGCAATCCTGCACTCTGCTCAGGTTTCCTAGTTTGGAAAAGAGGTTTCCCTTGGGGTATCCTGCACTGCAAAAAAAACTTACACAGCTTATCCAAGAAGCATTTAGGGGACTGAGCATTACCTGGGCACAGTGAGACCCCAGGATGGTGATGACACTGCCCAGCAGCCCCAGGATCATGGCAATCCAGGGGTGGTGGATGCGCTCTGCAGCGTAACTGATGGTGACCCCTCCAGCCAGCACTGCACTGCGGATCTGAGCCTGGGAAGAACAAAAACAGGGAGGCAGGGACTCCTTACGAGGGCTGGTAGGGCTACAACAAGGGCCAGAGCCTCTGCACTGAAAGAGGGAAGGTGCACATTCAATGTTGGGAAGGAATTGTTCCCCAGGAGGGTGGCAGGCCCTGGCACAGGTGCCCAGAGCAGCTGGGGCTGCYCCTGGATCCCTGGCAGTGCCCAAGGCCAGGCTGGACAGGGCTGGGAGCAGCCTGGGATGGTGGGAGGTGTCCCTGCCATGGCAGGGGATGGGATGAGGTGATCTTTGATGCCCCTTCCCATCCAAAACCCTCAGCGAGTCTGTGACTGTCCGACCCTGGACAAGGTTTCACTTCCTGAGGGTACCACAAAATCTCTTTGAACAGAAAAACCCCATGCAGGGTTTTCTCTCATCCTTACCATTCTGAATTTGCCATCCTTGGAGGTCAGAGCAGACAACATGAAGGCAGCCACAGCACTCACTGCGAGGGCCAAGTAAGTGTTGATCACTGCACGCATCTTGGAGGAAGGCAGGATAGAAYTGAAGCTTGGCCAGAACACCCAGACAAACACAGTGCCTTGGGGACAAGGAAAGAGACCCTCAGGAGCTGCTCTGAAGCACAGGGAACCATCACTGCCTGTCTCTGGAGGGCTCCAGCCCCCAGAGTGCATTCACTGTAATTCCCAAAGCTTTCCCAAAGCAGAGCAGCTCTAAGGTCACTCCCGGTGAGGAGCTGGCAGTGTCACACCTCCATGAGCACCAGGCTTCTCCAGCAGGAATGCAAACAGGTTCTTCTGCTCCTAATGGGCAGTTTGGGAGCCCAGGCTCCCTGGAACAAGGGCCCTGCCTGGCAGGATGCACCACTCCTCACCTGCCCGGGGCAGCACTGCACACACCCAATTCCTGCCAGCAGAGTGACACGGGGACACAGGGACACAGGGGCACAGGGACACAGGGACACAGGGACACAGGGACCTCGGGGCCTCAGAGCACCTCGGGCTGGTCCCAGCTGCTGTATTTTGTTTCCAGCCCGTTCCCATCTCCGATGTTGTGTTCCCCACCCCACAGAGGTACCAGACCCTTGTGCAATCCTCCTGACAGTGACATTTGATGTGCTCTTGTCCAAGACCCCGAACAGGTGACACAGGCATTGTCACTATGAGGCACAAATCCAGTTTCCATTGCCAATATCCATGATTTCAGTGCACCAAGGCACAGATAACCCTGCCTCAGACAGGACAGGCCATTTCAGCAACTCTAAACTTAACGTGGCACTGAGGACTTGTGAGATGATTCATCCTATTCCCATTGATCAGGCAGTTAGTCAGTCATAAATACAGMTATAAAATCCTCTGCAGCATTCCTACGAGGATCTGCTCAGCTCTGGAAATAAACAGCAAACAAGAACTCCAGGGACACAAAAGAGCAGCATTTAAATTTTGTACTCCCTAAACTGGGCAAAGACTGACTGAGAATGAGACTCTGTGGACCCCTGCAGGAAGCTCTGGGCTCAGCTGGTGGCAGTTGCACCACAGAAGCTGTAATAATAAAGACACCAAATTGCTCTCCTAAGAAAAGGAATGAAAGTCCCAGACACTGAGCCTGTCCCTACCCTCATGAGCCTGCCTGTATCACACTCCCCACCCTTCACCAGGCTTTATCTCTTTATTTCCCTTACCAAGCAGGGACTGCCCTTTTCTATCTCTGTGCACCACCTGCAGCAACAGCCTGAGCTCTGCTGAAACACAAGTTCTGAGCTCAGCTCTGGCACACAGCCCCTCACCAGCCAGCCAAGGGGACAACCTGGCCAGGAAAGGGAGTGGTGAACCTGGACAAAGAGCTGCTAGCCTGGAGTAGCCTCTGTGCTGAGGTGGCAAAGCAAACTGAGCCCCAGCTGTGGCAGGAGTGGCCTCTGGGCCAGGCAGGAAAGGGGCCACCGTCACAAACAGCAGCAGTTTCTGTGCTTGGCTGCATCCAGAGCCGCATTTTGCACGCAAACCCCGCCCGTGTTCTCCCTGCAGCGCCCCACGCAGCTGGGCCATTGCAGCCAGGACTCACCCAGCACGGAGAACAGCTCTGACTTCGGGCTGCTCCTGCTCTTGTCCAGCCCTGCGGGAGGCTCAGGGAAGCGGGAGGCGAGTGCCAGACCAAAGTAGGCTCCAAAGAGGAACACGTGCACCCCAGTGAGGCGCCCTGGGACCTGCACCAACACAACATTCACTGCTGTGGGCTGAGCCAGGCCACACAAAGCTGCAGCGACATTTCCCCCCACATCTCTGCAAATCCCACCAGGGTACCTTCAGGAATGTCTCGTTGACGTATCTGCTCACGTAGAAGAAGACTAATTCCACCAGGGTCATCACAATTAACTGCACAGGATTGGCCCTGCCCAGGACAGCCCCAGTGGAGATGACCACAGCAGTCACGCTCACAAAAGCCCTTGCTAGACTGCAAGAAAGGAAAGAACGACAAATCAGTCTCAGGGTGACACCAGGGCCAATAAAAGGGAATTACACAGAGCAATGTACTTAAAAACCAAAAGCTCTCTAAGATACCTGCAAATGTGACTCTGCCCATCCCTACCAGAGCCCCACAAGGAGGCATTCACCTCCACAAGGAGCAATCAGCAGTTCTGCACCAGCCCAGCTCTAACACGAACTCATTACCTTTCCAAACCAACTTGATTTGGCCCTCCCCTAAGGAAAACCAATAAATCTTCTCCCAGCACAGAGCACTGGACACCAAGAACAACGAGCAAGAAGTTGAAGCCAGTGCTGCTAAAGCCATATCTTCTCAGAACCATCAGGAAGAAGCCAAATCCAAAAACCACCATGTGGTTGACATCTTGAAATTCTGCAGGACAGAAAAGAGCAAGACAGCGGTGAAATTATTAATGCAGATTTCTGGTTAAAAAAAAATCAATTAAAAATTACAATGAACAAAGAAGCCTTCAGATAAAAATTTAATTATTGTTTAGAGCTTGCAAAGAATTCCAGAGCTTTCTTTCCAATGTATAATCAGAGAAAGAAAACCCTTAATGCTGAATTTATTTTTACACATTGATCTGAATGGATCAGGATGTGTAAAAGGATCAGGATGTGTAAAAGGATCAGGATGGAGCCTGAGAGGTGAAAACCCCAAGAGAAAATGGACCAAAATTACAATTTAGTCCTGGATCCCCACCACACCTGTGACATAAAGAAACTGCCAGCACTCCTGGCAAGTTCAAAGAGCAATAAAACCATTCTGCTCCTCACCACCAGACCCTGCTGTGCAGGGCACAGAGGAGCAGGGATGCCCCTGCTCCCCAGCGGGCTGTCAGGCTCACCTGGGTAGGAGTCGGATGAGGAGTAGGTGTCACTGACACCTGGGAAGCCAAAGAAGGAGCGGAGGAGGAGCAGAGCCTGCAGCAGRAGGATCAGCCAGGGCACGCTGCAGCGGAAGCTGAGGTAGCGGGAAGGCATCGTGCACTACATGGAGCAGCAGCTCGGAGAGCTTCCTCTGATTCCTCTGCCCTGTGGGACTGCTCCTGTGCCCTGTGGAAGGTCCCTGTGCCCTGTGGGATGTCCCTGTGCCCTGTGGGACTGGCCCTGCGCCCTCAGACCAGCAGCAGAGGAGCTGTGGGGGCCAGCAATGGGAGCTCAGTGAGAGATAAAAAGGCTGAGAGGCGTGAGCAGGGAGCAGCTCCTTATCTGGGCTGTGGCAGGAGCCAAACGGAGTCCGGCTGCCATGGGCTGAGCTCAGAGTGTCTGTGTGGCCACAGTCAGAGCCAGAGCTATGGTCACAGCCACGGTCACAGCCACGGTCACAGCCACATCCAGGTCCTTTTTCTGGAATCCTGTGACCCCATGGGTAATTCACACAGAACCAAACCTGGTGAACTTTCTCCAAACAGGGCAGCAGCTCAAGCAGCAATTTAGGAATTAATTTAGCTAGCACAATGAGCGTTTTTGCTACGTGCTACTAAATCCCACCAGTGTTAACATCCAAGGAAAACCCTCCCCAAAGGTGAGGAATTCACCTGTTTTCCYTCAGGTTGACACATTGGAAAGGTGATGCTTGGATTCACAGCTTATGTTTCCAAACTGAGACCAAAGCTTGGCGATCTTTGACAGGGTGAAGCACAAAGTAACTTTTATTAGGGAAAAGTTCTTCCCCACGASGGTGGCAGGCCCTGGCACAGGTGCCCAGAGCAGCTGGGGCTGCCCCTGGATCCCTGGCAGTGCCCAAGGCCAGGCTGGATGGAGCCTGGAACAGCCTGGGACAGTGGGAGGTGTCCCTGCCATGGCAGGGGACGGAATGAGGTGATCTTCAWGGTCTCTTCCAGCCCAAACAAATCCGTGATGTTCCAATTCCAAACTGTAACTCCACCACCAGGAAAACACCGCCGTGCCTCAGCCCAGCACCCTCCTGGGGCAGCTCTWACGCCGTTTGGGACCCGCACTCCTCACACTCAGCCCATCACTGCCCGAGCCTTGTTCTGGGCCATCCATCACCGCCGGCAGGTCCGTGGGCACAGCCCAGACCGCGGGCACCGGCACCCAGGGCCCAGCCCGCGCTCCGGCCTCCCTCAGGAGCGGCGCCGCCATTGTTCCCCTCACGGCACCCACAGACCACACGGGCCTCGGGGTGGGAGCTCCACGGAGGCTCCAGCCGCGGGCCCTGGGATGGGGACTCAGCCGGGCGGCTCTGGCTCGCAGCCGGGGCTCACGGCGGTGCCCGGCCGTGACTCGGCAGCCCCCAGCGGCAGCAGCGCCGACGGGACCCGCCCGGCCCCGCCCCTCACTGAATGCCCGCCCCCTCCCCACAGGCCGCCCTTAGGGACTGCCTTCCCATTGGCCGAGCACATCTCCTCCTGGCCTCTGATTGGCTTATTCCCAGAACAGGCCGTCTTTGGGCCGCGCGTCCTGTATTGTGATTGSTCCGGTGTCTTGTCACTCAGCTACGCGCGCTATTTATTGGCTGGCGCGGCCTGTCTGTTAGGCTGGGGGTTATTTTGCTCTCCGGTGAGCGGCAGCGCAGGCCGCGCTGTGGGGGCGGCACCGGGCGTCACAAACTGTCACTGCCTGACTCTGCACCTGAGACGGGGTGTCCCCTTCCCCAACTGCCCATTTGCCAGCGAGGCTGTCAATTAAGCGGGAGAGGTGGCACCTCGGTGCWACGGTGACAGAGGAAATAGAGCCCTCCTTTTTCCGTTTCCGAGTGGATGGCTGAGCTGTCCTTTTATTTCTCCGTTTCTCCTCCATTGGGCAATTTTGCTGTCGGTCACCGCAAGGGGCGGGAACCAGCCCGTAGMACAGTAGGCAGGMGGAGACMAAAATCTACATTCTGATTGGTTGACAGGCCATCCATCAMAAATAATCCCTTYTGATTGGGTYGCAGGGCYGTCACTCACAGTGGTGGGCATGCCACACGACGGCACGAGGCGGGCTCAACTTTCTGACACTGCGATTTGTTCATTCTACCGTCTGTCTGCCTTTCCTCGCTGCCGATTGGTTAAACATGCTGTCACTCAGGTGGGATCAACCGTTTGATTGGCGATCGCCGGGGGGGCGGAGCGCTGCGCGGCGGCTGCGCGGGGGGACACGGCGGGGAGGGACGGACCAGGAATTATTTTTATTTCTTTGTTTCCCGGGGAAAAAAAAAAGAAAAAAAAAGGGAAAAAAAGAAAAATAAACCCAAAAAAAAAGCCCCGCGCTCGGGAACCCCCCGCGGGGGCGGATGGTGCTGCCGTGAGCGGGGCGGGCCGGGCCGGGCCGGGCCGGCGGGATGAAGCGGCGGAGCGCGGACTGCAGCAAACTGCGGCGGCCGCTCAAGCGGAACCGCATCACCGAGGGCATCTACGGCAGGTACCGAGCGGCCGCCGCGGCGCCGGGAGCGGGCGGTTCGCGGCCCCGGGCCCCCCGGCCGCCCCCCGGCCCTGTCACCGTCATGGCGCCCCGGCGCCCCTCAGGCGCTGCCCCGCCCCGGGCCCTCCGCGCCCCCGGGGCTCCGCGGGGCCGGGGCTGCTGCTGGCCAAGGTGCTGCCGGCGCTGCCGGGAGGGAGCGGCCGGAGCCGGCCCCGGGGTGCGCGCCCAGCGCTGGGGCCTTCTCCCTGGGTCAGCCCCGGCGGTGCCGGAGCTCCGAGCCTCGTCCGAGGAGGGTTCCCCGGCCGGGTCTCGGTGGTGCCGGAGCTCCGAGCCTCGCCTGGGGAGGGTTCCCCGGCCGGGTCTCGGCGGTGCCGGAGCTCCGAGCGTCGCCTGGGGAGAGTTTCCCGGCGGGGTCTCGCAGCTGGGCACTGCCGGAGCTCCAAGCTGCCGCTGCCGCCTCAGCTGGGTCTGCCCGGGGAGGCTTTCCCGGCTGGGCATTCCCAGGCTCAGGCTCGCACCCGCRGCGGTGCCGAACAGCCCGGCCCGGCTGCTCGCTCGGGGTCTCACAGAGTTGTTCTTGCCGTGCTGGTGGGGCTGCAGGGGGGAAGCCCTGAGAGCCACGGGAGCAGGAATGGCTGGGAATTGCTGGAGCAGGGATGGATGGCCCGGTGTGCCGGGRGGGACACCCAGCCCGGTGTGCCGGGGACACAGCAGGGGCCCGGTTCACAGCCCGGTGTACCGGGAGGGACACCCAGCCCGGTGTGCCGGGGACACAGCTGGTGCCCGGTTCACCCCTGACCCTGGCAGCGAGGAGCCCAGCAGTGCTGAAGGGAGACACACGTGGGATGAGCCTCATC
>JACDOX010000166.1:719645-729923 GCA_014549065.1 Cardinalis cardinalis
TGACCAGTGGAAATGAAATAAAGATTTATCCAAATTTCACCATGGAGAAATASTGTTTAAATTTCTGAGCTGGGTTTGAATGAATCAGAATTATATATAACATTGTATATGTGTAAACAGGCAAGGCTTTCTGTATTATTTTAAAGAAAACCCTCTTATATAGAATTTTAAAATATTTTTATATATGTGTATATATATGCACAGACATATGCTATCTATCTATATATAGGGCTGTATATATGTCTATATTAAAATAWATATGTATATAGCCATATAAAATATTGTTATTTTCATATACTTATATTTATATATAATTATATAAATATATATTTATATAATATACATATATATAATTTAAATATAGCTGTTAGATATTTTATGTAAAATTTATTATATGTATTTTAATAYATATAAAAAACTATATTTTGGTTGGAATAACCAAACCCTCTTCTTTATCCCCCTCCCTCCTTTCTTTCAGGCCTTCTCAGTATTTTTTGTGTGTGTAGCATTCACCTCCAACATCATCTGTCTGCTCTTCATCCCAATCCAGTGGCTGTTCTTTGCTGCCAGCACCTATGTGTGGGTACAGTATGTGTGGCACACAGGTGGGCATTATTCTTTAGTTACAACTTCCTGACTCATTTATAACTTCTTTATTTCCAACTCTTCCTTTATTACAACTTCCAGGGCTCCATGTGTATCTCCCATCTTTTAGGAACAAATCCCCTCTGCTGTTGTCTCACTTAGTGCGTGTTTTTAGAGTTAAAAATTTTGGTTTGGTTTTTTGTTTTGCACTTAGAGTGCATCTCCAGTCAGCAGGAACTGAAGGGGAATAAACAGGAATTCCAGAGCAATTAAAAGAAAATTAAATATCTGGCTTTAAAACTCTCCTGCAGTGATTCAACAACTCCAGAGCACACAGGACAAGTTTGTGACAGTGTTCTGTTCTTCCACACTCAGTTGGTGTGCTGATAATTTAGTTAAGAAGGTTCAAATATCTGCTATTTCAGTGATCAGAGTTTAATTCTGTGTTAGCAAAGCTGGATCCAGTTTCTGAGCTGGTGATGCCAGAGGCTGCCCTGACAGTTTGAGGCTTCCATGGAGAATTCTTGTCCCCCTCTGCTGCCCTCTTCTCTCTGAGTTTGTTCTCACAAATCCCTGGGTTTGGATGAAGAAGTGGAGCTGGAGGATGTGGTTCAGATCCTTCCCTCAATCAAAACATTTTAGGAATCAAATTTAATTTYATTTTTTAGGGGTAACTTTTCTCTCCCCAGATTGTTGGGGTTTGTGGAAGATTTTGTGTCAGCCCTGATGCCAGGGGTTTGCAGGGTGCTGTGACCATCCCTCCCTGAGCTCTGTGCCAGCTCAGTCCCTGCTGATAACAGCAGGGTGGGAGCTGATGGCAGGGGCTGGGAGCCACTTGCTGCCCAGTTTCAAATACCTGCAGGATCTGGGGCTATTTTTGGAGCTGTTTTAATATGTTCAAGCCTTATCTGAAGTTGTTCAGGGTTGATGCTTGGAAGGAAGAACGTGATGGGCCAGTTTTAGCTGTACCTGTTGAGCTGATTGAATATTTTAATTCGTGGCGACCTCAGGAATTGCTCATTTTCAGTGCTCATCCAAGTTGCTTTTTTTGCCTTAATTTTGTGAAACTCTTTAAGGTTTGTTTCCTAAGACTCCTGAAAGGTTTTAAAAATAACTTTCTAATCTTTGCTGCCTGTTCTCTGTCCCTGAGTGCCTCTGTTTCCTTCTCTCCACAGAAAGAGGTGTGTGCTTACCAACAGTATCACTGTGGATACTTTTTGTTTATATTGAAGCAGCCATTAGATTTAAAGATTTAAAAAACTTCCACGTGGACCTTTGTCGTCCATTTGCAGCACACTGGTGAGTGCTTCTCTGTCCTTTCCCTGTCAACCTTTATTTCACCAGGAAAATGAATAATCAGGCCTTTTTCTTCGGGTTCAGGGCTTGGCTGTTCAGTTTTCCCCCCACACTTCTGCTGTGAAATATTCCATGAGAAATGTGTGTAAACAAGGACCCAGTGCCACCTTTCTGTGCTGGGAGGAATTTGCAGTGTGGATATTCCAAGCATTTCTTGAAAGCTCCTGTGGAACAGCAAAAAACTCTTTATGAATCAGTTTCTATGGACCTTGTTCATACATGTATATGAATGTGTATRTATGAATTGTGTATATATTTGATTAATATTGCTTTTTTTTAATTCCTCCTTAGCATTGGCTACCCTGTTGTGACTTTGGGCTTTGGCTTTAAAAGTTACGTCAGCTACAAGATGCGGCTGAGGAAGCAGAAGGAGGTGCAGAAGGAGAATGAGTTCTACATGCAGCTCCTGCAGCAGGCTCTGCCCCCAGAGCAGCAGATGCTGCAAAGGCAAGAGAGGGAGGCAGAGGAAGGCAAGTTATCCCTTCTTGTGTGCTCTGTTCTCTGCTGTTCCAAGGAAAAATAAACCCCAAGTGTGCTGGGGAGGAGCTGTGGTGGTGTTTGAGGGTCCCAGGATGAGGGAAGGGATGAGAATCTTGACTCCATKTTTCAGAAAGCTGATTTATTATTTYATKATATATATTCTATTTAAAGAAAATGATATATTAACACTCWACTGAAAGAATAGRAGAAAGGATTTMATCAGAAGGCTTGAAAGGAATAGAAAGGAATGATAATAAAATCTTGTGACTGCTGACAGCCTCGACACAGGTGGCTGYCATTGGTCATCAAGGAAAAACAAATTCACATGCTGGGTAAACAATTCCCCAAATCACATTCCAAAGCAGCAAAACATGGAGAAGCTGAAGCCYCTCAGCTTCTCAGGAGAAAAGATCCTGGCAAAAGGATTTTTCATAAAATATGTCTGTGACAAGGAGCTGCTCCAGCAGCTCCTGGCTCYGTTGGGTGGGAGGGTGGTGAGCTCAGAGGAGCAGGAATGGAATCACTTTGGAGGGGTTGATGTGACAGGAARAGGGAATTATGGCCCCTCTGCTCAGTTCCTCATTAGCAGCTGCATCAGTCAGCTCAGTCAGTGTTGTATGTAGCTCTAGTATTTATTCTTAAATCCCTCTTTCCTGCCTGGAATGAGGCAAAAAGCCTTAAATTTGGTGACTTTGGATTCTCTTTTCTAGAGAGCCTCCAATCCTGATTGTTTCCTGCAGGAATGATGGATGTGTCCATAATGATKTTTTCTTTCTGTGGCACGATATTGATGGATTTAATGAACTAAGTTGKTTTTTTTTTCACTTTGGTGTTGCAGCAGCCAAAGGATTATCTGATATGGATTCCTCAATACTCCTGCAGCACAATGGAGGCATTCCAGCCAACAAAAAAATCTCTGCAACGTTGCCAGAGCTGGAATATCGAGAAAAAGGGAAAGAAAAGGACAAGGATGCAAAGAAACACAACCTTGGAATAAACAACAACATTTTGCAGCCTGTAGACTCTAAAATACAAGAAATTGAATATATGGAAAACCATATCAATAGTAAAAGATTAAATAATGATCTTGTAGGAAGTACAGAAAACCTCTTAAAAGAGGACTCATGCACTGCCTCGTCCAAAAATTACAAAAATGTCAGTGGGGTTGTGAACTCCTCACCCCGCAGCCACAGTGCAACCAACGGGAGCATCCCCTCCTCATCCTCCAAAAATGAGAAAAAACAGAAATGTGCCAGCAAGAGCCCGAGCACACATAAGGACTTAATGGAAAACTGTATTCCTAATAACCAGCTAAGCAAACCAGATGCACTGGTAAGGTAAGTTGGGCCTGAGCCTTGTCTCATCCTCCCTTGCTCCATCAGGACTCGGGGGTTTCATTTGCTGTAAATCAGGAAAATGTCATTTGTGATGATGTAGAATCGTGCAGTGGTGGGACAGGMTCTCCAGGGGATGTGTGGAGCTGTGTTCCTGGGTTCTGTTTGCAGCCTGGAGCAGGTTGCTTCATTTCTGGCTCAGGATCTGCTGCTCCCCTAGCTCACAGCTCTGATGTGAGGCACCAGAAATRCTCTGGTGGAAGGCAGGAGGAAAACCTGAGGAAATCAGCTCATCTGTCCTTGCCAGCTCCTGCCTTGCCTCTCCCGGGAGGTCACTGGGCTTTCTTGCTGCCTGAACAGGTGGTTTGGTTTTGTTTTTCCTTTGAAGTGTTTGGCTTTTGCTTTAGTCTCCAATTCCAAGCGTGGAGGCAGCAAGTGCAGGGAGCCAGGGCTGGAGCTGTGGAGCTCAGCTCTGCTCTGAGCCCTGGGATCTGGCAGCATGGAAAATCCCAGCTTTACCCTGCTCCTGGAAGTTCAGAGGGACCTGGACCTGTGAGGGCAGAGGTGTTGTCATGTGCTGCCAGGAAAAGCAGCAGTGAGGAAAGGGCTGTGACTGTGCATGGAGAGATGGCTGGAACAAAAACTGTTCCACAATTCTGCCCTTCTCCAGCGTTCCCCACCTGGCCTGTGTCTCTTATTCCTTGTTCCACCAATGGTGGCCAGCTTAATTGGCAGATCAGGYTTGTTTTCCCTGCAGGTACCTTTGATAATTGGGCTTTTATCTCAGAGGATTTGTGCTGTGGGAACACAAYTACTTCAATGGAAATATTATTTTCCCTTCTGATAATCACTCTGCCCTGATTGACAGACCCCTGCCAATTAAACTCTGGACTAATTGATACCTAATGTCTGTGGAGAACCTGTGTGAGGGTCAGAAAGCAGCCAGTCAGAGATGTGGGACAGGATTAGTCCAATTAAACACTGGACTGATTGATACCTRATGTGTGTATAGGACCTGTGTGGGGTTCAGAAAGCAGCCAGCCAGTGTGATCTGTGACAGGAGCCTGCCAATTAAACACTGGACTAATTGATAACTAATGTGTGTGGAGGATGTGTGTGGGGTTGAGAAAGCAGCCAGTCAGTGGGATCTGTGACAGGATTAGTCCAATTAAACACCTGGACTAATTGATACCTAATGTCTGTATAGGACCTGTGTGGGGTTGAGAAAGCAGTCAGTGGGATCTGTGACAGGATCCAATTAAACACTGGACTAATTGATCCCTAATGTGTGTATAGGACCTGTGTGGGGTTCAGAAAGCAGCCAGCCAGTGAGATGTGGGACAGGATGGGATGGGCTGCACGTGGCTGTGCCTCAGCAGAGCTGCTCCAGCCCCTGGCCAGCCCTGCCTGGCTGTTCCCAGCCTCACTGGCAGCTCTGCACTCCTCAGGAGCTTTGTTTGCTCCTCTCTGAGGGACAGAGGGCTCAGCTCAGTTTGCTGCAGTTCCCAACATTGCTTTGAGCAGAGGGAAGCAGAGGAATGAGCTGCCAGCCTGGGGATGTGTGCTGGGACAGGGACTGAGGGTTAAACCTGCTGTGTTCAACAGTTTCCTGTTGAAATCCTTGTGTGGCAGCTCAGAGCAGGTGCTCACCAATCCCCCAAGGCRAGTTTTGGATCACAGAAATGAGGCTGCAACAAAACATCCTGTCCTGAGGGAATTGCAGCTGCTGGAAGGACACAGAACACAGCTGGACTCTGAAAGGGCCTTACTCTGCCCTGAGAGGGAGTTGAACTCCTTCAGACGAGTGGTTTTGGGGTGTGTGGCTGGGGAGTTGTGCCCCAGATCCCTGGAGCTGTTTCTTGTCCCTGATGTCCCCGTGCAGGCAGCTCAGGAGCACCAAACCCCAGCTGCTGCCTGCAGCCATTCATGGAATCTTGGTTCTGCTCAGCCTGCCTGTGCAACTCCCACACCAGTGGGAGCATAAACTCACCTGACAAATTGGATGGGATGGATGCACTTAAATTTAAAAATTCATGGCGCTTTTTTATTTTAACCTTGTCAATTATCCCGTCCCTGGAGTTCCAGGCATTTGTTCATCATTTTTTCCACTTCCAGGAGTGTTACTCATTCCTGTTATTAAACTTTCAGTCTGCTGGAGCCTGGAAAGGGCTCAGTGAAGTCCTGATTTGTTCAGACTCGGCTCAGATCTGCCCAGCTTCCAAATAAAGCTGCTTTGTCTGACTGAGTGTCCAGCAGGGTGGCAGACCCGAGCTGCTTTCCTTTTGTGTCCACAGAGGATGGCCCTGGGCTGAGTAACCAGGAGCAAATGTGAAATATTCCTTCTGCAAATGTGAAATGTTCTTTCTGCTGCTGGGCCTTGGGATCAGCAGGSCTGGAGACAGGATCAGGAGGTTTTGGAGATCAGGAGTTTTACAGGGTTGTTAACTCTGAAATATTTGATGTGATCTGTCTGGAAGGGTCCTGAAGTTAAGGTTTATTTATATATTTTATACATGCTCTTATTTGAAGCTAAGCTTTTCTTTTTGCTGTGTCTGGTGCAATGTCAGGGCCTGAATTTTGGGGAGAGGAACTTCCTGATGCCCATCCCTGGGGATTGTTCCATTCTTGCTGGAGCTGAGGGGTCCCAGAGGCTCAGGAACCTCTGGGCTTTTCTGAGACCTCTCCTGAGGGTRCTGGAATCTTGTCAGGCCCTTCATCACAGAATCTGATGTGAGTTCCTCTTTCCCAGCTCCCTGGCCATGGGGCCACTGGAGGGATCCATTTGGGACCAGCTGGGTCCCTTTGCACTCTGCTGTTTGTCAGGAGCTGCAGAGCAAATCCATCTCTTCTCCCATTTCCCTGTCATTTCTGAGGTGGAACAGATTCACAGCCTCAATATATGGAACAAATCCAAGCTGTAATTGCTGCAGAATTATTTTTGTTGTTGTTTATTGCACATTACGCTGCAAAACCCATGACCTGCCTCTGCCTTTCAGCACCCTTAAAAATGCCTGCACTGAAAGCCCACAAAACCCTGGCAGTGCAGCTTGGCAGGACTGTCTGTATCCACAGAGGTCCTGCCTTTGGCACACGAGGTGATGAACAAGCTGTCTCATGTACTAATTATTCCCACAGATAACGAGGACATCTTCTGGCAGTTGGACTGGGAAAATTCTTGGTGAAGCAAAAGCTGCTCTGCCACAGCTTATTTCACTTTTCCTAAAATGGTGTTACCTGCAGAGACAGACTGGGAGGTTTTTAATGTGAATTTGTGGCCATTTGGTGCTAATATTGTAAAATTTGKTGACATCACTGATGGGCAGAGAGGGGCTGGTGCCTCCTGCTCACCCCCTGGCTGGATGAAAGCAGCAGAAGGTTTCCTGTGGCAGCTGCAGGAGGGTGATGGCCGAGCTTTCCTGCTCCAGGAAGGCAGGCACAGAACAGAAAATCAGGATTGGGAATGGAAATGAGGAGTGTGGGAGCCAATCCCTCCTGCAGCCCCTTCCCAAGGCAGCAGAGAGCTCAGGAGCAGAACATTTCCAGCCCTGGGAATGGCAGCTGCTGGGAGCAGCAGGGACAGAGGAGAGTCCTGTCTTTTTTGGGGGGGGACTCCTGTCTTTTTCGGTTTTGGGGACTCCTGACTTTCTTTTTTGGGGCTCCCTGGYGTTTTGGGAGTGCGAGCTGCCCCAGGAGCTGCAGGGAGAGCCTGTCAGTCCCAGCAGGGGCACAGTGGCCCCTCAAAGGAGCAGCTTCCCTGCAGGAGCTGCTGGGGCTTTTGGAGAGCATCTCRGGGCCCTGTGGGTACTTTAAAATGATCATTTTTATATAAGCAGTGTTTCATTTACCCAACAGCTGCCCTGTCCATCATTTAACACTGCACAGGGTGGCACCAGGCACCTAAAACCAGCTGCTSCTGTTCCCATTTTGGGGCTGAGGTTGGAATAGTTGCTCAGGTTTGCAAATTCTTTCCCTCAGCAGAGCACCAGGTGATTTGTGTGCTTCCCTTTGAGGTGGGTATTTGCTTTGTGCTGTTACTATTTGCCTGTAAGTTGGTTTATTTTTTTTCCTGAGGGTGCTTTTGACCATTTATAGAGCACTGAAGGAATCTATCTTGTGGGAGGGCACTCCCGTGGGCCTGGAGAGGCAGCTGGGGCAGGAGGGGGCTGAGGTGTCCCAGCCCAGCTCCTCTGGGGCTGCTCCTGGCCCCTCATTCCCCCTCTCATCTCCCTGGGTGTTTTTGGTGTTCCAGACCCACCTCTCTGGATTTCCTCAGCCTTGGSCATCCCACCCTTCCCCTCGGCACTCAGTGGCACAGGATGTTCTCCCTGCTCATCTCTCAGTGCCTTTTAGGCTGAGTTTTCCCTGCCCTGTAGCCCAAAAATGTTTCATTAAGAAATCAGAAGGCTCCAGCCATTCATCTGCACTGCTGAGTGTCACTAAGGGCAGCTCTTTTTGGCTGTTGTGAGTGCTCTCCTCATCTTAATGTCCCACTGCCACCAATTCAGARTGGAAGCCTAGGAAATAAAACCACCTTCATCTTCTTTATGGACACTTAAAAACTCTCCAATCAATAGCTGGCAGAGCAGGGGAGGATTGTGTGAGAATGGCTGGGGTGTATTGCTTTCAGTAAGTGTGTAACAGAGTTTAAAAGGGTTGATTATTCACCTGTGATGTGTTTTTAGTCTGGGAATCAATAACCTCATTTGTGGGGGAAAATGAAAGTGAGCTGAGTGCCTCTCCTCCAAAACGTGTGTTTTATTTAACAATATTTTAATTAAAAAGATTCATGTAATCTTCAAGAACTTTCCAAAGCTACAATTTCAAGTGTAGAGCAGATGGTCTCTGTTCAAGAGCAATTAAAACTAAATTTACTGACTCCTGAGCTGGGGGTGACTTAACACATCCTCTTACTCGGCATGCACATCATGTGCTGCAAGAAAACACCAACATGTTGAGGTGACAATTCACAGCTCAGCTCTGCCTGGCAAATCCAACTCAGCATTTGTGGACAGAATGGAATCTCTGTGTGTGTGGCTCTGTCCTGTTTTGGGGCAGGACAATACGTGCACGATATTTACAATTACTTCCCAACACCTATCACCTGTGTTAGACAGGGAGCTTCTACTCTAAACCAATCTAAAAGTGCCACCATCACCCAGAAGATGGAGGCCAAGAAGAAGAAGGAGAAAGGCTGGACATGCCCAGATTCCTCCATCTTGGCCCCTGAACCCCCATTCTAAAAACCCCCAAAATCTATTTTTCACCCTGTGATAAATTCACTATCATTCTACTTAAACTTTCATGACTTATAATTCTTCATATAAGGTTGGTAATTGTTTTTTCCAAGGGCTAAATCAAAGGCACAGTGGTCTTGGGCTCTGTGAAAAATCTATTTTTCACTCTGTGATAAATTCACTATCATTCTACTTAAACTTTCATGACTTATAATTCTTCCTATAAAGGTTGATAATTGTTTTTTCCAAGGGCTGAATCAAAGGCACAGGGGTCTTGGGCTCTGTGCCAAGGTCTCTGAGCCCTCCAGGGCAGCCAGAGGAATTCCCTGGCTTCCAAATCAAGTAATAAATCCAAATATTATCCCAAATAAAATAGAAATAAAATTACTTTATTTATCTCAAATAAAGCAATAAATAATACAGTATAATAAAGTAATAAATGAGCCTTGAGAACAYGGAGKCTGTCACAGACATCTTTTATGAAAAATCCTTTCTTTAGGATTTTTCCTTTTGAGAAGCTGAGAGGCCTCAGGAACAAAATGTAAACAAGGATTATCTGCTGCTGTAGAATKCAACAGGTGGATCTGGGATTGGCTTATGTTAGTTATTTCTAATTAATAGCAAATCAAAGTAAGYTGGCTTGGAYGGACAGYCCAAGCCACAAGCTTTTGTTACGATTCTTTCTTTTTTATTCTTAGCTAGCTTTCTGATGAAATCCTTTCTTCTATTCTTTTAGTATAGTTTTAATAGAATATACATCATAAAATAACAAATCAGCCTTCTGAAGCACGGAGTCAGATCCTCGTCTCTCCCCTCACCCTCAGAGCCCGGTGAACCCGGTCGCAGGAGTCGGGTGCACCGTGCCGCCTTTGTGGGGCTCCTTGTTGCCCTCAGCAGGGAGCCCGCCCCCACCACGTGCTGCTGTCCCTTGTGCCCCCAGGTTGGAGCAGGACATCAAGAAGCTGAAGGCCGACCTGCAGGCCAGCAGGCAGGTGGAGCAGGAGCTGCGCAGCCAGGTGAGCTCGCTGAGCTCCGCCGAGCGCGGCGCGCGCGCGGAGACCGGCCAGCTGCGCCAGGAGAACGAGCTGCTGCAGAACAAGTACGTGGGGGAGTGGGAATGGGAATGGAAACCCCTCCCTGCTGGGCTGGGCTCCTTCGGGGTGCTCAGGCACCGATGTGGGAGTGGGACAACGGTTCGTCATTAGGAGTTGTAATCTGGGAATTAATTATGGGGTTCTCAAGGATGTGGGAGCGGGAATAACAGTTTGTTATTAGGAATTGTAATCTGG
>JACDOX010000166.1:770535-787205 GCA_014549065.1 Cardinalis cardinalis
CTCTGCCCCTGAGCCTCTCTCCCTCTGCCTGCTCCACCCTTTCGGGGCTGTGATGCCCAAAAATCCCCATCTGGAGCAAGGCTGGGAGCCAGAGAGGCTTTCTGGGTCCACGTTCCAGCTCTGGGATTCACSCCCCAGCCAGAACCAGAAATGTTTTCTGCTCTGAGAGAGGAATAAACAGCGAGGCTCTCTAAAACACAGTCTGGAGGCTCRAGTGCAATAATTGGGCCAAACTCCTTTGCCCTGGGTGTTATCTGTCACTCTGTAGTTTGCTTCCTCAYAGAAAGGTGGATATTAAATTCTATTTTTCTTATGCCCATGAAAAAAAAAAAAAAGTAATTTTCTTTAAATTATTTCTTCCAGAGCTACTAAAAAAYCAAGAATCATAATGCAGCAGGACCCCCATTTCCCCAGTAATTACACTCTGCCTCCTGACTCCTTCAACAGCAATTTCTCATTTTATTTGGCTTCTGTCTGGAATTGCAGTCACAGGCAGAGCTGGGCTCTGTCTTATTATTGYACAGACAAAATTGTTTTTAAAATGTAATTAAACATTTACCTTGAAGACAACGCTTTGTCTTCTTTAAGAAGCATAATATCTTAATTTAACCTAATCTGGAGAACCTTCCAATTCCAAGCTTTTACCTCCAAGACAATGTTATGCTAAACACAAAAAAAGCAAAACAAAAAGATTTCCTAATTTAACCTAATTAAAAGATAAGCCTCCAACTTTTCCAGAGCTGCTGCCTGGCATGAGGAGCAAGGCGTAGCCCTTTGCTTTGCTCACAAGTGGCTGCTTTATCCTCCCTCTGCTTTGCTCTCTGCTGTTGATTTTTATTTATTATCCTCCTTGATGCCCCCAAATCCTCTTAGGAAGCAGAGCCGTCCAACCTTTCCCATCCTGGGGCCTTCCCTAAGAAGATCAAGGGACCACCACGGGAACAGAGGAGCTTTGGTTTGAGGGGCTTTGTTGGGTTGGTTTGAGGCTGTTTTTTTCAATCATGATGAGACAAAATGCAGCCTCTCTGCTGTGTGAGGTCTCCTCAAGGGAGAGGAGATTTAGGGAAGGTGAAGGATTATTTCTGTTCAGTCTGAGCTGAGGTGCRGGGAGCCCATGGAGTGATGCTCTCTGCCTGGTGCTGGTCCCTGGGGGCTGCCCGAGGTACAGAATGCCAAAATCCATTTGTGCCCAAAGAGATGAAAGCGGCAGCCGGCTCCCAGGGCTGTCCCTGTCCTGAGCAGGAGCAAAGCCTCCTTTGGATCTGCTCCAGAGGAGCCCGTGCAGCATCTGCCAACGCGCCAAGGAGGAGCAGCCCATCCCTCCCTCCTAAGGGAGTCTCAAACTGCACCAAGGGAAATACAGGCTGGATATCAGCAAAAAGCCTTTTCTAGAAAGGGTGATAAAGAACTGGAATTGTCTGCCTGGGGAGGTGGTGGAGTCACCATCCCTGGATGGGTTTAAAGAAGGGCTGGATGTGGCACTGGGTGCCAGGGTTTAGCTGAGGTGCTGGGGCTGGGTTGGGCTCGATGATCTCCAAAATGGGGTGGTTCYGTGACTCCTGTTCCTCGTGCTGCAGGCACAGGGCAGGAGGGAGAGCAGCCGAGCAGGGCTGGCTCCTGATCCGCTCAAAGCAGAGCCTGCAGTGGTGGCCATGGTGCCCACAGCTCCTTCACGCTCAGCAGGCCCTGCCTCCAACCGCAGGGGGAACAAAGCGATTGCAAACCCCAAACCAKCAAGATGCAAATCCCCCAAACCACCTTCAAGGTCCGCCGGGCAGCCGCTGGAGCTGAAAGCATCACGGCTGTTTGGGTTTATTTGYGCTAAACCTGCAGCAGCTGTGGGGAAGGTGGGGTGGGAGGACRGCCAGCTTGGGGTCAAGGGCAGCTCCACAATCCTGTAGTGCCGCCTGTTTATGCCCCTCAGAGCGGTTTTCACGGGACAATGACAACATCAGTGTGGCTCTGACTCTCGGAGGCGTGGGGCCCGCGGCAATCAGCTCCGGTACCTGTCCCCCGCGGCGCTGGTTGTTGTGCAGCAGGCACACRCTGAGCACACAAACAGCAGATGATTTCTTTCCTTTCCTTGCAGCTCCAGCTCCATTCCAGCCTACAAAATGTTCCCTTTTAGCTCTTCCAAGTTTAGTCACAGCTGTTCTCTGGTGGCTCCATTTACCCTTTCCTGGGAGCCTCATCCTGCCCCCTTCCCCCATCCAGTTATTCCTGAGGGGTTCCAGATGCCTCCGGCTGTGGGTGATGCCCTTTTCTCCCTTTCATTGCTAATTCTGCAGGTTTGAGRGTGTTTTTTGTCACATTTATGAGCAGAAACTCTGATTCACCATCTTCCCCTCTGGTATAGTGTTAGCTCACAGGGTCACTCATATTTACCTGGTGATAAATTGAAGGTTAAGGTGCGGATTTAACAATTTGGGAGTAAGAGGTGTTTCATGGCACCTCAGCATGGGCTTGTATAAACCAGAAAAGCGGTTCCCAAGGCACCTCCAGCCCCTCTCCTCGTGCCAGGCAGCAAGGCAGTGCCCCCAGGGCCGTGGCACCCGCAGGGTAGGGAGCCCCTCGTGGGGGATCTGTGGGTAAATCGGTCCCTCAGAACCTTTACGGTGCCCGAGGATCGGAATTGGTGCCAGCAGCCCCTCCCATCCTACCAAGCCCTCCCGGCTTCTGGAGTCGTCGCGTGCCCGTAGCCCCTTTTTAAAGTAGCGGCGCCCCCCCCTCCGCCAATCGCAGCGCGGACGGGGCGTTCCTCGCAGCCAATAGGATGCGGCAGCTGGAGGAAAGGGGCGGAGCCAACCCTCGCCGAGCTCGAGCCGGGCGACTGTGGTAAACAAGGGGGCGGAGCCCACGGCTTCCCTGTCGCGGGCAGCAGCCAATGGGCGATGGCAGGAGAAGACAATCAGCCAATAGCGAGCGAGGGCGGGCAGAGCCTTGCGCGCTGATTGGCTGGCGCGGCGGCGGAGTGACCGTTGGCGGGAGGGGGCGCGGCGGGGGCGGGGCCGGGCGCTGTCGCAGTGAGCGGCGGCGCGGGCGGGGCTCCGTGCGGGCACCGGGCAGCGCTGCCCCGCCGGTCCCCGCGCCCGGCACGGGGACGGCCAGAACCCCAGCCTGGCCCGGGGCTCGGTGCAGTCCGGTGCTTCCCTCGTGCGTGCTCGGATGGGCAGGCAGAGGAGCTGTCCCCTGGAGAGCGCAGCATCTTCCCTCTCCTACTTGAGCGGGCACCCGTGAGCGCTGGCAGCAGCGAGGTGCTGTCGCTTTTGGGATGAGCGGGCAGGACTGAGAAGATCTTGCTCACTGTAGGAGCCAGAGAGGCTTGGATTTGTCCGAGGGGTGAGTAAACAGCGCTGGGGGTGGGAGAGCGTCCGCCCCAGCGGGTGTGACGGCGCTCGGGGGCAGCGCTGTCCCTGCCCGCAGGAGAAGGGGCGATTTGGGCATCGCACGTAGGGGTTTAAGCCGTGTCCTGCCGGCTTGCGCGATCTGAAAGTTGAGCTCTGTCTCTTCGGCAAGGAGAGGATTTTTGGAGGGATATGGATAACTCTAGCAGGCAGACATTTGGGAGAAATTTGCCGGGATCTATTAGGCAAAACCAAAACCCGTAAATTTGATTTTTTCATTACTATTTTTTGCCTGGAGAAGCTCAGCCCGAGCCGAGCTTTCCGCATGGCTGGTTTGCAGCCCCATCGTCCCCAGGCTGGTGCGGGCGAAGGGAGCTCCTGGCAGGGAAGCGGAGCAGCCTGGTCCCTGTCTGTGTGCGCTGTCCCAGGGCACCCTGCCCCTCCTGGCGTGTCCCAGAGCACCGCGTTCCCCCCGGGGTTCTCCCCCTTGTCCCCCGGGCTGCCCCGCCGGCAGAGCCCGGCATCCCGGCGCTGGGTGGGAGATGGTGCAGAGCTCAGAGCTGCTCGCAGACCGGGGAGTTGATGCCAAGTCCGGACAGAGGGAACCGAACTAGTGCCGCTGGAGGGTGGGGGACCGGCCGGGGACAAAGGCTCGTCTCGCCGGCCGCATCCCCGGCGGTGCTGAGTGACCGCGCTCTTGTYTCCCCCCGCCCCGCAGAAATGCTGCAGCATGAACCCACCGCCGCCTAGAGAGACGGGCTCGCACCGCCCCGGCGCCGCTGCCTGAGCCAGCCCCGGAGCACCGTCCGGCCGGGAGCCCGCACCGGGAGCAGCCCAGCCCAGCCCAGCCCAGCCCCGCTCCGCCCGGCCCCGGCGGGATGCGCTCGCCGCCGCCTTCATGCCGGCAGGGGGGACGCTGAACCGCCGCTCCGCCCGGCCCGGAGCCACCCACGTGCGGTCCCCGGTGAAGGCGGC
This sequence comes from Cardinalis cardinalis, assembly GCA_014549065.1. Lineage (NCBI taxonomy): Eukaryota > Metazoa > Chordata > Aves > Passeriformes > Cardinalidae > Cardinalis > Cardinalis cardinalis. The sequence goes on from JACDOX010000166.1 coordinate 774,855, forward strand.
CGGTGGTGCCCAGGGCGGGCCCCGCTGAGCGTTTGGCCGCAGGAGGCAGCGGCAGCCCCCGGCGTGGCGGCGGGTCCCGCCCGGCGGCCGCGATCCGGTGCCCCATGGTGCTGCTGCGGAAGCTGCCGGGCATGCCGGGCTGGCCGGCGGCGCTGGGGCTGCGGCTGCCGCAGAAGTTCCTGTTCCTGCTCTTCCTCTCGGGCCTGCTCACGCTCTGCTTCGGGGCCCTGTTCCTCCTGCCCGATTCCTCCCGCTTCAAGCGCCTCTTCCTACCCCGCCGGGCCACCGCCTCCGCCTCCTCTTCATCCTCCGCCTCCTCGTCCTCAGCCTCCTCCTCCTCCACCCGCGACACCGACCTGCCCCGCAGCCCCCCCGCCGCCGCCGAGCCCCGCCACGCCAGCCCCGCGGCCCCGCGCCGCCTGCGGGAGAAGCTCCGCACGGCCGCCCGCATGGCCGGGCCGCCGGCCCGCACCGCGCCCGGCTCCCGGCAGCAGGTGCAGGGCGGCGAGAGCCGAGCCCAGCCCGCCAGCGCCGCGCCCCCGGCCCGGGAGACGCGGGCCCCGTTCCGCTTCGACTACGAGCGGTTCCGCCGCAGCCTCCGRCACCCGGTGCGGGGCGGGCGGAGCGGAGAGGACCCCGAGACCCGCGCCCGCAGGATGAAGATCAAAGAGGTGGGTGAGGAGCGCAGGCAGCGCCCCCGGCCGAGCGCCCGCTCGGGGCTGCCTCAGTCCCTCCATGGCCCCCTCAGGCAGCCTCACCTCAGTGCTCACATCCCCCTCAGGCGGCCTTCACCTTGCTTCGCCTCCTCACAGCATCGGCTCCCTCAGGTCTGTGTCCCCTCAGACCTCGCCTCCCCCTCAGGTGTGTGTCCCCTCAGCCATGTCCCCTCAGACCTCACCTCCCTCAGGTCTGTGTCCCCTCGGTCCTCACCTGCCATCCATGGCCACATCTCCCCCTCACTCACTCCTTGCCTCCCCTCACAGCCACATTGCCTCAGCAACCCTTGTCCCGTCTCACGGCCGTAACCACCCTCAGTTTTCGGGGCCACATCCACCTCAGCCCTCATGTCTGGGTCCCCCCTCAATCAGCCATCACTGCCCCATCACAGCCATGTCCCCCCTCAATCAGCCATCACTGCCCCTCACAGCCATGTCCCCCCTCAGCCATCACCTGCCCTCACAGCCATGTCCCTCCTCCTTGCTCCTGCCCCTCGTCTCCCCAGCCTTGCCCCCATTTCTCACACGAGGTCTTTTGCTCCCTCCTTTTCCCAAGGAGGGTGGCAGGAACTGGGGGGTCAGTTTCTGGGGGAGTGTCCCTGTCACTGACTGTGTCCCACACACCTCCACTCACCCGGTGTGACTGAAATTAACGACATTTAAATTTCACTTTGGTTAYTCAGGGAAAAAAGGGTTGTGGGGGGAAGAAACTTGCTTGGTGGGAGATGTCTTTGCTTGTGCAAGAGCCTCCATCCCTGGGGCTCAGATTTGCACAAAAACCAGGAGATGACAGAACTTGGCTGGTGCAGGGGGATGGAGGGACGGGATGCGGGAGCCGGGGAGGAGCAGGAGGCTCTGTCCCTGCAGGTCCCCGTGGGACTGGCACTGAATTGTCACCCCTGTGAGCCGGGGGGGCTGCCAGGGCGAGGGGAGGGTTGGCCCCGTGCCCCCAGCTCGTGCTCCAGCCTGGCACACGCACGTGGAGCAGGCTGTGACCCAGTTAACCGCGTTTGYGTGGGATTCCATCGTGGCTGTCGGATCCCTCGCCCTGATGGATAACCGACTTGGAGGGAATTCTGCTCTCGGAAGAGGTGCCAATAAGTAAAAAGCGCAGGTTTAATTAAGCAGAGTATAAATTTCCTGGGTCTGTGCTCTTGCAGAGGTGCAGGCATCCAGCGATGATGCTGGATTGAAGAGAGAATCAAGTCGGGGAATAACACACCGAGGGCTTTCATCCTCTCCAACCTGCCTCTGAAAAACAGTTTTTAAAGCTCCCCTCCCGCTGTCTTTGTCAGGCACTAAAACAAAGGCTGCACCGCTGGTGAAATTCCAGTTCCTCAGCCAGGCACAGCACGCCCAGGGGTGCTGGGTTCCTTGATGGTCCCAGGAGGGATCCAGCCRTCCTTCCCTGCTGCAGGGGGTTTGGAATGTTCCAGCGCCCAGCCCTCACGTGTGCCTGGCTCTCTGCAGGTTCCCACCTCCAAGGTGTGCCAGGGAGCACAACACGCCCGGGAACAACCCAGCTCCCACTCCCTGCAAACAAATCAAATTGAAAAATCAAATTTAGGGGAAGCGAGTGGCATTCAGTCCTTCATTTGGAGTTAATTATTTTTTAAATATAGCATTATTTCAAGCTGTATGGATTCAGCCCCATCTGTTTCTAACAGCCATAATCAGCACTGGGTAGCAGAGTTAGAGTTTTCAAGGATGAGAATCCATAAATATTAGTTTTATGCTGACAGCTAATTACTCTTCAAACAGAGCCCTTATTTCTTAAAAGTGCCTACGCTTCTATTTATTCAGAGAGAGAGAAACAAATATGGTGCTGAGATATGAGGCTGAACATGCAAAACAAGGGAGGGTGGTGCAGCCTGGGGAAGAGATAAGGTGTGTCTCTTTTTGTTAATCAAAAAGACAAGAGGAGAACAAACCAGGAGGGTTAGAAGACAAATGCTGCATAAAAAGAAACAGATGGAGCAAAGAAAGAATTGCAAGAAGTGATGATACAGCCTTTGGATTAGCAAATATTGCTCACATGATGTGAGATGCCAGCAGGGCAGGTGGTGGCTGTGCTGGCTGCTCTGAGTTGCTTTTCCCTCCTTCCTCCAGAGCTTTCAGTCCTGTAACTTGCTAGAAGGAGTCCCCAGCTGTCCTTGCACTGGGAGTTTTGTTCTTTTCTGTGCCTTCCCTCAGGCCATCCTCCCAGGTCTGTAACAGGGAGGATGGGTGTGGATGGGCTTTGTGGATATTCTTCCCCCTCCTGCYTGCCAGATGAAAGCCAGGAGGAAGAACTGGTGCATGACCAAAGATGCCCAGCCTAGAGCCTGGAACTTTCTGTTTTCCCCAGGACCCTCCAGTGTGAGGAATTCCAGCCAGGAGTCTGAGCTGGTGTCCTTCCTTCCCACCACCTCTGAGCTGCCTGACCTTCAGCTAAAGAAGAGGCAGTGCCATGGCTTTCCTGTAGCCCTGCYAGACCTTCCCTGCTTAAAAAACAGAGTTTAGAGCGGAAAGCCCTATGGCCTCTCCCATTTTACTGCTGTTTGGGAAAGCCTTTGGGGCATGAGGAGCACTGGGCTGTTTGCAGAGTGAGGAAACRGTGTGAGGCTGGGCTGACGTGTGTGTGCAGGCACCTTCACCCATAAAAACAAGTCCAGGGTCAGTTAACAGTTGTTTTCTTGGAAATAAAAAAAGAGGGCAGCTGTATTGCACAGCTCTTGCTGCTAAAGGTCGTTGGTCACCTGGRGAGCAGCCTGGGACCCACTGCTGTGTGTTCCTGTGGGCAGCCCAGGGCTGGGGCACTCTGACCTTTCCAGGAAAGCTGCAGAAAGCCAAATAACAATTGTCCCCATGCTGCAGGTTGGGAAATTTTGGAAGGGATTATTTATTTCTTAAGATGACCTCTGGAAAAGGTATTAGTTGTGTAATTGATCAGTYAGGCATGGCTTTGGGGATTAGCTGGTTTTTTACATGTGCCAAATACAAATCACTGATGCTCAGGGAAAAAAAAAGAGAAGTGGTTGTAGCTGGAGAGTGACTGCAGAAATTCCACAGTGGGATTCCATATTTGTTTGCTCTCAACAATTTCCAGATCAAATTGGCTCAGGGAAAAGTCAAAATTATTTCCCCTCTAACTGCTGCCTCTGCAAACTCAGCCTCAGATCTGAGGAAATCAGACCGTGTGGTTCCTGCCTTCTGCATCATAACCAGTAATAAAGATTTTGCTGGTGGAGCTGAGCTGACAGTTTTGCTGATGATGGATGGAGCCAAACAGGCTGCTCCTTGCTGCACTCCTGGGTCTCTCAGGTGGGGGAGCAGGGGGGAGACAGGGAAGAGCATTTTTTAAAAGTATTTTTATACCAACCAGTGCTTAAAGACAACCACTGGAAGCAGGCAGAGCAGAAAGTTCATCATTAAATACTTCCAGCTCAGTCACGGGATGTGAGAAAAATGTGAACAGAGGGAGAGATTTATTCGTTTTTCTTCTCTTTTTTTGGGTGCAAAAGGCACGTTTCCATGCCTGAGGTGTGGGAATGCATYGTGCCTGAACCTGGCAGTGCCTTTTGTCCCTTTCAGATGGGGGAATGTGTCACATCCAGGCAGGGATTGTCCCCTTGGGTCTGACACCCGYGTTCATTTCCTCGGGATTAATGATACCAAAGCCTGTTTGTTTCACGGYGCAGTTCTCTTCATCCTGGCTTTTCCTGCCGTCTCCACCTCTCCCTGCCTCACCTGGCTGTCCCCTGTCCCCTTCTAACACAGCTCTAAAGATGTATTTAGAAATCAGCCCTCTCAGAAATCAGAAATCAGCCCCTGGAGGGAAGGAGGCACCAACTCACACAGTTATCCTGCATCACTCTGCACATCAGCAGGTGGATCAGTCTTTGGAACACAAATATCTTGACAGTTTATCACTAAAAGGTAATTAGCAGGAGACAGGAGTGTTATCAGGAGTTCAGCCTCTGCTGAAAGCCCCTTGGTGGTGGTTGCTGAGTTCCCTTTGTGTGGTTTTTGACTATTATGACTGCAGTGAAAAAACTGCCCATATTTGGGGCAGGACTGGGGAAATGCTGCCGGTTCTCCTGAAATTTTTTTGCCACAGCCYTGGCCCCTGCCAGGAGAGCTCTCAACCCTGGTGCTGCTTGCCTCTGGTACACCTGTGTGGGTTTGGGTGGTCTCCTGGAGCTCACAGGTGCCCTGGGGTTGGGCTGTGATCACCAGTTTGCCAAAAGCAGAGCTCAGAGCAGCTCTCAGGCTGAGCTGGGCTGTGGATCCCATCATTGGTCATTTCTGACCATCTCCTTTCCGCAGCCAGCAGGAAAAAGATGTCAGCCCTCTCCCTTTGCCTGCACTGTGCAACTTTCAGTCCACGCATTTGGAGCAAATGCCTTTGAGTGCTGTGATCTGGGGCTGAGCAGACTCCAGGCCAGCCGTGAAATCCGTCCGTGGTTCTGTACGTGAGCAGCACCACGCTCAGCTCAGTGGAAATGCTCCTCCCGTGCCCATCTCCTCTCTGAGGCACTGGGGAGGGTCTGGTCCTGTGTGCTGGGCAGATGGACACCCAGGGACTTCCAACAGACTTGCTCTGGCTGCTGGGGGTAAGGAAACCAGTTCTCTGTAAAATATTTACTGTGGTGCAGTGGAATTATGATCTCAAAGCAGTCAGATGTGCTGTGATTGTAATTCTTTCTCTGGGGTAGAAATACCTCTGCAAGAGAGAATTTCTCTGCAGTTTGAAGCAGTGGCTGGCTCCAGCCTTGCTGGAATTTTCCTTTGCTCCACACTCCTCATGCATTTATTTACTGAACCTGTGAAAGGGGTACTGTAGTGGAAATCCCACAAATGGTGCATGCACTGGGTTTTTTGCTTCAGTAGCCTCCGGTGRATTCACGCAAACAGAATTTAGACCTGACCTCGAGCCTGTTTTAGCTGTAGGGGATACAGTTAATTGACTAAAAGTGTATTTGTTCAGTTGGTGGAGTGCAGAGCACAGGAGTCTGAGCTGTGATCGGTGCTGCAGAGCTGCTTGCCTCAGTGCTSCCTCAGAGCTCGCTCTGACCCAGCTCTCCCGAGCTGACGGCTCTCTGGAATTTGGGAGTGCTCTGCAATTTGCAGTCATTTGCTCTTCTCTCCCCAAGTCTAGCAGCGAAAGCACTTGTTCCACAACAACTAAATKTGATGCTAGACTGGTTTCTGAACTGCCACTTACAGCCAGCACACGGCTCCAGCACTGCAGAGCTGTTGGCGGGCGGGTGATGAGTGAGTGCGAGTGCTGGGCGGGGGGAAATGACTTTCTGGGATGCCCACAGATCTGTGCTGCTGAAGGACCTGCACTCCCCTGAATCACCGCAGGAAATGCACGTCAGCTCCTGGAAATTGTTTGGAGGGGAAGATGGGGTTAGGGCAGGGGGATGGAGCCTGCTGTGAGCTGTCAGTAGCATCCTGCTGTAACCTCCCTGCTCCTCCATCAGGCTGGGGCCTGAGCACATCCAGGTCTTCARATATTTACTGAAAAGCAGTCACCTGCATTAAGATTCCATCTTCCCAGCCAAAATTTTTATGGAGTCATGATTAACTTTTAATCAATGATTAAATCTGCCCCTTAATGGGAGAAAGATTTTCGTGCTAAGTGTTCTTTCCTTTGGTTCTGTATGYGAGGCTTTGCCAGATGAGGCTAATCCATCATGTTTAGTTTGCTCTGTGACTCTGTTATTGTACAGATTGTTTGTCATTTTGATGTTTTTGAATATGTTCTCCAGTATTGAAAACAATTCAGATTTTAGATGGGGCAGCTGAGAGGGAGGAAGGGAAATGTACCTTAGTACTAAATGAGAGACTGACCTGAATATAAAACTGACRGAGCTGTCAGAAGGAGAAGGCAGGAAGGAAAATTCACTCCAGTGGTGGCAAGAGGAGATCTTGGTGCTGGGAGCATTCTGATTTTTAAGCTTAAGGAAGAGACTACATTTACATTCCCCAGAAAAATGCTTTTCAGTGGATGCTGTGAGTGGATTTGGCATGAGGAGCACACGCTGCCATGATTGCTGTCTTTACTCTGGGTCCCCTGGCACTTGAGTTCATCATCTGACACCACATTTTGGAAGGGCTCCAGAGGAGCTGTCGTGGGCAGTGGTGTCTGTGAGCTGCACATAATGTGAGGGCTTTATGCACGAGGCACCCAGAGCATGGCAGGAGGCAGAGCACACTGGGAGCTGTGCTGCAGGACTGGATAATAAACATCCCCTCTTTATGGGCCAGGATGGCGCTCGTTTGTGCCCTGGCTAACGGGGCAGAGCACCCCTGGGAATTAAACAGGACACTTTGTGCTCTGTTCCTGAGGGCAGATCCATGGTGGCACCTCTGTGAGATGGGCACACGCTGCTCAATCCCTGATCCAGCAGGAACATGTGCAGCAGAGCTGCTGCTCCTGGGCACTCCAGCACTCCCCAGGAGGACACTGGAGCGTGAGTAAAGCACGAGGCTGCACTAAACTGAAGTGACTGCTGTGCTTCCCTTCTGCATCTCCTGCTGCTGACAGCAGAGCTGCAGGGTCCCCTGTGGGAGTGAGTGTGGAGTCCAAGGAGGGATCTCCAGCGGGTTTGGAAAGGGGAATTGTGTTCCTGAGGCTTCTTCCCTGGGTGGAAGGTAASAGGGTGCAGCTTTCTRGGAAYGGGAGCCCTGTGTGCTGGAGCCTCCTTAGAGCCAGCAGGCAGCTTGGGGCTCCCCAKCCTTGTGTCCCTCTGTGTCCCCTGTGTGAGCCACGAGCCCCATGCTGACCCCAGTGCCTGTTCCTCAGTGCAGCACAGGAACCCTGCACYGACCCCCCTCCGTGGGGCACCCTGGGGTCTCCCCTGCTGGCAGCAAGCCCTGAACTCTGCTTTCTCTGTGACCTCTCCCCTCTGTCAGAGCCAATTGAAGTTTTCCAGCTCAGGAGGTACCGGGCAGGACGGGCAGGCGACAGCGGAGCAGAAAACGGTTCCTGGGTTTATTTGAGCTAATTGTTCTAAAGGCTGGGATTGAGTGGGAGCCAGGAGCTCATTAGTTCTAATCTGGCCTCCAGTACTTGCCTCGCGTGGCCCTAGAGCTGTTGTTAGATTTCCTCTCTGAGATATTGCAAGAACAAGGCTGCAAAGAATATGAAATGCAAGAGATGGAGAAATCCTGCAGCATCTCGTGCCAGCAGCTCTAGCACAGGAGGATGATATACAGTGAGTGTTCCTCCTAGAGAGTGTCCCTTCCCTTCAGAGGCACTCGGTGACAGAGCTGCTGCTGATTTATGGAGCAGGATGGCTCTGCAGACTGTCTGTGCTGAGAATTGGAGCCGTGTTAGCAGCGTCCGAGCAGCCGTGTTCAAAGCAGGGCTCTTGCTCTAATTGTGTTAACATGATTTCCCTGGGCAGGCAGGGAAGTGCAGAACCGTGTACTTTGAGAAGTAACAAAGGATAATTGTAAAATAATCGCGTTTCATCCATCCTGAAACCCTCCTGCTGCCTGGGTTAGCCAGCAGGATCAAATACAAATAAAATACTTCCAGTGGAAAAGGAATGTTTCTGGCTCTCCTTCCACATGAGCCTTGTTTTTCTCTGGAGTTTTCTAGGAAGGACACGTATTTACGTTGGAATGCAGCGCTGATGAACCCAAGCAAACCCTTGGCTGATTTGTGGTGCTGTTTTGGCTTTCCAAAGGCCTTTCTCCAGCACCAAGACCATGTCAGGMTTGCTGAACCACCATGGCTGTGTTTGATTATCTTATCTCTCAGAGGTTTGTGCTKCTGAGCCCAAACAACCAGAACACCATTGCTGCTGGCAGTGGCTCTGCCCACCCTCACTGGTGGCTGCACAGCAAAATAATTCAAAAGGCTGATTTCAGCCCTGGCTGGTGTAGGATGAAGCCAGAGGCAGCTCTCTTCTCTTGGTTCTTTCATTTCTGTCTTTCAAAAGCTTAAATCAAGTTTTGGGCTGAGTCTTAGGGTGGGATTTGGTGAGTGGAGGCTCATTCCTTAGGCCGGAGCATTCTGTGGGTGCCACTTGTGCACTGACGTGGAGTCTGTGAGCAAGGAGCTGCCTCCTGCCTCTAATTCTGATGAACCTTTATGGCTGTTTTGTGCAGTTTATTACCCAGATGCCCGAAGCTGCCGTTGCCTGCTTTATTCTGTCAGCAGCCCATTAGTCAGTGCAGTGTGATGGCAGAGCTGGAGCAGCGCCAGGCCCAGCCTTGATCCCTCTGGGGATGGGAGGTCAGGCCCAGGGAGGGCCCGGCCCCTCCATCCTGCCAGCTGAATCCCAACATTGTTCTCACCCCCACCCCACCAACCTCATTTTCATCAGAGATCCGGTGTTTGTGACCTGCTTTGTGATGATTTACTGTGGGCTCCGGGGCTCTTGGAAGGGTTTATCAGCCTCTGGCTAATAAATTTGCTACTGTGGTGCAAGGATTTCTTGCGCCACTTTTGTGAGGTGACAGCTCTGACACGTGGCTCTAGGAAGGCTCTGAGTGAGTTTCTCGTGTCTGTTATTAGCTATTACCTGTGATAAATTATCGGACTAATCTCAGCTGACTACTTAATACTTGAGAATTGCTCTGTTCCTCTCTTCAGAAGTTCCAATCACGAGGAACTCTGGAAAAGGGAGAGGACAGCAGTGCTCCAATCTGTCCCTCTGAGCAAGGACTACAAAGACAGATGGGGAGCAGGTGAACCAGCAAGAAATCATTAAACTAAACTCATCCTCCCAGATCTCTCCTGCTAAGCCATCCAAGTGTGAGATGAAGCACAAGGTGTGCTGGCAGTCCTCAGCCTCCCTCTTTCTCCTGTTCCAGCATTTGGACTGAGACAAAGGCAGTTTCCAAACAGATGTTCCTCCTGCTCCCTAAATCCRTTCTCACAGTGCAGAACAGGAGCGATGCAGGATGACTCTTGGCCCGTATTTACATTTTTTCCTTCCCTTCTCCCTTCCCTTCAGCTCTCCCATCTGCTTGTGCTGTGTTTTGGGCCCCTGAGCCATCCATGTGTCAGCAGCCATTCACACCTTGTGGGTGCTGGGGGAGAGGCAGCTCAGCTGCTGGTTCTGGAGTGGGGGAGTGAGGCTGGGATGGGGGGGCCTGGCACGGGGCTGCTCCTTTTGTCTCTGGCAGCTGTGCTGGGTGTGGGGCTGATCCTCACTTTCTGTCTCTGAGGATGCTTTGGAAACCTTCCCCTGGCTGTGCAGCTGCTGGGGTGGGAGCCCCCCAGAAGCTCTGGTGCACCCACCCTGATCTCCATGCCACCCAGGACGGGCAGGGAGCTCAAAGATCCGCTCCTGCTGTGGGCAGGGAGGCTCTGCTGCCCTGCCTGGGGATGGYTCCCTGGCAGATCTGCACTCAGAGGCTCTGGAGCCTGATTGCTCTTCCCAGCCCTCTGAGGATTCCTGCCATCCTCCCCCATCCAAGGCTCAGGAGTACAAAGCCTCCTCTCCTCTCTGTTTTGTTTCTTTTCATTATTGATCTGTTTGACATTTGTCCTACAGGCTGTCAAACAGACAGGCCCAATATGTTCTAGAGACTTGGTTTTTCTTTTTTTATTTTCCTTGAAAAAGAAAAGCAAAATATTTCCTCACCTTTTCCTTTCCTTCCTTCTCCTTGCAGTGTTTTGAGTTACTTATGGCTACAGCTCCTTTTGAGCATCCCCTTGGGCTGTGGCTCTCCAGAAATGAGAATTCTGTGCAGATGGTATCTGTAGGGAAAAAGGAAAAAAAAACTTCCCTTGCCATAATGCAGGTCTGGAAAAACAATCCTGCTTCGTGTTTGTGTTTCCATCCACCTTCCCATCCAGCGTGGAGGGATCCTGGGGAGGAGCTGATGGGTTCTGCCTGCCTGCTCAGCTCTTGCTCATGCTCACCTGGAATGCTGGGCACTTTCAAGGAGAATTTGTAGTCTRTGTGTAATTAGGGATTTACAAAGCCCTGTGCTGTACATGCTTGAAGGGAAGCAGCTGAAATGGAAGAGCCCTCAAGGCAGCCTGCAGGAATGAGACAGTGCCCAAAATCTTGAGAGCTCAGGGAATTTCCTGTGTGGTTTGTGCTGCAGGCTCAAAACCCAGGAGGGGACTTGGAGGTGGCATTTGAAGGAGCATCATTACTAGAGAAGTAATTTTTYCCCTKCTTTTMTTTCCCTAAAGTGTGCTGGAATGCAATAGYRGTCGYGAAGAAAAGCCAGACTGTCCGGCCTGGAGTGAAATGGAGTTGAAAAMATGCAAAGAGCAGTGTCACACAATGGGTGCTGGTGGCTTTCTGGTCCTCCTGCTGTCCTGTGTGCCTGCAGCAGCTCAGGGGTTGTGTTTGACCCTCAGGTGTAACAGGGTCAGCTCCCCTGGGCAGGTGCCACCTGGAGCTCAGGGATTGCCTTTTGCTGCCATCTCCCTACCCCAGTGACAGCAGTGCCTGAGTGGTGACAAGCTAGGACAGGAGGAGTATTTATTGTGTTTACTGCTGGTGAGGCTGTGCAGTGCCAGCCTGGCTGTGCTCTGGAATATCCTGGCTCTGATCAGCCCTAGGGGCTCGCAGGGAACATGAAACTGAGGTGTCAGGGTGGCCAGGAACACAAATTCCTTTTGTTCCCATCAGAATTTTCCCCAGGCTTTGATTCTGGGAAGCAAAGGAAGAGGAGGCTGCAGTTTCCCTCATCTCTCCACTAAATCACCCCGTGCTTTGGTCTAGACTTGCAAATTTGTTCTCAAAACCATTGTCAGCCTCTTCCAGGCCAGCATCTCATTACAGAGCTAACTGCAAAATCAACTGCTCTTGCTGACATGTTTCCTGATTTAGATGCAGCTGGATCCAGCTGGGGTTTAGTGCCTCAGATAGCCCGAGAAGGGTTTTATTTTTTTCCCCCTCTTGACACGGTTAAATCTAGTTGCATTAGGAATTTAATTAGGTGTTAGTTTAATTGTGGTTTGAGCTGTTTTCTCCCATTCAGCTTTCCTAGCAGGGACTGACTCTTGAGTTCTATTTCTGTCCTTGCCACTAACACTGACAACCTTGGGCTGCTCTGTGCTGGGCAGTTTTTTGTCCTCCCAGTGCTTTTTTTCTGTCCTCCCAGTGCTTCTTGTCCTGCTTTTCCCTGATTGTGCTGGGCAGGGAGTGCTTGGCTCTGCAGGTCTGTGCTGGAGAACTCACCCTGACCTGGCTGCTTGGGAACAGCAAGGAGAGCTTAAAACTTATTTTTTTTTATATTGTGACTCGCTGGAAGGTGATTTCTTCAATTCCTAAAGAATTCCCCCATTGTTCCAGTGATGGAGATCAGTTTTCTGAGCAATGTCTTTGGCTGTTGTGCAAGAGAGGGTGAGCTGTGGTAGCAGCTGATGGCAGAAAAATCCACCCATGCAGCTTTGAGAAGGAGCTGCCAGGAGTTTGCCAGAAAGAAATCAAAGCAAAGCCCCACTCACCTGTTGCTGGAATTGCTCCCTTGCATTTACTTCCAGATAAAGCTGCCTGTAGCAAGCAGTTCCTCTATCTGCCATCTCCCCCTGAACTCTCAGCTGGTGYGTTTGCAGGCAGGAGCTGACAGGGATGGAAATTTTGGGTGAGAATCCTCCAGGAAGAGTGGAGCCCCAGGGAGGAGTTCTGTGCCCAGGCTGCTGCTCTGGGTGTGGAAAACAAGCCTT
>JACDOX010000166.1:787685-798625 GCA_014549065.1 Cardinalis cardinalis
TTTCAGCTGGAGGAGCTGAGGAGGAGTGGAAGCTGCCCAGAGGAGGTGGAGAGGAAAGAGCTGGAGCTGGGCTTGTGCTCTCCTGGCTTTCCTGTGGAGTGACAGGCTCAGGTTTTACCCCTTTGCCWTCAGTTAAAGGGATGAGTTTGATTTGATGTGGTAGGAGAGAGGGGATGTTGGATGACCACGTTTGAGGGCCCATTAAATGGAAATCTCTGCAGTTGCTGAGTGCTCCATCCCAGCAGGAGAGAACATGGCTGCTGGAAAACAGGCAGGTTAGCCAGGGTGCCTTTAAACTGCCGGAGTTCCTGTTGGGATCTATTGGATTTCCTGTAATCTTTAATTATAAAGTGTAATTACTTTAGGATGGATTATCAATGTTGGTGTCCATCTGCGGGAGTTGCTTGGTAACGTCCCTGGAGCTGCAGCTCCTCCTGCTCTGCACTCCCAGGCTTTTAGAGGCAGCCAGAGGGAGGCTCTGGCTGTCAGTGTCTGCCTAAATGGAACATCTCCGTGCTCTGGAGTGAGCACACAGCCTTTTTGTTATCATTTTGCYGTTACATAAAAGCATTACCRGGGACACGGGCCCAGAGAAGTAACCTGAGAAGTTRCTCAGCTTTCTATTAAAGGTTTTCAAATGAATTCCAGCCTTTTTATAGCATTCTRCCCTGCTGTTTGCCTGGGTATTTATATCTCCATGTGCAGCAACACAAAATAAACATGATGCTGTTTCATTACCTTTTCTGCAGATCCTGAATTATACAGGTTTATGCAAGTCTGATAAGGGAAAAATGCATCCATTATTCCAAACAGAAATGAGTTATCCCAATGTGTTCAGGCAGACTTCTTCCTACAAGACTGATGGTTCCTCTTTTCCTTTCTTTCTTCTCATCTGGCAAATTATGTTTGATACAGGAGGGGAAAATAGATGGCATTATTGCAGCTTAAAGACCCAAAGTGGCACAGGGTTACCATGGGGCAAGGAGGTTAAAGGTGGGGAAGAACTGGTCCCACTTTGGAAACTGTCAGCACAAATAATCTGCTTCCAGCTGCAGGAAAAGGAAGAGAGATGGGGAAAAAACAAGTTAGGAATACAATGGAGAAAGAAATATTGAAATTACACTCACCCCTCTGCCCTCTTTTTTTTTTAACTCAAACTGGAAATTTCTTTGATATTTTCTAGGGGAATGTTTGAAGGGAAGTTGAAGGAAGGAGGCTGAAGAGCCACGGAAGTGGTTATCTTGTGTAGATAATGCTTTGTGTAATGTTCCTTGGAAGTGCTTGAAAGGGGTTGATTGGTTGGTATATTTAGATTTCATCTTTTAAGCATTTACTAATTATCCCAGTCTAGATGGATAAAACTAATCAAATAGCTGTTTGGGAATGCTCTGCCTTTGGAAATCTTCCCTGTTGACAAAAGGAGGGCAAGTGATGGTGGGGGGAGCTTTTTCTTCTTTTCTTCCCCTCTCATCTCTCTGCTTTTTGCAAGTCCATAAACCCAGAGATTTGGAGTGGTTTAGTTATTAAATGTGCTAAAGATTTGCACATCTCTTCAAAGTGAAAACACTTTCTTGGTCAAGTTTTTATCCCAAGACCCATTTCCTCATTACTTGGATCACAGCATCCTCTAAATGCTTTTTGTTCTGCTGCTGCCTCTGTGAAACACAGGTGGGCTTGAAAGCCAGGTCCCTTTTGGGTTTGGATGGAGCAAAGCACAGGAAAAGATAGGGATCTAAGTGGTGAAAATGATAGTGCAGGTTTTCAGAGGTCAGTTTTGTCATTTCTCATTGATTTTARTACAGGCGTGTCTGGCTGGGCAGCTGAAACTCTCCGAAGTAACAAGTGACTTACAGGTGAAAGGAAAGAAAGAGCAATCTGACAAATTAACTTATAAATTTGGAAGTCTCTGCTATAAATCAGTTGAGACCCAGAGTGCTTAGAATACCAGGCCCAAATAGATAATTGTCTGTTAGGTGGCAGATGGCTCAGTGGTGAGAACAAAATCTGAAATTATGGATCTATTTCCATAATTTTTGTGGTTCCAGTGCCATTTTTCAAATGCAAAATGGCACAATGTTAACACTGATGTATTGTAATGTGTCAGGACCAGAATTCATAAAATATTCACTTCTAATCCTGGTGGCTCATTAGAAATGAGCCTGGAACAGGCTCACCACACACATTCCCCTTGCTCCTGCATCCATCCCTTCCCTTCCAGCCTGGAATTTGGAATCTCTGTGAATGTGGAGCCCCCCCTTTMAGGACCTTGCTGCATCCCTCCAGTGCTTTGGAAGCTGAGGTGCTAAATTTGGGCTGGAGAGGCAGCTGCAGGGAGCAGAGTGGTGCAGATGCTTTTTTGGCTCTTCACCCTTTCCAGTTGCTGCTTTTTGGAGCTGTCAGWGGAGAGAGGCAGGCTCTGGGATGCTGGGAGATGAAAAGCTGCCACRTTCTGCATCCTGCCTCCCAAATCTGCAGGGTTCCAAGGCAGCCAGCACCGTGTGCTTCACCTAAAGGCAGCCTGGCAGCACTGCCATCCCCTGAGCATCAGCTCAGGGCTGAGTTTGGGACAGAARTCTGCTGGGGAACTTCTCACAGCAGTGTGGCAAAGGCAGCTGAAGTGGCTGAAGAGGCTGATGAGGGATGCACGTGTTGGCTCCRTCCTGGGGGACGTGGGGCACTCTGGGGAGCCTCGGGCTGTCCCTGCTTGGTGAGGAGACAGGAAAAGAGGAGATTTTCCCTGTAGATGTGGCTGGTGGAGGCTGAAGGGAAGCCTGGGTGGTTTCCATGCCCTCCCTGGGATGGGGGTGTCTGTAGGCACCCCCAGGGAGCTGTGCCAGGGTTCACCCTGGACCTTCTGCAGTGGAGGGGTTAAAGAAGTTGAGGGAAGGAAATAACTTAAAATTTCACACTCAGCTTAAAATGAGGCTGACTCAGGATGACAGCGTTAGGAGTTTTAGAAGAAAACAGAATCATTTCCACATCCCGTGCATGTCCAGGCTCCCTGTGTGCCAGGAGGGTGGGTCCCCATCCTCAGCCCTGAYTGAGGGAGCCCTGGCTGTTTCCTTGTGGTGCAGGAGCCCTGCTGCTCGCTGTGGGAATGCTGCCTTGACAAACACCATCCTTCCTGCTGCCAGCTCCAGGGACAAGCTCTGACACACAAAATTCTCTGCATTGCCCAGGGAGAGGCCAGAGCTCCTCACAGACACCCTGTTATGTCATGGAGAATGAGAGCTTCCCATTTAGAACCTGCTGCCCCTGAAAAAAAAACCCAGTAAGAGATTTGGCAAAAATAAAGTGAGCACCCCGAGTCATATGCCTGGGACATGTTTGAGTGCATTTTATGGAGGGGTTCTTCCCCCTCCCTGGGTCATTATTTAGTTCTCCACTGACTAATTCATCCCACACTGAATTTTTAAACCCCAAATTGCCTTTATTTGTTTGTCCAGCCTTCCATCTCCTGGTGGTGTTGGAGCCTGAGCGTTAACAATCAGTTCAGCAAATGTTTATCCTGCTCCATCTGAACAGCTCCAGGAAACTTTACTTTGGAGCTTGATGTTTAAAAAGGAGGGGGAATCTGGGGATGTGGCTTTGTGCTAATTAAGGAGGATACTGCCAGGGGCTTGTGATGTTGRGTTTGTGAAACACACAGCTGGAGGGGAGAGTAAGAGCTGAGATGACAGGAGGAATTTCAGGAGGAATTTCAGACCAAGGGAACCTGTGATTCTGATCCTGAAACAGAGCAGCCAGTGCTGCTGCAGGCACGGGACAGGAGTGCTCTGTGCAGGAAGGATTTCCTTTAAACTGCCATTTTCCCTCAAAAGCCTGGTCTGAGGGAAGCGTTTCAGACTTCTCTTATCTTTGTTGGAGAACACGGCTGATTCTCTGAAGCCCCTTCTTCCCCTTTGTTATCTTTTTTTGCCAAGGATTGAGTCAAAGGATGTTCAGGTCAGTGGGGCTGGAGCTGCTCAGGGCCAGGCTGGGGGTTAGAAAAGGCAGCTGTATTTAAGGCACTCCTTGGAAGCTGACAAGTCCCAGCCTCTCCCAGGTGAAGAAAGGACACTTGCATGTTTAATTTGTCCTCCCAGAGGGGCAGGAGGACAGAAGCTGCTGCTCTGGGATGTGTGTGTGTGTGTGTTGGAACYTGCACAAGCACTGCCCCACAGCCCTCAGGGGAAGGTCAGGGTGCTGGGCCCGGGCAGGAGAGCTCAAACATCCCAAAAGGAATTGTTTGAGTTGGAAGGGGTTGCTCAGAAATCACCCAGCCCCTGTGCAGAGCTCTCTGAAGAAAGCACTGTGGAGTTCTGAGAGAAGATAACAAAACGTCATGGATTTGGTCTTTGTGAATGTTTTCTGTCAATTAACAGAATGAAAACCCCTGTGCAGTCCCTAAGATCAGTTCCTGCCTGTACTTAGGCACAGATCAGCTTTGGCCTTACATTCTTAGCCCATTTTAACAAGCATTCTGAAATACTGCTGTATTTAACGACCATTCTGAAGTACTCTCTGAGAAAGGTTGGGAATGCAGAGTTGGAGACAGCTTTCTACAAATCCCGCGTGGTTTGCAGGGCCAAGGTGAAACGTGGGGTTTTGGTGGGAGATGTGCCAGGTTCTTCCCCAGAAATGATGAGCTGGAGACTTCCCAACCTCTGGGTGCAGCCCCACTCCTGCTGTTCAGTGGGAATTAAGATTTTATCATTAACAGGCCATGGGTTTAGCAGTGAGTGGGAAACTGCCATGGATTCCCAGAGCTCAGGTGTGGAAATTCTCCCTTGTGCTGACTGTGTTCACTGCCTTTTGCCCTCCCAGATGATGAAGTTTGCCTGGGATAACTACAAGCAGTATGCCCTGGGGAAGAACGAGCTGCGCCCGCTGACCAAGAACGGCCACATCGGGAACATGTTCGGTGAGTGGGGCTCAGCTGCTGCAATCCCACCTTTCCTGAGCTTTAGAAGTCACATGTGCAGGGCTGCTCCTCTCTCTGCGGGSCAGGGAGGTGCCTGTCACAGCTTTGACCCCGTCCCTCTCGTTGTTGGTGAGATGCAAAGCTTTGAATCCGTGTGCTGYGCCTGTCCCAGGGCTGGGACCTCATCCCTGCAGGCCTGGGGCTCCTCTCTGTGCACAGCCAGCACCAAATGTGCTAAAATGAAAGTGTCTTTATTAAAACATGAAGCCAGCCCAGAGCTGACAATGCTGCTATTTGTCTGGGCTTGTAGGCTTCAGGACCTGACCAAATTGAGCATTTTCTCTCTCTCGTTTCTTCACTGTTGAGCAAGATGTGAATTCCATGAAATATTGAGTGAATCAATATTAAAAGCTTTTTATACTCTGTGCTAACTGGCTTGTTGTATAATTTTACTCTTTAGCAGATTAGTTTTTATTATGTGAGCCACTTTCAGTGCTATTCCCCTGCTCATTCTGGTGGGATGCTTGTTGTGGCTTTGGGGTATTTGTTGGCTTTTGGGGATATAAATTGTCTTTTTGCTGCTCTGCACTGGGAGCATTTCCCTGCTCTGCTCCCTGAGCCCCTGCCTGTGCCATGGGGATCCCTCCTTTCCCTTCCCATCCCTGGGGAATTCCTGCTGTGCAGAGGGCTCTGGGCTCCTGTCCAGGGGATGTGTGTGCAGAGATTATTTCCTGGAGTTCTCTCCAGATCAGGGCAGAACAGAGCTCCTCCGTGGGCAGGTCACCTGTGAGCTGATTGCAGAGGGTGGCACTGAGGGTTTGGAGAACACTCCCATCCTGTTTTGCACTCTGTAGGTGCCCAGGTCCTTCTCCACACCAGCTCCAGGACCTGGGGGGAGCTTTCAGCCTGTGGAGATCTGCTTTGTGCAGACCCCAACCCTCATCCTGCTCAGCTTTGGGGGCTGAGGTGTGGGGAAGGGAGGTGTGAAGGAGGAAATGGCATCAGGTGTCTCTGACACCATCAGAGAAGAGAAGGCTTGGGGTGACCTGATTATGCCTTCCAGGACCTGAAGGGAGGACAAGAAAGATGGAGAGACCGTTTATGAAGGTCTGGAGTGACAGGAGTGGCTGCAAAGGGACAGAGGCTTAGATGGGACATGAGGGGCAGGTTCTTTGCTGGGGCGTGGGGAGGCACATCTGGCTCACAGCTGGGCTGGGCTGCAGGGAAGCCCATTAACCCTTGTGGGGGCTCAGGGAAGGAGGTCTGGGATTGTCACAGGCTGGGTGTGAGCAGCCCCTCTGCCAGGAGCACTGATTTGGGTGGGTTTGGCCTTTGCTTTGCTCTTTCAGCCCCCTCCAGCAACAGCCAGGTTCTTTACTGGAGACTCTGCATGGAGTTCAGAGCAAGCTGAAGCATTTTGCAGCTCTTCCACTCTGGCAAGCTTGTCAAAATTCCTCAAGGAGTGTGCCAGTAAACAGACAAAAATATTGAAAGCTTTAAAATGCATTTATCATGCTAAAACAATTGACAGTACTTATGCTTGTTTGCAGTGTGCCTGTGAGCACTCTCAAGAAAAATGCTTTGGAGCACGAGGATTTGCAGACAATTGCAGAAAAGCAGCTACATGGTACATTTCAGCCTTTTAATAGGCTTTTCCTCCTCCTGGCTGTGCCTCTGAAGGAGGGCAGCATCAGGCAGTCCCTTGGTGTGGCCCTCTGTCCCTCTGAGGAACCAGGACAGGGCACTGTGGCCCTGCACTGCTGCCCATTCCCCCTCCTGTCACACCAAGCGGCTTTTTATCCCAAACTCCAGCTGGAAAAGAGGCAAACTGGGTGCTCTCCAGGCTGCAAATGTCAATATTAAGCTGAGATTTCTCTGCAGCTGCTTCCATGTGGGAGGGGAGGAACCTTTTTGGGGCTATTTTCGAGTGTGTTTGCGTGCATGGGAAGCAATCAAGTTCCTGAAGGGTGAATTTGCTGTTGTGGATGTGCTGCTGCTCACTTGGAGCCTCCAGTTTGGCAGCCTCAGCCTGGGGGCAGCTGCTCTGGATCAAATATTCCCTCTAAGTCCAAGTAGAAATAAAAATGAACTCTGAATTCTGCTCTTGCAGAGTGTCCTGCTTCTCCTGGCAGCCAGGACAGAGCATCCCTCCCCACTTTCCTGCCCAGGTAGGAAAACTTGGATCCCCAGCCCCATTAATCTCTCCAGAGATCCAGCTTTGCCATTTYCCAGGTGTTTTCAGCATTCCCCCTCTCCTGGACTGTGATCTGGAGACCTGGTCTCCCGTTCCTGCTGGTGCTCGGTGTTCTCCAGCTCCTGTTTCTCTCATCAAGCCTCTCCCACGTTTCTGGACAGAGTTTATTTGCACAGAACTCCTGTGATTGCTGTCATTTACAATCACTGCAGCTCGAGAGCCCTTTCCTTAAACCCACAAGCTGTGCTCCTTTCATCAGCATTAATTATTCATCAGTGATGCTTGTGATAAGAAGTGCCACGCTGAGCAGCCCAGCCCATGCCCTCCAGTGGGGTAAACATGGTTTAGGCTTTCAGGTGTGGCATGTTTTCCCTGGAAATGGTGCCATGGGAGGGGGCACAGTGCCCCACAGGGGATGGGGGATGATTTCTGCTGGAGCAAACCCCACATCACGAGGTTCCAGTGGCTCCTAAAGGCTGCACAGCTTGGGGGAGGTTAATTATTATTTAATTTTATTATTATAATATATTGTTCTATTTATTGTTATTATTTATTAATTTTAGGTTCAGGGTTGTCTGCAGGATTTCTCAAGGAAGAGCTGCAGAATGCCAGGCACTGCTCAAACCAGGCCCCGAACGAGCTGGTTTAGGAGCATTTAGGAAAATGGCACAGCTGAGGGTGAGGCTGGAGATCTGCAGGTACAAATTCTGCTCCCAGTGCTGATGCAGTTATTTGAACCCTTCTCAAGCRCCTCAGCCCTGCTGCCTTGGGTGCTGCAGGGATTAAATTCCGTGGTGTTTGCAGAGGTTGGCTCCCTGGGAGCGGGGCTGCTGGCGAGGGCAGCAGCTCTGTGTGCCACAGCCCCTGAAATGCACCTGTCACCCTGAGCTCCAGAGCACTGGATTATTATTCTGCCCACTCCCCAGCTCTGTCAGAGCCACTTATTTTTCTGACAAAATGTTTTTAAAATCCTGATAGCTTTACAGAGCTTCTGTAGCTACGGGAGAGTGAGCTGGCATCTCGTTCTGCTCGTGCATCAGCTGAATTGTCAGTTACATTTTGATTGCACAGTCTTTTAACAATGATAAGGTGAGAAGCCTGATTTTCAGATATCTCTTGAAGTGTGCAGTGCTGGCAGCAGAAGAATCTTTCTTTGACTTATACCCTGAGCCAATTTGCTCTGAAATCAGTGACAGCAAGTAAATATGGAACCCTGCTGTGCTGTTAGGCGTTTCTCACCACCTAAATGCACGTTGGTTTATTAATTTTAGTTTAAAAATAGCAAACCTTAACCAGGTTTCTCCCCTTTTTYCCCCGTTTCCCCACTCGGTATCATGCCTGAGATCATGAATTGCCTCGTTGCAGCCATTGCTCCTCTCAGCATATGCTGAATTTCTGCAGCACAGTGAGGCTGTCCAAGTGCCARCTGTCACAGCCAGGGCACTGCCAGGCCAGCAGGAGGGGTGGCACAGCTCTGCCAGCAGCTGGRCTGAAAGGACAGCAGGTGTTTGCACCTCAGCCTGCAGCAGGGCTCTCCTGTGTTTGATTGCCTGGTGACAGGGCCCAGGCTGGAGGAATTCCTGGAAAATCCGTGGCTGTGTTTGTGTGCTGGGCTCAGACTTTGGCTGAGCTGTTTGCTTTGAGGACAGGAGGTCACTGGCCTCAGCTGCCTGGAAATGGGGCTGGTTTGGCTCTAAGGATACAAAAAGGGGAAGAAAAGCAGTGACCACAGGAATATATCCAGAGGCCTCTGGAAGGGACCCAGCTGATTGTCCTGAGCTCCAGAGCCTTCAGGTTGTTCTGCCTGGCAAATCCCACCAGACTTTGTCACTGCCCTGTGGCACTGTGACCTGCCAGGCTCAGATCTGGGTGGAGATTCCAGGAATCCACTGGAARCCCCAGGAATCCCCAGTGGATTTAACACCCCCAAGCTCCTGTGACAGCAGCTTTTAACAGCAGCTGCTCTGGGGCTGGACCCCAAAATCTCCACRTGCCCCCAGTCTGGCCAGCTGAGCCAAACATTCCCCAGGGAGCTGCTTCCTTCTCCAGCATTTAGCAGGCAGCAAACACACCCAGCTTGGTTAGAAGCAACAGGAGTTGGTCTGGGAATATATAACAGAGATAATTGAATGAAAATATTAATTCAGCAATATCCCAGCTACCAGAAGAGAAATGGGAACCTCCAATTGTGCAATCACTGACTGCACCTTTTCTCTTCTGTCTCTGGGTCTCTTTCCCTGTGATCACAAAATTGCAAAACCCTGGAGAGTCCTTTTATGTGATTAAAATAATAATAATAATAATGGCTCTCTTAATTTCTGTGCTGAATTATGCCTGCTGCCTATTGCACATGACATTGGATGCTTGGCTCCATGGGCTCTTTAAAGAGAAAAATACCTTGTAATGAAGATGTTGCTGGGACTCTGTTGCTTCCTGGCATCATCATCTTTTTTTGTCTTTTTCATGTGCAGTGTTCCCCAGATGAATAATTTTCAGGAGGGCATTTTGAGTTGACTTTGGCTTTTGATGTCAGTGAAATCTGCAGCAACAAACTTATTTCCTGGCAGCAGGAAGCAGGGAATCAGGATGTCCTCCAAATCCCAAACTCACTGGAGTCTGGCTGCGTATTGGAGCTGACATTAATCCCTGGTTTGGGTTTTTTTCCCCTGTTTTGAGAGCACTCCCAAGCTAATTAATCCTTCAGRAGATCTGTCCCCACTCCACTCTCCCCTTGGGTCCTGCTGGCAGTGGTGGCTCAAACTTCAGGGCTCTGCTGGACCCTAAACCCCCCCCTCAATAGGGGTTTAAGCTGATTACAGTGGCTCAGCTGACTTCTCAGCTTGAAATAYTAATTTAGAAAGTTTAACCAGAAAAAATCCCCAATGTCTCAAGAGTGGCCTCCAGATGATGAGGCCACCTTGGCATCAAACCCTGGCTCTGGGRCTGGGCAGGGCAGTGGCTGTTGAGAAAATGTCATTTGAACAGAGATCTGTATCTTAGCAGGGAAATAAAGCCAGGAAGGAGAAAGGGGTGGGAGAGGCTGGGGTGGGAGAGCCCGGACTGGGGCACTCTGGACCCCCCAGCCTGCCCCAGCAGCAAACAGGGCGAGTTCCACCTCATCTCCCCAAGCCCATCCATCGGCCCAGCTTCCTCAGCAGCTCCCTGAACTTCGCACCGACCCCGAGCTGAGGCTGGAGCTTAACGAGGCCTGCGAGGAGCAGAGAGTGCCGTGGGATTTGTCAGGAGTGCTTCGCGCAGCAAAACGGGGCAGGAGGAAWCAAAACAAGGAACAGGAAAACAGCCATTAGAGCAGCAAATGGGAGCAGCAGAAGGGAGAAAATTGCGTGGAGCTGGGAGTGGGGAGGGTTCTGTGGGGCCTCTGTGGGCTGCTGAGAGAGGAGCAGGCAGAGATGAGGAGGAAGCCACACGTGAGCAGCCCCGTGGCACAGCACGCAGGGAACAATCAGGCTGGAGCTATTTTTTAATCCTTTTTTCAGGCTCTGGGTGTATTTTAAAACACAGCGAGCTCRTCTTTAAGATTTTTTCCTTCTTTCCTTTTAATATTTTCTTTAAGCACCCCATTATGGATGTTGCCTGTGCTTCATTCTGGACACTAATTATGCGGAAATAATTGTCTAATCTTCAGAGATATTGAGCGTGTGATTAAAAGGCAGCCAGCTGAGGGTGGGTGGAGTTGGACTGCTCACAGATCCAGCTCTGGATTAGGAGCCTTTGGTGGCAGCTCCACAGCAAAAGCTGAGTTGGAGGCTTGGCACTTCCAGCTGGTTTGAACAAACATCCAGCACCCGCTCCAGGGAGCTGGGAATCACTGGGATCCATGGG
>JACDOX010000166.1:805631-817259 GCA_014549065.1 Cardinalis cardinalis
TGGGGTGTGAGGTGGGGCCTGGCACAAGGTGTGACCCCGAGACCCCCATGGATGGCAGCTCCCAGCCGAGGGGCAGGGGCAGAGCTGCCTGTGACCCTGCCTGGTGGCCTTTGCTGCCCATCAGGGCATGGAGGGCACTCAGGGGTGACCCTTTGACCAGTACCTGCAGAGGAGAGTGAGGAAGATTAATGAGAGGAAGATGGGAAAATAACCTTGGCCATGGAGTGGTTTTTGATGAGGTCCCTGAAGTGTAGGTGCAGTGGTTTATTTGGAAAGCAAAGAAAAATGAGGTTGCTCAAAAGCTAATGGACTTTTTTTTTCCCTAACTCTGCAAGAGAATGTGCTGATRCAAAAAGAAATAGATCTTTTCTAATTCTTGGACTGCTTCTTCGTCCCCTCTATCTCTGGCTTCTGCTACCTTGTTGCTCAGATGTAATTTGTTTAGTTTCCCTTAAATAAAGGGAATGTAGTTACTCTGTGTTACAGCTATCAGGTTCCCAGACGAAAAACTCAATAAATAAGGCACTGGCAGGGCTGGAGCTCAGGTCTGGTGTTTCTGCCTTCATCTGCAGTAGGTACCACTCACAGGCAGCTGAAGGACTGTAATGAGGTGATTGTGGATTTAACTGAGCAGTTTTCTTTCTCCCTGCAAAGCAAACCCATTTCCCAGTTCCATTTGGATTTTCTGTTTAGTTTCTGTCAGCTGGACCAGTGGTTCCAGCCCTGTCCTGGGGATCCCTGACATCTGCTCCTTGCAATGGGAGCAGAATGATTTTCCCCTGCAGGGCACCTCCTGGAGCTGGAGTTCATCTCCAGTGCCCATCCCTGGGGTGGGTGCTGGAGGAAATGTTAGGAAATCAGCAGGTGGGGAGTGTTCCTGCACCATTCCAGGGGATGGATGGATGGATGGATGGATGGATGGATGGATGGATGGATGGATGGATGGATGGATGGATGGATGGATGGCTGCTGCAAAGTGCTTGGGAAGAGCAGAGACACCAGGTCGGACGTGGTGGATAAATTAATTCTTATTTCTTTTGCTTTAAACCCTCTTTCTTTTCATGCTTTGAGGAGAATTCCTTCTGCTTTTTTGGCTGGCAGGAGAAGCTAAAGGCCAGACAGGGAGCTCTGGCCTAAGCCCAGATCCCAGCTCAGGAGCTCCCAGCCTCTGCTTGTGCCTGACCTGGAGCGCTCTGCACAGGGACTGGCAAATCTTGGCTGCAGGGCAGATTTTTCCAGGAGCTGCAGTGATTTTCACAGTTTACTTGGTTGCCAAGATAATCCTGAGCTGTGTRAAATGTCTCTGTGTGGATTTCTCCCAGAGCTGGACAGTTTGCCACCAGCCAGGAGCTGTGTGGTGACGCGGTCCCAGGCAGCTCCCAGGCTTCTCACACACRTTTGGGATAAATGTCAGGAGTTCAGGCTGCTCTCCAAGCCCTGTCATGGAGAAAAAGGACCAAAAAGAACAGGGAAAGCAGCACTTGGAGATGGTAATTTTTCAGACTCCTGCTGTACCAGGGCACTGATTTTAATTGAAGCCTTCAGCCCAGCAGAAGCAGGGGAAGGGATCTCGTGTTTTCCCCCCTGTACCCCAGGAGGTGAAGGTAAACAACCAGAGCCCCTTGTGCCTTGGCAGTTAACAAGTTCATCGTGTTTCATAGAAACTGCATCCTAATTTTTATTCCAAACAAGGTTTCAGCACTAATTTCTGTTTTGACAAACACGATCTGACATAAGAACAGTGGGAGTCAAGACCTTTCATTTTTGATCTGGGTTTACATTGCGCTGATCTAAATTCCTCCCCCTTCTGCTCTTGCTTTTCAGTTGTAAACTCTGTTATTAAAGTTAGCAAAGAGCTGTTTAAACCCCCTGTTCTGTGGCATTTAAAGAGTCCTGCTGCATGCAAGATTAAGTCTGATCTCTTCCTAATGGCTCGTGCTGTTCATCTGAGGCGTTGGCACAAAGCGTCACTGTGCGGATTGGAAATGGCTTTGTTGGAGATGAAGGATTTGGTTTCTGTTCACTGAGTCACTTCATCAAGGGCTCTTTGCCAAATGGCAGCACCATCAGGGTGTTAGAGATGGCATTCCCCAAGCTCTCTGCCTGCTGCAGGCTGGCTGGGGTCAGGGTGGGCTCCCATCCCTCCCTGGGGCAGGCAGWGATGGCAAGCACAGGGGAACGTGGCTCTAAACAGGGGGGACACAGCGCAGGGAATTTTCTTGTGGAAGGTTGGAATTGGATGATCTTTAAGGCTCTTCCAAGCCAAACCAGCCTGTGGAAGGATAATTTTATTTGAGCTGAGCCCTGACATCAGGGAGTGCTGGAGATCCTGGTGAGGATGCTCCCATCTCCTGCTGCTTGGGCATCCTGGTGTTCACCTTCCCAAAGGCACACCCTGAACTCCTCCTTGCTCCCTGGACCCCAAAGCAAGGCTGGTGGGACAGGAGGGTCCAGCCTGTGGTTTGGGGCTTTGCAGGGTCCTCGTCCTCCATGCCCAGGCACAGAGAGTGTGGTGGATCCAGGAGAGCCTTTGCAAGGAGCTCTCCTTCCTGAGGAAAGGCTATTTCAGACCCCGCTCAGAGCTGCTTGGCTGCTGAAGCATCACTTTGGGGGCTTTTTATAAGGCTCTCAAGGGACAGATTTGCAGCTGGGAGCCCTTCAAGTCTGTCTGGCCTGTGATACTCCATGGTGGCTATTTTGGGAAGAGGGAAGGCAGTGCTCTCCATCCCTCCCATCACAGCTGCTCCCCTCTGGAAAATCAGACTTTTGCTAAGCTCTGGGGGCTGGGTGAGTGCTGGGGTCAGGCCACTTGTTCAGGTGTTGGGAGAGGCAGGTGCAGGTGAGTCTGGGCTTGGACACGTAGATCCCAGCCTGTAAACACCTCACCCCAAGGTTTTTCGTTTGGGGCAGAATTTCTTCCTAGAGCCTGAGTCATCTCCCACAAAAAAAAAAAAAAAAATTAAGARAAGAAGAAACAAAACAAGGCAAAGGCAGCAATGGCAGCTCCTCTCCACCCAGCACCTTTCCCCAGCGTTGTGTTAATGAAGTCAGTGTTGGTTGGTGCTCTCTGTGGCAGGGTGCAGCTCCTGGGGTGGGTGGCAGCAGGAACAGAGCAGCCTTGTTGCCCACACTCCTCTCTCCATTCTTCTGCTGCACAAAAGAGCAAATCCAGGGTGGCACAGCTCCTTCAGCTCAGGGAGAGATGAACCTTTGTCTGCTCCCATCAGCTGCAGCTTCTCCTGSCCAGCCATCACTCAGGGACAGCTCTGGGCAGAGGGCCTGTCACCAGAGCTGCTGTGGCACTCAGAAATGTCCCCAGATCCCCTGGATTCCTCCTGAGCTCCCTGTTCTGTCCCTGGTGAAGGTGTCCCCACCCCAGCCAGCCTGGGGCAGGATCAGGAGGGGATTTCATGGCACACTTGGGTTTGGGACAGACAATCTCAGATGTGGGGTCCTGCTCCCGGCCCTGGGGACTTCCAGCAGGGTTTCTGTCAGGGGTTTCTTGGGAGGGTTTCTTGGTTCCTACTTTAACACTCCCTCAGAGCAAGAACAGTCAGGCTGAAACCAGCACTTTTGAGATGAGGGTGTCAGCAAGAGTCAGGAGTGACAGAGAGGGGTTTGGTTTGGTTCCGAGCTGCCCCCCCTTTGATTGCAGCCCTCCCACCCTCATGTGCGGGTGCAGGGAGGGGCTGGTGCTGTGGCAGAGCTGGCAGGAGGTGGCAGGAGGTGTCACCACCCTGCCAGGGGGGTGTGCTGGCGCTGCACTGAGCTGCCGGGCTGTGCACACACCCAGTTCTGCCAGCTGCCCCTGCAGCTCCCTCCTGCTCTGAGGAAGCCAGGGCAGAGCAGGCAGGAGGGAAGGTGCTCCCCTGGCACAGGAGTCACAGGCTGGGGCTCAGGGGCTCTCTGGGTGCCCTCTGTCCTGGCCAGGGACAGGCACAGCCAGGCCCTGGTTTGCTCCTCTGTGCTCAGGAGGGGCAGGAGCTGCCTTTTCACCCCTGTCCTGGGGCTGGAGCTGACACAGCCCCTGCTGGCCTGGGCAGGGCTCTGGGGCTGCAGGAGAGGAGTCCCTGAGCATCTGCAGCTCTTCAAAGCTGGTGCAGAAAAAAGGGAACACGGCCCAGCCCCTGGTACAGAACACACAGCCCCAGGTTCTTCTGATGCACAGGGTGAGGGAATATTTAAAACAAATGTTTAATGTGACACAAAGGCAAAGCAGCAGGGAGCGAGGTTTGCCCTCCACTCTGTCAAACACAGGCAGCAGAGCTGAGCCACTCCAAGCAGAGAGCTCCCAGTCCCCAGAGTTAAAGGCCTGACTCGCTAAAAACATAAAAGGCTCTGTCAATCCCAGCAATATTCCTCACTTCAATTCACCATCCCAGAAAATGGTGAGTTTGTTGTCTCTTTGTCTCCATTTAGCTTGAGCAAATCCGACTTTCCTCATTGTCTCTCTGCAGATTATGAAAAGCTTTTGTTGATTGTATCATCAAATTAAGGCGAGCCCAGCAGTGTGATTTTCCTCTCAGAATATCACAGCAGCAGCTGTGCCTCAGGTGCTGCTGCCCTTCCTTCCCTCTTCAAATGCTCTCCCTGCCTCCCTGTCACGTCTCTCCTTGCTAACAGGAAAGTGTGTAAAAATCACATAATCATTAATATTGAAGAGTCATTAGGGCTGATGAAAGCAGCCCTGCGTGCCACGGGGTTRTTTTCCATGCTCAGTGCTTTTGGCAAACGTTCCAGGCCCTCTGCAGCCCAGCTGGTTTTCAGAGCCCACCAGTTGATCCAGTGACTGTTTGACTCCATCCACCCACTGCTCCTGGAGGTGGCTGCAGTGAGATGGTCATTTCCCAGGCCTGCAGGAATAAATGGATTTCTGGAGGCTGTTTCTGCCTCCCTGCTCTCCCCCAGCCCCTGCTTTTGATGCAGACAGCATCCAAGAGGCAGCAACCCGTGGTGGAGCAGCAAAGCCCTGCTTGGGTTTTTATTAAAGCAATGATGCGCTGGCTGGCTGAGAAGTGTCAAAACTGCAATCTTGGAGCATCAACAAAATAAGGCAGGATCCTTCCCTAGGGGAGAGGAAGGCTGAGAGGGGGAAGGAGCCCGGGATGGGTGATCTGAGCCCTGCTCTGGGTGCGCAKCAGAGTCAGACCCAGTCCCTGTGTCCCTTGGGGAGAGCACAAACACTGCTGAGCCACTCAGCCARGGCAGGGCTGGGAACAAGGCCAGGGCTTGCACTGCTGCCTGGGGGCTTCAGGTGTGGACCCTGAGCTGTTCTTGTAGCCATGAGATCTTCTGAAAAATCCTTTCCTTAGGATCTTTTCTCCCGAGAAGCTGAGAGGCCTCAGGAACAAAATGCAACCAATGGTTATCTGCTGCTGTGGGATGCAACAGGTGCATCTGGGATTGGTCTCGTGTGGTTGTTTCTAATKAATGGCCAATCACAGYCCAGCTGTCCAGACTGTCTCAGTCAGTCACAAACCTTTGTTATCATTCCTTTTCTATTCTTAGCCAGCCTTCTGATGAAATCCTTTCTTCTATTCTTTTAGAATAGTTTCAATATACTATATATCATAAAAATAATATTTTATTTATCATAAAATAATATATAATAAAATATACATCATAAAATAATATAATATATAATAAAATATATAATAAAATATATAATAAAATATATAATAATATATAATAAGAATAATTATTATATATTTTATGATATATTATATAATATATATCATAAAACATATAATATAGTCATATATCATAAAAATAATATGTACTATAATAAATATCATGAAAATAAATATAATAAAAATATATATCATAATAAATCAAGCTTTCTGAAACATGGAGTCAACCTTCTCATCTCTTCCCTCATCCTGGCACCCCTGCAAACACCACCACAAGTTCTTCCAGAGCTCAGCATCTTTCAGGCCCGTGGAAATTGTGTGTGCAGAGCAGAGCAGCCCGGGTGGGAGGTGCCCCCCAGGCACCCCCAGCMCAGGGCTGGGAGCTGCTGCTGCCTGTGCCAGCCCCCCAGGCTGACTCAGAGCTCTGCTTTCATCTCTCTGCTGTGTTTCTGCCACACAGGAGGCCTTCGAGGAGCAACTGTGATCGATGCCTTAGATACCCTGTACATCATGGAGCTCGAGGAGGAATTCCAGGAAGCCAAGCAGTGGGTGGAGAAGAGCTTTGACTTGAACGTGGTGAGTCAGCTGCTGGGAGTGCCTGCCTGGGCCACCTCAGCTGCCAGCCCTGATCACAATCTTCCCCACGAGCTCTGTGGGGGAAGAAGCCACTCAGCTGATTTTCCTTCTCCAGCCAAAGGGAGCAGTGCAGGGGTTCAGCCCAGTTTTCTGCTGGTTGCAGCAGGGGCCAGCAGATCAGCCTCACCTGGCTGACAAGGTTCAGTGTTCAGTGGTTCTTGTGTTCTGCTCTGGGTTATGGAAACAGAYTCTCACCATTGCACACTCCAAGGAAATGTTGCTCACCAGAGAACAAGTTCTGTTCATCTCAGGTAAATGTCTGCCTGTGATAGAACGAGATTTCCTTCTTAAATTAGATTAGGGTTGTAAACCCAGCTCTCCTTGTCTGGGCCCTCTGTTGGTGTCACTGCTGGGACCTGTGTGAMACCTCAGCAGCACAGGGGAGCACAGGGGAGCCAGGGTTTGGGCATCACCTCTGGACACAGCCAGGGCTGCTTCTCCCTGGGGCTGCTGGAGCTGTCCTGGCCCCGTGGGGCTGCTCTGGTGCAGCACAGCAGGGCTGGCAGCTGAGGGGCTGTCCCTCCTCTGCCCCTGCATCCCTCACCCCCAGCTGATGGCATCTCATCACTGGCAACCACAGAGAATGTTAAAACCAAAGTGCAGCTGAAACTTGTATTTGTTTAATGCCAGCCTAGTTGTTGTGAGGAATGGTTCTCCCACGGGAACAATGCCTGCAGCTGCCTTTACAGAGAAGCATCATTTGGGAGGGCACCACTGGCATTCCTGGAYTCATAAAAGGCAGCCCACATCTGATAAATCTGGTGAATGGTCTCAGTCTGTTACTGAATCGATAAACAAGGGACAAAATCAACTGGGAGATAATTTATCTGGATTTCATAAAAGCTTTTAATCTTGGCCTGCAGAATAGATTGATCTGTAAAGACAAGAGTGAATGCTATGGATTGATCAGTGGAGTCAGGGAGCACAGCAAGGGAGGCAGGGGGAAATTAATTCAATATTGCCTCTCTACAAGCAGCTCTCAGAGTCCAGAAAGGCAGGACAGGGACTGCAGGATGCACTGAGTGGAAACTGAGTGCAGTGATCTGCCTGAAGTTGTGCTGGGGGAAGTTCAGGCTGGATTAGAGCTCCAGGACTCTTGGACACCACTCCAGGGATGCCCAGGGTGGGGTTGTTGGGGGTCTGGGCAGGACCAGGGTGATGCTGGTGGGTCCCTTCCAGCTCAGGAGGTTCTGTGATTGTGTGATGTGCCCTGCCTGCCCCAGGTGCTGCCTCAGGTGATAAATGGGGCAGTTTGGGTGTTTCCCTTCCCTCCAGGCTCCCCCTGTCCCTGCAGAGCAAACAGAGAGCTGAGAGATGGGCACAGAGTGCTGGGAGATGGGCACAGGGCTGAGGGCTGTGCTGCACTCAGGGCTATCCTTTGTCTTTGCAGAATGGAGAAGCTTCCCTGTTCGAGGTGAACATCCGCTACATCGGGGGGCTCCTGGCCACCTACTACCTGACTGGAGAGGAGGTGTGTCCCCACAGAGTGCCCCCCCAGCCCCTGGAGGTCCCCACAGCTCCTGGAGTGTCCCTACAGTGTCCCCACAGCTCCTGGAGTGTCCCCACAGCTCCTGGAGTGTCCCCCCAGCCCCTGGAGTGTCCCCACAGTCCTGGAGGTCCCCACAGCATCCCCACAGCTCCTGGAGTGTCCCCACAGTGTCCCCCCAGCCCCAGGAACCAGCTGAGAGCCCTGCCCTGAGCATCAGATAATCCCCCCTTAACAACAGGCTAAACCCATCCTTTTTGTGAATATGGAAATGCCACTAATGTTCCCTTAATTAAGCCTCGAATAATTACCTTGCACACACCGTGCATGGCTCATTTGCCAGAGATCTTCCCTCCTGTGGGCAATTCTAGCCAGACACGTTTGCAGTTGGACACATTGCTCCCCGGGGAAATGCCATTTGCAGAGGATCTTTGTCTCTGTACTTGTTCCTCTCTCTTGCAAGTCGGGTGAGATTTCATCAGACATCATCCCAGATCCTGCCTCGGGCTAAGGAGGGCAGCTGGGAGGGGCAGGGGCTCCCACATCCCCCTGGAGCAGCAGTTCCTGAGCTGGGGTGCCCTGGGTGCAGGGCGGGTGTCACAGCCCCTGGGGKGGGTGCTGGAGCCCCGGCTGAAGCCGAGATCTCATTTCCACGGCCCTCCCTCCTCCCTGCCCGGGCACAATGCCATCGTCTCTTTGCTGGTGTGCCTGGGCTGGAATTCTACGTCTGTAGGGAGATGAGGAGATTATTAATTATTCCTGAAACTCTGCTTCAGGGGGGAGTTGTGTGAGGACTGGCCCTAAATGAGAGCTCAGCTCTGCTGCTGCCCCAGCACACAGGCTGGGGTGGCTCCTGCACACTGACACCGTTGATCCAGGAGCAGCTCTCTTACTTAGCTGCATCTCAAATGTGCTCCAGGAATGACTTCCCTCTGGGATTTCCCTCCAGGGAAAACTCTCAAAGACTCAGTGCCCCCCGCTCAGAGTCTGCCTCAGTGACAACTTCAACAGGTTTCAGATCAACAGAGCAAAGAGAAACCACATTARACCATAAAACTCCAGCAGTGACCTCTTGAAGTCCCATCAGCAGCTGGGGCAGTGCCTGTCACTTCCCAGTGTCACTGAAAGGCAAAACCCAGTCCCTGCTCTTGCTTTCCCCTCTGAACCAACCCCCTGTTTCCTTGTGAGAGTATCAAAGGTCTGGGAGCCCACAGGAGAGCTCAGGTTTCCTCAGTGCTGTATTTTTAGAGCAATGAATTCCTGCTTTCTGAGAGCCACCACCACAGGGCTAGAGGTAAAAGGCTTGTGCTTTATCTCCTAAGTCACTTAGAGGCTTCTCTTGATCAGGACTAATCTCTGCAGTGAAGATTAGTGCTGGTATCAGTCTGTCCCAAAATAATTGTGTGTGCTTGCTTTGTGCTGCAAGGCACCATAAGCTGCAATTTGAGTGGAAAGCCCAAAACTGAGGCATYACCAGTGCAAAAGGAGCAGCTTAGCCATGAAACCACCAATCCTTCCTGGCCAAGAGCTGCAAGGAGAGGATGGCTGGCTGCAAATCATGTTTTTTACAACAGGAGATGAAAACAAAATCTGGGCAAGCCCATGTTGTAAATCTAGCAGTGCTTCAGCCCAGAAGGATTTCTTCTGATTTCAACTCAGCCATTGCAGCTCCTTCTGTTCTCTGCCATGCTGGGAATGGGAAGGATTTGCAGAGCACTCTGTGGATCAGCTCAGATCACAGGGTGCTGCTGTGAGCTGCTCTGGTGCAGGCTGAGGCTTTGGGTGCTGGTTTAGTGCAGATTTGAGAGGAAATTCAGAGATGCCAAAGAACAGTGAGACTTTTGGTTCAGATTTTTTAGTGCAGGGGAAGCCAGGGCACAGCACACCTGGAGCAGGGGTTCTGCAGCACCTCCAGTGTTTTGTAACTGTGTGTTTGGAAAAGGACATGTGGGGAATCCTCTGTGACTCCTTCCATCAAATATTTATCCTCCCTTTTAACAGGTGTTCAAAAGCAAAGCCCTGGAACTTGGAGAGAAACTTCTGCCAGCCTTCAACACCCCCACTGGAATCCCACGTGGAGTCATCAACCTGGGCAGGCAAGGCACAGCCTCAGCAGCTTCTCCTTTATTCTGGGAGCTGGGAGGGACCAGGGGCAGCAGCAGCTCCTCAGAGCTGTCCCCCCTAGGGCAGATTCCTGCAGGTCACTTGCTTTACCAGCTCAGACCTTGGCACAGATTGCAGGTGGCTCAGGTCAGACCCAGCTGTGTTTTATTAATTAATTTGGGGCTGGCCACAGTTTCTCCCTCTGCCTCCTGACAGGGCTCCCTGCTGCAAGAGCATTTTCCTCACTCTCATGTTCTGTGAAAGGTGATCTTCTACTCTGCTCATAGCATGGATTTTTGCAGTGTGCTCAGCTAGAGATGCATGTGAATTCATCCAGGAAAAAATGGATTTAAAAATTGGGAAAAGTGGGCAAGGGAGTGGATGGGACTGGCTGACAGTTTTGGTGCTRGAAAACAGCACACAGCCCT
Organism: Cardinalis cardinalis; assembly: GCA_014549065.1. Lineage (NCBI taxonomy): Eukaryota > Metazoa > Chordata > Aves > Passeriformes > Cardinalidae > Cardinalis > Cardinalis cardinalis. Next base: position 815,915 of record JACDOX010000166.1, read on the forward strand.
CAGCCAGGCTCTGCCCTTCCTCAGAGCCAGAATTCAGGTTGGTGATGTTCTCATGGCCAGGGAGGCAGCTGAGTTCAGTCAATCCCTGCGAAAGGCCTGGCAGCAAACAGAGCAGAGCTGGGGCTGCCCTGCTGCTCCTGCCTCTCCTGGCAGACGATTYCCTGCCAGCCAGGCAGGATTTGGATTTGCTGCTTCTGATGCATCCAAACAAATCCACGGGTGAGGGCTGCAGGAAATGTGGGTTAACAAAGCCTTTCATCCTCACCTCTTGCGAAACCCTCAGAGTCATTTTCCAGCCCTTAGCCCAAATCTCCTCCTTGGCTCTGCAAGCAAAAGACTTCCAAACATTTGGCTCACGCTGCTGCGTTGCTCAAATATCACTGTCAGCCCTCAGCTGTCTGATGTGCTCCTGATCCCGGGAAAATTGGAGCCACCAGCAGCACTGTAATTGTCCTTTTTTACAGCACAGACATCCTGCTTCCTCTGTGCCTGATAAAGGCTCTGCATAGACTAACCTTTCACAGAAATGCCAAACCCTCCCCTGCCCTTTGTGAAGACAATTGAAGCAGCCTCTGTCTGCCCAGACATTCCCAAAGTGTTTTGCTGATGACCTTGAGTGAGAGCAGAGAGAATCGACAGAACCCCCAGTGCTGCCTGGAGCTCTGGGGCTGCTGCTGTGAGGGCTGCAGTGCCAGCTGATGTAGGAGCAGGGATGGAGGGAGCTGCAGCCACAGCCTGAGCAGCCAAGGGCTGCGAACCCCCAGGCAATGGGAATCACTCAGTGTGCCAGGGGAGGGCCAGGTGAGGCTGTGAGACCACACGGACCCAAACGTCAGGGCCAGAACAACGCCCAGAAGAGTTKTGCAACGAGGAATTCTCTCTCCAATTCTGCTTTTGCAAGGATGTGCTAATTCCAGAGAGGCCTCAGCATCCCTGAAGGAGGAGGAGGAGGGTCCTGCAGTGTGTGTGGGCCTCTCTTGGTGGCAGCTTGGGGGGTGGGTTAAAAGGGACGTTCAGAAATTTGAAACCAAAAGAACCCCTTGGCATTGAGTCAGTTCTGCACATTCATTTTCGAGGGCCCAAGCACAGCCACCCCTCCAGCTCTCCCATAACCAGCTGCCTTTATCTCTTGCTGACACCTTTTCCTCTGGGGTCCCTTCTCTGCTGAAGAGTTTCCTGTGGCTGCCTGCTGTCCCCTGGATCTGTGTCCCATCTCTCATTGCCTGCTTTGCTCTGTGTCCCATCTCTCACTGCCTGCTTTGCTCTGTGTCCCATCCCACACTCCTGCTTTGCTCTGTGTCCCATCCCACACTCCTGCTTTGCTCTGTGTCCCATCTCTCATTGC
>JACDOX010000166.1:856350-871635 GCA_014549065.1 Cardinalis cardinalis
ACGCGCCCCGGGGTTCAATGGCAGCGCCTCAGCCCGGCCCGGGGGGCTCGGGGGGTCCCCGGTGCTGGCCCGACCCCCCCGGTTCCCCTCAGGGCCTCACCCGGCCCCGCTTCAGCTCCGCCGTGTCCAGCCAGACCCCGCAGGCCTCGGCCGGGGCCGCTCCGCCCCCGCGCCGCCGCCTCATCCCGGGGCTGCCGGGGGCTCCCCGGGACCGGGCCTGGGCCTGGGCCCGGTTCCCGGTTCCGGTTTTTCCCGGTCCGTTCCTCGGTTCCGGTTCCGGGTTTTCCCGTTCCTCGGTTCCGGTTTTTCCCGGTCCGTTCCCGTTCCCCGGTTCCGGTTCCGGCTTTTCCCGGTTCGCGTTTTCCCGCTTGCGCCGGCCCCGCCCCTCAACGCGCATTGCGCATGCGCCACCCACAGAAACGGACCAATGGGAGATGAGGGGCGGTGCCACATGTGTACCGCCCCCTAAGACGCACTGCGCACTCGCCGCCTGAGGGAACGGGCCAATGGGAGACGAGGGGCGGTGCTATATTTGCCCCGCCCCTACGACGCACTGCGCACGCGCCGCCCAAAGGAGCGGGCCAATGGGAGATGAGGGGAGGAGCCACATGTGGGATGAGACCACGCCCACACAGGCCCTGCCATATATAATGAGCGGTGGCGGCCGGGCCCCCTCAGAGCAGCGGGAGCGGARCCTGAGCGCGTCCTGTGCGGGACCTGATCGGGGCCGGCGGCGCAGAACAGCCCCGGATCCACGGCGGGACATCCACACCCGCCTGCTCCCAGCCTGACCTGGTGCTGGGGCTCCCATCGCACCAASCCCTGCYSCCCAYGTGCTGTCAGGGCCAGGGCCGTGCCCATGCTGCTCCCAGCGGGGAAAGGACAGGCCCTGAACAACTCCCTCAGCCCTACAGGAGGGRCCTGACGTGATGTTAAATTAATTTGTCACCTCAGTGGTTTAACCAGCCTCGCCTTGGTCTGTTTCCATGGTTTGAGKCTGACAGGGGCCAGATGGCCTCTCCTTATCTCGTGCTGGGAGCCCTGGCAGCCTCCCCGAGCCTTCCCAGCCCATCAGGGCACACGGACACTTTGTTCCAACTGTTTATTCAGAGCTGAACTGAACCCTGTACCATTCTGTGAGCGAGCTGGAACTTAGGCTGGATTAAAAAAGCATTAAAGCATCTCTCATTCTTACAGAAAGCACTTGCTGAATAACAGTTCCTGAAGCAGCATCTGGGGGCTTGGGGCTGCGTTTGGGCTGAGCTCATTTTTTGTTTACTCCTCCTTGAGGCCCAGCTTGGCCCTCACCCTGCGGGCCATGTAGGCGGCTGTGAGGACGGAGCAGGTGACGGTGAGCAGGAACAGGGCAGAGAAGTCGTGAGCCAGGCCCYGCTGCAGGGAGGAGTAGATCTCCCTCCTGGACTCGTAGTCCAGCACCAGGGCCTCGATCTGCGCCAGCGTGCAGAGCACCAGGAACACGTGGAAGATCTGGTGGCTCTGCCCCACGAAGTGGCACCGCCCGGGGAACCACTTCTCGGGGTAGGGGTGGGAGAAGAAGAAGGCGGCGAGGAGGAAGAAGAGCACCTGGCACTTGTGGTAGAGCAGGGCGGGCTCGGGGCGCGCGGCCGTGCAGATGCGGTGCAGCACGGGGCTGATGTCCAGCAGGTAGGCCAGCGCCGAGGGCAGCTCCTGGCACAGGCGCCCGGGCAGCGGGCAGCGCGGGTGGAAGCGGAACTTGGCGTAGCAGGAGCCGGCGCAGGACAGCCAGGCCAGCGCCGCCGCCAGCGGCAGGAAGAAGCCACGGACCAGGCGGTGCCAGCCCGGCTCGATGGCGTAGTAGAAGTGACCCAGGGCGCTGCCGTACTGGTACACGGCCACCCCCACGTAGTCCATGAAGAAGAAGCTGTAGTGCCAGAACTCAGACTTGGCCTGCAGCAGGTGGGCCAGGCTGCTGAAGGTCAGGTAGGTGATGGAGGCGGCCACGATGATGAGCAGGGGCCGGGCGTGCGCGTCCTGCCCGAAGTCCACGCGCTGCCAGAGGCGCTGCAGGCGCAGCAGCAGCGCCAGCGCGGCCGCCAGGTGAGACCACACGTTGACGGCCTCGTTGTGCTGCTGGAAGAGCGTGGAGAAGTAGTAGCGCCAGGTCTGGCGCACGGGCCGGTAGCCGCCGTGGATGTAGGGCTTCCAGAACACCGGCGGCACCTCGGCGCTGCTCACCGTGCCCGGGGACAGCGGCCCCGGCAGCCCCGGCAGCCGCCTCGCGCTGATCAGGAGCTGGCTCAGCCTCTGCGGCACCAGCGTGGCCATGGTGAGGTCAGACGCTGTCCTGGTTAGCTCTGGGAAGGAGAGAAAGTTCTGCTGTGGGGTTTTGATGTAATAATTGCTGCAGACTTCTTTTATGAAAAATCCTTTCCTCAGGATTTTCCTCCTGAGAAGCTGAGAGGCCTCAGGAACAAAATGCAAMCAATGGTTATCTGCTGCTGTGGGATGCAACAGGTGCAGCTGGGATTGGGCTCGTGTGGTTGTTTCTGATTAATGACCAATCACAGTCAGCTGGCTCGGACTCTCTGTCCCAGACACAAACCTTTGTTATCATTCTTTCCTATTCTATTCTTAGCCAGCCTTCCAATGAAATCCTTTCTTCTATTCTTTTAGCATAGTGTTAATGTAATATATACCATAAAATAATAAACCAGCCTTCTGAAACGTGGAGTCAGATCCTCGTCTCTTCCCTCATCCTCGCACCCCTGTGAACACGGTCACAAATAATCAACAAGCAGGGAGTGTTTAAATGCTCTGCTTGGGGATTTTCCCCTTTGGAATCCCCAACAACAGTGACCAAAAGGAGGCTGGAGGGAGATTTAAGAGCCCCGAGGTGCCTCTGCTGTGTGGGCAGCCCCAAGGACGCGAGGCTGGGGTTAAATGACAACAATGARCACACCAGGACGCCTCAGTGCCTGGCTCACCCCCTTCCCTGTGGTTTGGGAACAGCTAAACAAACCAAGCATCCCAAACAAACCTCCCACTGCAGATTCCCCCTCCTGTTTGCAGTGTCTGTCCTTACAAATACCAACAAGTAACCGAGGCTGCAGCTCCTGCATTTGGAGTTTTACCTCCTTTTTTCAGCTCCTGACTTTCCAAGCAGCTTCCCACATCGTGGCCCTGTTGCACCACTGAGGTCCAGCAGTGTAATCTTTGTGAGCAGGAATTTCCATATTTACCTTTTGGAAGCTGCTGTCCTTACCCAGTGCGAGGCAGCCCTGCCAGCTTCTTCGGCCTTTTCACAAAAACTTACAGAGATTCTTTACCTGCTCTTGCTCAGACAAGTCCTGATGAAAACCTGGTTCACGTCCAGCTCCAGTGCTGCTCTGTGCCTCAGCCCCAGACAAGTGCCCTCATTTCAGGGACAGGAAAAAGCTCTTCAGAGTTTGGGAACGGGAGGAGGTGGGGATGGGACTGTTTGTTTTAAAAAACTCTGTAATTTCCTCATCAAAGTTAGGCTGTAACTCATTCCTGCCCGAATCCAAGGGGCACCGATGCAGAAAGGAAAACAAACCGGGCTCTTTGCTGCTCCATTTCCCTCCCACGGGCCCTTTGCCCACCTGGCCGGGCTGGAGAGGCCCGGCTGGGGCAGGACCTCACCGCGGCCACCCCGAACCCTCCCCAAAAGCCGCCACCTTCTGGGGCTGCCGGGGGAAATTCACCCCCGAGCTTCCTCCTGCTCTGAACCGCAACAGCCCCGAGAGGGCAAAAGCAGAACCTGCCAAGTTGGGCTGGTTTGACCCAAATTCCGCGGGCAGCTTGGAGCAAACGCTGCCCGGAGAACTTGCCTGGTGCCGGGGCTGCCTCCGGGCGCAGGGCTCAGGGCTCAGCTCTCTCAGCTCTCTCAGCTCTCAGCTCGACCCTCTGCAGCTCCCAGAAGGGAAATTCCTGCGGGAAAGGCGGCCCCGGGAGATGCCGGGGCAGGAGCAGCCCGGCAAAGGGAGCGCTGTTTATTTACTTCAGCTCCTCCAGAACTTGTCGGAGCAGGATTTCATCCGCCGAGCTCTTCCCAGCTGCCGAGCCTTGAGCAACGCTCCGTTATGACGGGAGCGCATCCTGGGAATCCCGCGTGTGCCTGGCGCTCCRAATAACAGCCCGCGCCGCCCAGGGCCGGTAGCGCTGCCTCGGCCGCCTGGCGTTTCCTCCGCGGCCTTTCCTCTGCCCGGCAGCACCCACCCCACCCGCTGGATTTTTCTGCGATGATAAAGACTCGCCCCCGGCTGTTYACATCGCTGTTTGCTCTCGCCACACAGCGGCACAGCCTCCCAAAGCCTCCCAAAGCGCTCGCAGCTCTCATTTTCCAACCACCTCGGGTTTTCTCCGGCTCCGATCAGCCCCCGATCCACCTGAGCCCCCGCAGCCCCTGGGCGGCCCGGGATGGTTCTCCCTCCCCGGGGATGGGGATGGGCCGGGTTTTGGTTCCTCTCCCACCGCGGAGCCCCCCGGGACCCCCGGCCCGGCCCCACTGCTCCGCCCGGCCGGGGGGCCCGGGGGTCGCGGCCCCGCAGCCCTTGGAGCTGCTCCGAGCCGCTGTCTTCCCTTTGCAGCCCCAGCACGGCCCCGCATCCCTCCCTCCCTCCCTCCGCGGCTGGAAGAAGCTTTAAAAATTATTTTTAAATTTCTATATTATTATTATGGAACCTGTTTCCAGCCCAGCTCTCCCCAGAGGGACCCCGAGCTCCGTTTTCCTGCCCTGATCATTCCCCTCTCATTCCCTGCCCAGGTCACTGCTGCGCTCTCCCTCCTTGCACACCCCCAACCTCCCTCCCACCCCCCAAACCCCCCGGAGCACCCCGAGACCCCCGAGCCGGCCCTGCAGCCCCGCCGAGCCCAGGCTCGGCTCACACGTGCAGCAGAAGGAAGAGCAGGGAACAGAAGGCCCCGCGCCGAGCTCTGACAGCTCTGGCAAGCCCAAATCTCACATTTAGCATCCGTTTGGGCTCCAGCAGCATTTGGGGTTTGGCAGAGCTGCCATTCTCCTCCCCCACGTTTGGAGAGAGGAGAAAAAACCCCACATGGCATTGGGGACACKCTTTCCTCAGCAGGTAACTGCATTAAAATGAAGATCTGGGGGGGTTGACTGCTGCTTGTGCCACATTTTGTACTCGGGAGCTGCTCCAGGGCTCCCTCCAGCCTCCATTACGCCGTGCCAGGTGTTCAGCCTCGCTCCTGGCTGCACTCACAGGCTTTGGCTCAAAGGTCAGCTCTGTTTTCCTGCCCTGACCCTGCGGGGCAGACCCTGACCCCATCCCCGGACAGACCCTGGCCCCATCCCCGGACAGACCCTGGCCCCATTCCCGGACAGACCCTGGCCCCATTTCTGACCCCATTCCTGGGCAGACCCTGACCCCACACCGGTGTCCTCAGGTCCCTCCCTCACTGCCGGGCCATGCCGAGGAGCCCCGAGCCCAGCAGGGAGCAGCACAGCCTCTCCCGTACCTCCAAACCTGCTGCGAATCCCTCGGGGCAGGGATTTTCACTGCAGGGCTGTGTCCCGCCGCTCCTCTCCTCTCCTCTCGGGGTMACAGCAGCTCAGCAGTGCCCAGGGGGACACGGGAAAAGCATCCTGAGCTGAGGCTCCTTCTCCACCACACCCCAGRCCAGAGTCCAGCGGCCCAGGACTCCCTGAGTCCCTTAAGAAAAAAATGCCCTGCAGATTTTCCATCTTCAGGTGCTCTGGATGTGGAGTTAAATGAAAACAAACCTGGGATCAAGGCCAGAGGAAGGACTGAGAGCAGGGCCAGCAGTGTCACCTCCAAGGAGCTGTGGCACCCCCGGGTGGGTTTGGGGAGGTTGGTGGTGCCTGCTCACACGCCCAGGGCAGTCCAGGTACTGTGGGTACCCTCAGGGGAAGGGGTTGGGGTACAACAACGATTTTGTTCCAAATCCACCTAAAAATCATCTTTGCTCAGACCCCTGCCCTTTCTCCCAGCCCAAAGGAACAAACAGAGCAGGCTGTGGGCAGGGGCTGCTCCACCCCAGCACAGGAAGGATTCTTCTCCCCTGAGCCCTTCCCCTTGGGGCAGCCAAGCAGGTCCTGCTGTCCCCTGTGCCACAAGCAGGTCCTGCTGTCCCCTGTGCCACAAGCAGGTCCTGCTGTCCCCTGTGCCCCACGTGTCCCCCCAGAGCCCCGGGCAACAAGGGCCGTTTGTTGTGTCCCAAACCCTGGGACACAAACAGCCACAGCTGAGGTGTCACACAAAGCCCCGAYTGTCCCAGCCCCAGGACAATGCCCTGGCCCTGCACCCAGCCCTGGCTCCTGAGGAAGGCAGGCAGATAACAGCACTGTGCAGCTTTATTGAGTCACTGTTACAGCAGGAGTTTAGCAGACCGGACAGTCAGAGATTTTTGTTTGAAGTGTAACAGATATTCAGCATGGAACAGTTACCAGAGATTCCTTGCACAAAGGTCTTACAGAGCTGATACAGTACTCGCCATCAACCCAGGAGCGAGTGCACTGGCGTAGAAAAGGATGCAACGAGAGAAAAGCTACACTGGAAAGACAACACCTTAGAAAAGTGACACATGGAAGGTCTCCCCTCTAGCCCCCAAAGCAAGTGTACAGTTTGGATCTAATTTTACAGTTCTACATCAGTTTCTAAGAAACGTAAAAAAAAAGAAATATATATATAACCGAACCAAAACCAAAGATAAAACCACTGGCCAGTACAGTCTTTGGATATTTGGAGGAGGGGGAGAGTCAGCTGCCAGAACGGAGTCAGTCGGTCTCGGCCTCGCCAGGGTCTTTGCCTTCTTTGTTCTTTCGGACCTCTTCCACGTGCTTGTCCTGAAAAACAGCACGGGGGCTGAAAAACAGCAGTGGGGGCTGAAAAACAGCAGTGGGGGCTGAAAAACAGCAGTGGGGGCTGAAAAACAGCACGGGGGCTGAAAAACAGCACACGGGGGCCGGACAACGCCACGCTGGGGGCCGGACAACGCCACACCGGGGCTGCGAGCTCCAGGGACAGAGCTCCCACACCACTGAGGGGCACAGGGGGTGCAGAGGCTGCCCCAGCTCCATCCAGCCCCACACACAGCTGGAATTCTGCGGATTCCACAACCTCCCCACCTGCTCAGGGCACGCTCCTCCTCTGGAGGGTTTTTTGGGGTTCTTTACCTGCTTTTCCCAGCAGGGAGCAGGGACAGGGCTCCACACCCACCTTCTCCCGCAAGCGCTCCAGCTTGGCAGCCATTTGTGCCTCACGGTTCTCTTTGTTGGCTTCCATTTTGTGGGTCAGCTTCTCCTCTGCCATTTTGCTGAAGTTGTTGTTCTCCTCGATGGCTTTCTGCAGCACCTCCTTCTCGTGCTCCCGCTTCTCGGCCAGCTGCTTCAGCACCTCTGCCTCGTGGGACTGGGGAGACACGGCCAGGCTGGGAGGGAGCCCCAGGGCTCCCGGGGCTCCCCACTCCCTCAGAACCTGCACCTCACCACATCTACCTGCAAACTCACTTGCTGGCACTACAYCTTGGTAAATGGGATTTTTCTGGAGAGGGAACATGGATTTGGTTTTTTTGATGTTAATATTGAAGGAATTTTCCTTGAAGATCCTCCCTTCTCACTGGGATTCAGGTCAGGCTCACTTCAATCAAAGCCTTGCCACCCTCGAGGGCTCCAGGCTGCACCCCCAGCCACATCTTTCATCACTCAGACAATTTATTCCCCAGCTTCTCATTACAGATTCACTGCTGCATTTTCTGGGAGAAAATTCATCTGTTCTGGTGTTAGAAGACAAGAAAAACAGCTTCTTCCTGAAGGAGCTGCCCCTCTTAGCCACGTTCCCTCCCAATTTTGCTTCAGAATCTCTTTGGGACCAAAACCATGAGCATAGAGCTTCACAAGAGCCCCAGGGATTTCATTAATAAGTTCCATTGATATTCAATTTGCCATGAAAAACCCCCACTTATCCCAAGAAACAAATCAAAAGAGAGCCCCAGAACTGGTGGAGCAGAGCTCACTTCAGCTGCTCCAGCTTTACCTTGCGTCTCTCCTCAGCTGCTTCCAGCTTCTTCTGGATCTCCTCCAGGGACACATCCTTCTTCTTGGGGGGGGACAGAGGGAACTCTGCCACGGCCTCTTTGGAGCGGGGGCTGAGGATCAGCTCAAAGGCCTGCCCAGAGGCTCGCTTCTCCAGCTCCTTCACCTGGATGTCTGGGAGCGCAGGGGGAAGGCAGAACAACGAGTTCTTAGTGCAGGAACTGGCTCAGGTGACATTAAAAGCAGCCTTCCAAAACTCAGCACCGCCAAGTCCCCCGAGGAAGGGCAGCTGGGACAGGAGCTTTCTTTTCAGCACAGCAATACTGTTCAAAATGTGGAAATTTCCTTTGCAACCCTTCCTTGACCCTGCATCACCCAAGCMCCTGCTGCTTTAATTCAGCCTTCGACATCCCAAGTGGTGCAAACAAATCCATTAGTTCAAATCCAAATTCATTCTCCCCCCAGTGACAAACCTGAGGATGAATTTCCAGGCATTTGCCTGCAACCTGAGAGAGCCAAGAAGGAAAAAAAGGGATTTTGGAGAAATGTGCAGGCAGGGCTGTCCCCCCCAGCCCTGCAGGGTGTCAGCTGCACCCGCGTGGTCCCCGAGATGTCTCAGTGACAGCCAGCTCTGCCGAGGGAGCAGATGGCTGCAGGGAGCTGCAGCCCATCTGCTGCCAGACTCCTCTTTTGGGGTGTTTTCACAACCACCCAGCTTCAGCAGCCTCGCCCAAGATGGGGGAAAAGCCTGCTGACAGCGGCTTATTTCACCAGATCTGCGTTTCAAGTTATGCCTGAAGAAATTAGAAGGCAACAAAAAAAAGACACAAGAGCATTTAGCASAGGATTCTACCTACCAGAAGTAGCCATGGCCAAGAAAATCAGAGTCCAGAAGCCAAGCCTGGGAGAAGGTCAGTCAGGTGGGTTCCTAGGTAACAAAGAGATGTGCCTTTCAACAGCCAGCACGGGGATCCTGCTCCTTCTAATAAAAACTGCTGAACAGAATCAGAGCTGCTGAACAAAAGGCAGACAAGGTAGGTCACTGCAGTCAGTGATTCCAGGCATTTTGTGGAGCTGATGGACAGTGCTGGGAATACTGGAGAGGTTATGGAATTACTGGCGTTGCAGGATCTGTGTGATATTCGAGCATCTTCAATCTGTTTTATTCCACCTTAAGGTACTCGAACAAAGACCCCCGTTTTACCATGGGGCTGTGGGGATTTCACTGCGCTCGCACATATAAAAGAGCTCGCAGAACACAAAAATGACGCACCGCAGGACAGCACAGCTAGGATCCCTGCCACTCCCGAAGGATCTGAAATGTGCGCAATCGAGCTCATTTAAAATTCGGTTTTAATTGCGCAGCTCAAGTCAGATGCTTCACACCGCGGCAGACAGCGAGGGCGTACACCGCCCAGCACACCTCGTGAAAACGGGGCGCCGTAAAAAAAAATGCCAGAAAAAGGTCTAGAAGCCGTTTAAAATAAAATCGACAGAAAAGGGTTTTTTTGGGGGGGTCGAAGGGGCTCGGATCGGGGTCCGGGCGGGGCTGGGGCGCGGAGCGGGGACCGCGCGTCCCCGGCCCCGCCCCTCCGCGGCCACAGCCAATCCCCGCCGAGGCGCCAGCGGAGGCCCCGCCCCCGGCCCGCCCCCGCCCCTCCAACCGCACCGAATTCAAACGGCCGGGGAGAGCGCGCGCGCGCCCGCGCGAGGGGGCTCGAGGGAGGGGGCGGGGCCAGCGCCAACATCCGGGCACCTGCCGCCCCCCGCCTCAGGTGCGGGGCCACCCCCCCCCCTCCGCCTCAGCCCCTCAGGGGCGAAGGGGACGGGGAGCGCTGGGCAGCGACACCGGGACAGGGCGCCCCGACAGGGTCCCCCACGGCTCGATGGCGTCGGGGCGCGGCCGCCCGGATACCGCCCCTTCCCCACTAACAATGGCGGGGAGGGGAGGGGGCGCCGCTGCCGCGGCTAGGGCGTCGCCCCTCGCTGAGGGACAATAGCCACCCCCTTCCCCTCCGCGATCGGGGCGCGGGGGAATAGGGACGCATACGAGGAATCCCCCCCATTGTCTCCCTTCCCTTTGTCACCGCAACGCTCCAAAACCGGGCGGCGACGCGATGCCCGCGAGCGGGGACAAAAGCGACCCCCGCCCCGAGCGTGCGAGAAGCGCCCCGCAGCCCCCCCTCACCTTGACACCCACCCTGGGGACCCCTCCGCCGCCCGTATCAAGGGGGCGCCGGATTCCCGTGAAGCACCGACACTTCCCCCTCTCCTTCCTCCAGCCCTCTCGAGACGCGGAAGGTGCGGCGGGGGGTGCCCCGCGGCCGCGGCCCGCCCGTATCCGCTCCCCCGCCGCGGCTCCGCCGCGCACCCACCTGCCCGCGCCGCCGCTCCGGCCACACTCCGCTCGCGCCCGCCCCGCCGCGCACAAAAGCGCCAAACAAAGGCACGTGACCCGCCCCGCCCCGCCCCGATTGGCCGAGCCCGTCGGCACGTGCCGCCCGCCGGGGGGGGGGGCTGTGGGGGGCTCGCGCCCACCCCCTCACGAATGCAGCCCCTCCGCCCCCGGCCGCGCGGGGCATGCCGGGAATTGTAGTTCGCCCCTGGCAGGGGGCGGCGGCCCCCGCGCTCGGCCCCGGCCGCACCGGGGCTGCGGGGCCGGACCGCGACGCCCTCCGGCCCGCAGGGACCCCCAGGGCCCCGCGCTGGGGTCCCGCTCCTGCCCCCGGAGCGGCTGGGATTCCCTTTGTGTCTGGTGGGGCGGACGGGGATGTCAGGGCCTGTGCTACGGTCAGGGGTGTCCGGCCCGACGGGGGGAATGGTCAGAGTGGAGCTGTGGCTGGGATGGGCAGAGCTGCAGCCACCCCACAGCCACGGTCATGTTAGATACATGGTTATGTTAGATACATGGTCATGTTAGATATATGGTCATGTTAGATCCATGGTCATGTTAGATCCATGGTCATGTTAGATCCATGGTTACCTCACGGCCATGGCCACCCAGAACCACGGTCACCTCATGGCCATGGCCATGTTAGGATCCATGGTCACCTCATGGCCATGGTCGTGTTAGATCCAGGGCCACCTCATGGCCACGGTCGTGTTAGATCCATGGTCACCTCACACCCATGGTCACCTCATGGCTGTGGTTACCTCAAAGCCATGGTCACTTCATGGCCATGGTAACCCCAGATCCATGGTCACCTCATGGCCGTGGTCACTTCATGGCCATGGTAACCCCAGATCCATGGTCACCTCATGGCCGTGGGCACCTCACAGCCATGGTAACCCCAGATCCATGGTCACCTCAGAGCCACGGCCTTGAGGCCTCGGCCACCTCAGAGATGTGGTCACCTAGGTAAAGGCACGGCCACCTCAGGACCACCACAACTTCAGGGCTCTTGGTCATCACCGAGACGACCCCCGAGTGCCTTTGATCGTCTCAGGGTCACGGCCGCCACAGAGCCGCCACATCCGCAGCGTTCGGGGGCCACCCTGTCCTTTGGGGTGGCACCAGCGGGGCCGAGCCCGTTTAGAGCAAACCCCAGTTGTGCAGATCCCGTGGAACAGGCGCGGTGGCTCCACAGGGACCTTCCCCTCCCCAGGACACCCCTCTGGAAGCTCCTCACTCCCAAAACTGCTCCCCACAAACTCTCTCGTGCCCACGTGTCCCTCACCAGTCAATGCCGTGGTGGTTTCCATGCTCAATCCACACAAAAGGCAGATGGACACACAGCACAATCCTCCACTGCAGCCTCAATCCCAAAACCCCTATTTTCTGGGACCCCCCCTCGCCGAGCACCCTCCTAAACCCAACGATTTTGCACCAAAAAGAGAGGGCTCCTACCTTTGAAGGTTAATATTGTGACAGAAAGGCAGGGAGCTTTCAAAACAGAGATTATTTTAAAGGCTGGCCCCGGTTCTTGCTGATCTGACGTCTATTTCCATGGAAACCACATCCAGCCGCCGAGCTGCTGGGACTGGGAGAGGCGCGGTGGCCTCGCCAGAGCCGTGTTCCAGCAGGGCGCTGGAACCTTCCGGGGGCAGCGCCGGGATCCCGGGCCCCAAACCTGAAACCTGGAACCTGCTGGGCCTTTTGGGGCCAGTGGTCCCTTTATTGGGGATCACCGCTGGCAGCTCCAGCCCGGGGAAATCCCGTCCCTGTCGTGTGGGAAACACTGAGTGCTGGAATGGAACCCTGTGGGGCACAAAGCAGCCCCTGCCGCCGGCCTGTGCTGGACTTTATTTCAATTTATTAATATAATTTATTAATTTATTGAACACTGTGGGGCACAAAGCAGCCCCCGCCACCAGCCTGTGCTGGACTTTATTTCAATTTATTAACCATTTATTAATTTATTAAACACTGTGGGGCACAAAGCAGCCCCTGCCACCGGCCTGTGCTGGACTTTATTTCAATTTATTAACCATTTATTAATTTATTAAACACTGTGGGGCACAAAGCAGCCCCTGCCACCGGCCTGTGCTGGACTTTATTTCAATTTATTAACCATTTATTAATTTATTAAACACTGTGGGGCACAAAGCAGCCCCTGCCACCGGCCTGTGCTGGACTTTATTTCAATTTATTAACCATTTATTAATTTATTTAACACTGTGGTGGACAAAGCAGCCCCTGCCACCAGCCTGTGCTGGACTTTATTTCAATTTATTAACCATTTATTAATTTATTAAACACTGTGGGGCACAAAGCAGCCCCTGCCACCAGCCTGTGCTGGACTTTATTTCAATTTATTAATATAATTTATTAATCTATTAAACACTGTGGTGGACAAAGCAGCCCCCTCCACCAGGCTGTGCTGGACTTTATTTCAATTTATTAATTATGGCCCATGCAGCCCAACAGTGGGGTGGAGGCTTTAATATTCATGCTTTTGAGTCAATCAATGAGCTTATCCTGGCATGATCCCTGGATTTCCCAGAGGAAATGAGGATTCCTGGGCTCGGGGCCTTTGGGATGCACCKGGGTGAGGGCCTTGATCAGTGCTCAGCCCCGGCAGGGGAGGAGGAAATTTCCTTTTCCGCCTTTGAAAAGGAAGGATGCAGGCTGGGAGAAAGGCACGAGTCATGCCGGCACTTCCCAGCTGATTTTCTGGGGGGAAAAAGGAAGGAAAAAAGAAAAAAAATGAAAAAAAAAGAAAAGAAAAAAAGGAAAAACGTCATAAAAAAAAAAAAAAAAAAAAGGGAAAAAAAGGGGTATATTAAAAAAAAAAAAAAGACCTGTTTGTAGCTTACCTTCCTTTGCAGACTGGCTTAAAAGCCAAAAATATTTCCTTTGGGTGAGAGCTCTCTTATGTAAGAGGAAACTCACTGACAGAGAGGATGTGGGACCTGCTCCCCGCTCTGGGATTTTCCATGCCCTATTTTTGGGATGAGGCTCTTCCCCAGCCCCTCCAGCACCTGCTGCTGGTTCTGATCCGAACCACGACCCCTGGGCCCKGCTGTGACACCCAGAGAGGAACAAGAGCTCCCAGCAGGTGGAAGGACACAGAGAAAATCTCATTTTTTGGCCCTGTTGCAAGAGTGGTTTTATTTTTGGAGCGTTTCATAAACCCCGTTTGTTTATGTGGCATTTATTTCTGTCTGATCTCGAGGAGAATGGAGTGTATGAAAAGCTTTTATTTAATTTGCATTTGATTTGTGTTTATTGACACATTTACCGCGGTTCCAAACAGACTCTTCCCTCCTCAGCATGTGGCTGGGGCAGTTTTTATCTGCTGGATTCCTTATCACCAACAGAAGAGCTTTTTAATTTTTGCTTTAATTCCAGTTTTGCCGCTAAGAGAGCAGGCAGCAGGGGCAGAAGCATCCCCCAGCACGTCACATTTAGCCCCAAAACGGGTTGGAGCAGAAAAACACCGTTTCAAGCCCAAAAGCAACATCAGAACGAATTCCTGCCGGATGAACTTCTGCCTTTTGAGGAAAATAAAGGGTCCCAGCAAGCAGGAGACATTCCCAGAGCAAAAGGACAAAGGCTCTGCGAATCGGGAACGTGAGCAGCGGCCCTGGAGCACCCACCCCGAACGTGTCCCTGGCTGCTCTGGGGGGCTCAGCCCCACCAAAATCCCAACCTGAGCCCCCCCAGCCCCCCCCGCTCGGGGTGGGACCCCAAAATCCAGAGGGATCCTGCTGGGTGGGGATTTGGGACGCGCCGTGAGCAGGTTGAGCCCCGAGATGAAAGCCTGAGCTCTGATGCGCTTATCAAAACACCCCACAAAGAGGCTGACACAATTAGGTGACAACTCAGCCCACGGCAGCTCTTTTAACTTGCAAAAATATTTAATCTCCAGTAAGAAAATGTGGTTTCTGGGTGTTGAATTGCCAGCCTAAAGCACTGGTGCTGGTGGAGGCAGTGACAGCTTATTTGTTCATCAGAGGATGTTTCAGAGCACCTGGGTTAGTGATACTGGCAGCAGCCCTGAATTAGCAAAGTTTATTTTAAAACTAGAAATCAAATATATTATCCMACCTGGGTGGGTCCGTTGGAGAGACTTCATAACCAGGAGTTATTACATTTTAATAATTTTTAAAGGAACCCAGAGGTGGGGAAGGGCCACAGGATCTCTTCCAATCCACTCCATGATCTCACAGGTTTTTTTTCCAACCTCAAAAATCCTTGATCTTCAGATAAAAATGCATTTTAATCCAAACGCAGCCCAGGAGCCCACGGAACTGAAGAGCAAACCAGGATTTTTAGGGAGTGCCTCCCTCACAATGAAAGCTTTTCCACGGGCAGGAAACGTTTAAGGTAATTGATATTTGTTTACTGGAGGTGTTTAGGCTGGTACTATATTTATGCTGAAAAACACCATTAAGAAAACGTTCCCTTCGGAATAAATTTGCACTTCCCAACGCGCTGTTGGAAATAATTGAATTTTTGCRGCTCAGACAGGTTGTGGTTTTTTTTGAGAAATTCACTCGAAATCTGTTAATTCCTCCCTTAAATGAGAGGAGGAGAAGCGCTGAGCACAGATGGCGACCACGCCTGCAGCGACAGGCACGGAAATATCAATTAATTGCTTTGATATTGGGGCAACAGAGCCCTGAAATGCCACGTGCAGCCACGGGACTGCAGAGCCTGGTGCCCAGATCCCGGGGGCATGGGGGTGACAGGGCTTGGGGCGCAAGGAGAGCGTCAGATATTGACGGAGTAAGGACAAAGGCTGCAGGGACGCTGCTTCCCTCCTAAAAGGCACCCAAACGCTCAGAAGGAGTGACCCTGAAATAAGGGTTTGTCACCATGAGCA
>JACDOX010000166.1:889672-899999 GCA_014549065.1 Cardinalis cardinalis
TCCCCAGCCCTGTCCCTGTCCCCAGCCCTGTCCCTGTCCCCAGCCGTGTCCCCCCCGAGGCCAGCGGCGCTCCGGGGCTCTCTCTGCCCATGCCCACGTTCCCTGGCCTTCGCTTAATCCTCTTTCTGCGGCTAAAGCGGCCCCGGGTCCCCGGTAATCCCCTCTGCGGCCGGGGATTAATTCCCTGCGGGCCGAGCTGGCCGGGCTGGGAATAAACACCCAAAGGTTCGGTGACAGCCGTCCCCAGGCTGGGAACAAACACCCAAAGGTTCGGTGACAGCCGTCCCCAGGCTGGGAATAAACACCCAAAGGTTCGGTGACAGCCGTCCCCAGGCTGGTCAATAAACACCCAAAGGTTCGGTGACAGCCGTCCCCAGGCTGGTCAATAAACACCCAAAGGTTCGGTGACAGCCGTCCCCAGGCCGGGCTGGGAATAAACACCCAAAGGTTCGGTGACAGCCGTCCCCAGCGAGCTCCCGCTCACACAGCCCCGCTCTGGGCTCACCGGGGAAACTGAGGCACGGCTGGGCACTGGACAGGGCCCTGGGGAAACTGAGGCACGGCTGGGCGCCGGACAGAGCCCTGGGGAAACTGAGGCACGGCTGGGCGCCGGACAGAGCCCTGGGGAAACTGAGGCACGGCTGGGCGCTGGACAGAGCCCTGGGGAAACTGAGGCACGGCTGGGCGCCGGACAGAGCCCCGGCATCGCCACCGCCGGTGTCCCCGGGGCCGGGGCAGCAGCGGGAGCGCTGCCCGCGCGCTCCAGGCGGGGCCCGGCCGGGCCGTCCCGCCCGTGGCCGCCGCCCAGCGCTCCGGTCCCGGCTTGCCCGGCCGGCGGGGCAGGGCGGGGGCCGGGACGGGCTGGGAGAGACGAGCCCCGACCYGTCCGGGCTGCCGGGCCCGGCCCACGCCCCGCTCCGGGAATGGGGTCAGCACCCCCTGCACCCCAAAATTACCCCGGCAAAGCCGCCCTGGGACACAGGGGGACACAGGGACAGGGGGATAGGGGGACACAGAGGGACAGGGGGACACAGAGGGACAGGGGACACGGGGGCAGGGGACACGGGGCCTCAGAGGGACAGGGGGACASGGGGACACAGAGGGACAGGGGGACACAGAGGGACAGGGGACACGGGGACACAGAGGGACACAGGGACAGGGGGATAGGGGGACACAGAGGGACAGGGGGACACAGGGACAGGGGGACACGGGTACACAGGGACACAGGGGTCCATGGGGACATGGGGACGGGGTCCATGGGGACACGGGGTCGGTCCCCCCTCAGCCCCGGTCCCCCCCGGGACCCCCCGTCCCACGTGGGCGCGGCCAATGGGCGCGCGGCGGGGGGCGGAGCTCCACTTGACACGCCCCCTCCCGTGAACAGACAGCCAATAGGAGACCGTGGGCGGGGCCATCCAGTGAGGAGGCGAGGCCAGGGCTCCGTGTAACAGATGCGGGCGGGGGGGGCACGTGGGACCACCGGGACGGACCGGACAGGGGGGACACGGACACGGGGACAGCGACACGGACACGGGGACAGCGACACGGACACGGGGACAGCCACACGGACACGGCGACAGCCAGCCCCGCGGGGACTGACCCACCGACCGACGCCGCACTGCCAGCTCCCGGCGGGAACGGGGGACAGCCAGCCCTGGGCGGGACAGACGCACGGACGGACGAGGGACAGCCAGATCTGGGAGGGGACAAGGGACAGACAGTCCCGGAGTGACAGACGGACAGGGCACAGCCAGCTCCGAGGGGTGCAGGGGACAGCGGGACAGTTAGCCGCGGAGGGGACAGACAGACGGACAGGGGACAGGCACTCCTGGGAAGGGACAGGAGGACAGCGGAGAGCAGCCGGGGCCTCGGCCGGGCGCCGGGGGGACACGGGAACAGAGAGCCCAGCGCAGGGACAGACGGACAAGGTGACCAGGGGGACGCACAGCCAGCGTCCCGGGAGCGGCTCCTCCGCCCGGCCGCGCACCGGGAGCCTCGGCGGCCGCTCCGCCGCCCTCCCCGGCCGGGGATGCAGCCCGGAGCCGCGGGCAGCCGGCGATCGGGGCTCCGGGCCGCGGCCCGGCACCCGCCCGGGGCCGCGACCCCCCGAAGGTAACGGGGGCACCGGGGGAAGGAGCAGGGCTCGGGCGGCKGCGGGAGGGTTTGTCCCGGGGTTTCATTCCCCAGGGAGCTGCGGACGGCAGTCCCGCCGCAGGGACGTGTGCAGCCGCYTGTGGTGACACGGCTGGCGGCGACAGGACGGTGACGACGCGACCTCTCCCTTTCCCCAGGGATTTGAAGCTGGGTCAAGCCATGGAAATGTCATTGGGGCGGCTCGGGGGCCCGGAGAAGTGAGCGGCTGGGGCACCGGGACACCGGGCTCTGCTCTGCAGCCAGGCACCGGCACGGTCCCGAGAAACCAGCACAGCCCTGGGCACAGAGTGGGGACTGTCCCAGCCTGCAGGACACAGGGCAGTGCCCGGGGCCAGGAGCTGTCCCACCGCCCACTCGGGGCTGCGAGCATCGCCCTGACCGGACTCTGGYCCCCGCCTGAGCCCGATGAGGAGCTGGGGCTGCGTGTGAACCTATGCAGACCAGGAAGAAATACATTTTCCTGACTTTCCTGGCCTCTTGGCTCCTGCTTTTCTTCTTCGGAGGGGATCAGCTGCGCCGTTTCGCTTTCTTTTCCGCGAGGAAAGCAGAAGGCCCGCGGAGCTGGCCCCGCTGGACGGATCAGTCCCTCCTCAAAAGCTTTGCAGCGCCCGAGGAGCTGCAGAGGGATGGGGACCCTCCCGTGCCGTCCCCCCGGGAGCGGCGGGCGGCGTGGCTGAGCGCCYACAGGAGCAGCGGGTGCCGGATGGAGACCTGCTTCGACCTCTCCAGGTGCGAGAGGAACGGCTTCAAAGTGTTCACCTACCCCCGGGAGCGGGGCCAGCCCGTCTCGGAGACCTACAGCAAAATCCTCAGCTCCATCGAGCGCTCGCGGTACCACACGGCCCGGCCTGAGGAAGCGTGCCTCTTCATCCTCAGCAGCGACACGCTGGACCGCGACCGCCTCTCGGAGCACTACGTCCGGGACCTGGAGGGGAAAATCCACAGCTCCCCGCTCTGGAACGGCGGCCGCAACCACCTCATCTTCAACCTCTACTCGGGCACCTGGCCCGGCTACGGCGGCGAGCTGGGCTTCGACCCCGGGCACGCCATCCTGGCCAGGGCCAGCTCCGACAGCCGCACCTTCCGGCCCGGCTTTGACATCTCCATCCCTCTGTTCCCCCGGGAGCACCCCCAGCGCGGCGGGGCCCGGGGCGGGCTGCAGGGGGGCTCGGTGCCCCCCAAGAAGAAATTCCTGCTGGTGTTCAAGGGGAAGCGGTACCTGACGGGCATCGGCTCCGGCACGCGGAACGCGCTGCACCACATCCACAACGGGAAGGACATCATCTCCCTGACCACCTGCAGGCACGGCAAGGACTGGGAGAAGCACAAGGACACGCGCTGCGACAAGGACAACGTGGACTATGAGAGGTGAGTCAGGGATGGGGGGAAAGGGGGGTCTGGGGCCATGGGACGCCCCACAAACGTTCCTGCCTCGCTGTGGGGTGCAGCTGTGCTGAGAGGGAGGTTCTGGGTTCTCCYGAGAGGGATGAGGGTGTCACTGCACGGTGGGGAGCGAGGCGCTGGCTGCTCAGGGCTTTCCTGCTCTCTGTTAAAGTTGGAGTAATCTGGCCAGAGCAGCTCTTATCTGCCATCGCTGCCACCGCCTCTAATACGATTTCCCTTTTTCCCAACGCTGATGAATGACGCTTTTCTTCTCCCCCCTCCCGCTCTCCCCCAACATAAACGTTTCTCTTGGAGATGAGCCCGAAACATCCCCCCCTCACTGGCTCCGCTGGAAATCCCACAAAACTGGCGGGTCTGTGGGCGTCCCAGTGTGGGCAGCCCCGAGTTTAATTGCTGGTGGTGGCTGGGGGTCCCCCTGCRTCCCCCATCACAAATGGACACAGTGGCAGCAGTGTGAGATGGACACACTGGTGGAAAAATTGGGGGTACAAAGTTCTGTGAGTTTGGGGGCTCCATTCTGCAGGGACACATGCCAGCTCCTCGCCTTCCCATCCAACTCCTTGGGACCCATCGCCAGCSGCCGAATCCAGGGCTGGTAAACACCGAGCCCATCCCACAGACAATGGGCAGGTGCCCGTCCCACCGCCTGGGGACATCCCCCAGGCAYCGGGCTGGAGAGCAGATGGGGAGAGGCCACGTTGGGCATCATCCTCAAAGCGTCTTAGGAGGTGCTGGGAGGTAAAAGTGGAGCTGGGGYGCTGGCACTGGGATTAGCCGGGGCTTTGGGACGGGCCAGGCGCCGCATGGCCCTGTCTGGAGGGCGCCACCAGCCCGGCAGGGTCAGCCCCGGCAGCAAAGGCTCTTTGGGATGGGGCATCTCAGGACAGTGGGGCTGGCAGGACAGGGGGCCCAGGGCCAGCCCCACGCTGTGCCAAGGGGCAGCGGGATGAGAATTCCCCCCCATCCATCCGCCCACCCAGGTAATCCCCTAATGCTGTTTGCAAACACTGGGAGATTTACACCTCTCCCAGCCCGGCTTTGGCCGGGGATCCGCGGGGAACACGTGGCACGGGCAGCGTGCTCTGTGTGACCCCGAGCCTCCTCCGCCCTGCTCCTCCCTGCGGGACCCCGGCCGCAAAACCACCGGGGCCGGCTCTGCCCGAGCTCCCGCGGGSACCGGCGCCCTCCTGCCCGGGGAGGGGCTCCCACGCTCGGGCAGGGGACGGAGCGAGGCCCCGGCGGCCCCGTTCACCCGGAGTGTCCGGTGCTGGAGGCGCTCGGGGGCCAGAGGAAGGCTCTGCTGGGGGTTCCATCATCCTCCTCACGCCCGAGGGGCTGCCCCGAACAATCCGGTTGCGTTCTGGGATGAAGGGCGGCTTGTGGCAGCGCTGCGGAGCGGCCCCGCTGCCCCGCGCCCGGAGCACCCGGCGGGGCCGGGAGCGGCTCTCGGAGCCGCCGGTGCCGGTGACACCGTGCTCGGAGCGCTCGGCGGGGCCCGGAGCGGCTGTCGGAGCCGCCGGTGCCGGTGGCACGGTGCCCGGAGCGCTCGGCGGGGCCCGGAGCGGCTCTCGGAGCCGCCGGTGCCGGTGGCACCGTGCTGGAACGCTCAGCGGGGCCCGGAGCGGCTGTCGGAGCCGCCGGTGCCGGTGGCGCGGTGCCCGGAGCGCTCAGCGGGGCCCGGAGCGGCTCTCGGAGCCGCCGGTGCCGGTGGCATCGTGCTGGAACGCTCAGCGGGGCCCGGAGCGGCTCTCGGAGCCGCCGGTGCCGGTGGCACGGTGCCCGGCCGGAGGCGCGGAGGGAGCGCGGCGGGCGCCCGTCCCGGCCCCTGACAAAACAAGGAAGCCCCGCCGGCGATTGCCCGGAAACCGCAGCGCGTCAGGAGCGAATGTTTCCATCGGGAGCGCTCGGCCCCGCAGCCCGGCCGGCGCCAGCGGCCCCTCCGCCCCGGCTGCCGGCCAGAGCAGCCCCCGGGCCGCGTCCCGCTGCCCAGCGGAGCTGCCGGGGGTCGCGGCAGGGCTCGGGGGCCCCAGGAGAGGTGTCAGCCCCCGGACGTGGCTGTCGCTGCCGTGGCTCCGCGGGGGCCTGGCCGCTGTTCGCGCCGCTGCCGCCTCTCSGGCTGCCCGGCCGGCAGTGTGAGTGTTGACGGGTCGAGGATTTTGGCATCCTTTGGAGACGCTGGGGAGGTTCATCCGGAGGCGGGTTTTATTGTGCAACTCCGTGCCTCGGCGCTGGGGCTGATTTCGCGCATCCCGGAGCGCTGGGACGCGCCCGGGCGCTCCGGCACCCGCGGAGGCGRCGCCGCCGCAGCTCCCAGCCTGGCGCCAGCGCCGCAGGGACACCCTGCCCCCCGGGACCGACGCGTTGCAAGGGCTCTTTCTGGCCTCCCACCCCCCGGCTGGCCCGTGCGGGTCCCCCAGCCCATGCGGGAGCGGCTGCCCCTCCCCGCGGGCGGGAACAGACGGGGTCTGTCCCGACCTCAAGTCAATATTGGATTTTCCGGCGCGGCCGCAGGGACCCGGCAGCGGCCGAGCCTCTCCCGGCACGGCACAGAAGGGGCTTTGAGAGCCCCAGGGGCGAGCGTGGCTGGAAGGGGCCGCGCTGCCGGCACCCCCTGCCCCCCCGAGCGCTGCCAGGGCGGGCCGGRCCGGTCCTGCCCGGCGAGTCCGGGCACGGCTCAGGAGTCGCTGCAGTTTCGGGCTCGGGGGCCCGGGTGGCGGCCTCGCGTGGGGTGTCACTGCTGGAGGGTGGGAGGAGCTGGCTCGTGCTTTCAAAGGGCGCTGGGGTCCCTCCCTGACCCCCCCTCTTTAAGGGATGCCCAGGTGCATCCCTTCAGCACCCAGGAGATCTCTGCTCCCACAAAACCAGGGAGGTTCAGAGCCAAAATCAGTGCAAACTGCTCCTAACCCTGTCCTGSCTTGGCTCCACACCCGGCAGGTGCCAGCAGCACCTCCCGGGTGCTCCCAGGAGGGGAGGGGGCCGCGCCTGACCCCTGCCCATCTCCCACACCAGGTTTGACTACCAGGAGCTGCTGCACAACTCCACCTTCTGCATCGTGCCCCGGGGCAGGCGCCTGGGCTCCTTCCGCTTCCTCGAGGCTCTGCAGGTACAGGGGGGGCAGGGGGACCGGGGACCCCCTCAGCGGGGTCTGGGGGCTCTGTCCCAGCCTRCGGGTCCCTCCACAGGCCGCCTGCATCCCGGTGCTGCTGAGCGACGGCTGGGAGCTGCCCTTCGCCGAGGCCATCRACTGGGGCAAGGCTGCTGTGGTGGCCAGTGAGAGGCTCCTGCTGCAGGTACCGGTCCAGATCCTGCCCCACGCCAGCTCCAGACCCTAATCCCAGTGGGGTGGAGCCCCCAGACCAGTCTGGGGATGAGACCCTCACAGCTGGGCCTGGCAGGGCTCCTGTGGGCAGCGCAGGAGGGTCTGAGCCAGCCTGGAATGGGGGTCCCAGCCCAGTGCAATCCCTGTGAGCAGTGCAGGAGGGTCCCAGCCCAGTGCAGCCCTGTGGGCAGTGCAGGAGGGTCTGAGCCAGCCTGGAATGGGGGTCCCAGCCCAGTGCAGCCCCTGTGGGCAGTGCAGGGGGGTCCCAGCCCAGTGCAGCCCCTGTGGGCAGTGCAGGAGGGTCTGGCCCAGCCTGGAATGGGAGTCCCAGCCCAGTGCAGCCCCTGTGGGCAGTGCAGGAGGGTCTGAGCCAGCCTGGAATGGGGTCCCAGCCCAGTGCAGCCCCTGTGGGCAGTGCAGGAGGGTCTGAGCCGGCCTGGAATGGGGGTCCCAGCCCAGCTGCAGTCCCGAGGCTCCGTTCATCTCGGGGGGAAGGAGGGAAGGATCCTCCTGGGCACAAACCCTTGGGAATGCTGGGCCCGGTGCTGCTCCAGGGAGARGGGATGCAGCCCCACAGGAGGAGGGTGGCACCCCCACGGCAGGGGCTGTCCCGTGGGACGGTTGGGATGGTTGGAGGGGCAGAGGCGAGCAGCCCAGCCCCTGAGGTGGGGACCCCTCTGCCCCCGGCACAGATCCCCTCTGCCGTGCGCTGCATCCGCCCCGAGCGCGTGCTGGCCTTCCAGCAGCAGACCCGGTTCCTGTGGGACGCCTACTTCTCCTCCGTGGACAAGATCGTGCACACCACGCTGGAGGTGAGCCCCCCGCCCCGGGCCCCCTCCCCGGTCACCGCCGGGGCTCTGGGGGCATCACCGGCGCCTCCGGCAGATCATCAAGGACCGGCTGAATCCGCCCCGCTCCCGCTCCCGCCTGCTCTGGAACGCGCTGCCCGGGGGGCTCCTGGTGCTGCCCGACTTCTCCACCCACCCCGGGGATTTCCCCTTCTACTACCTGCACCACGGTAGGGCCCTGCCCGCCCCGGCTGAGCCTCGCAAGCTCGAGCCGTGCCCAACGCCTCTCCCGCCCCTTTCCCACCCTTTTTTCAGGCTACAGCCCCTCCAAGAAGTTCACGGCGGTCATCCGGGCGGTCTCGCAGGCAGGGTCGCTGTCCCAGCCCATCCTCAGGCTCATCCAAGCCGTCTCTGGATCCCAGTACTGCGCCCAGGTGGGAGGAGCAGAGTCCCAGGAATCCGGGGGATGGTGGGGCTGGGTCCTGCGGGGACCGGGAGAGGGGATGGGTGGGTTTAGGGGTGGAGGGGGTGCCTGGTGGTGCCACCTTTGGGTGGGCAGAGCTCTCTCCCAAGCCCTTTGGACCACCTGGGGGTTTATCCTGGTCCGAACTGCCACGAGGTGGTTTTGGGATGGTCTGGGCTGGAGCAGAGAACCCACCCAACCCCTCCGGCCACGCCTGTCCTGCCCTTTGCAGATCGTGGTCCTGTGGAGCTGCGAGAAGCCGCCGCCCCCGAGCGGGAAATGGCCCCAGAGCAGCGTGCCCCTGACCGTCATCCAGGGCAGGAGGAAGGTGAGGGGAGCGGGGACGGGGGCAGGGGGCTGGGACAGGGGCAGGGGGCTGGGACAGGGGCAGGGGGCCGGGACAGCCACCCCAGGGCACCATCCTGTCCTTCCTTCCTCCCCCCACAGCTCAGCGACCGCTTCTTCCCGTTCGGGGCCATCCAGACGGACGCGGTGCTGAGCCTGGACGAGGACGCCAGCCTCTCCACCAGCGAGGTGAGGCCGCGGCCCCGGCTCCCTGTGGCTGTCCCCATGTCCCCTTGTCCTCCAGGGGCAGTGGCGGTCCCCTGCCGCAGGCCCCGCGGTGGGTGGCGCTGCGGCGGGTGACACCGTGCCCCTGCCGTGCCAGGTGGATTTTGCCTTCTCGGTGTGGCTCAGCTTCCCCGAGCGCATCGTGGGCTTCCCCACGCAGAGCCACTTCTGGGACGCCGAGCGGGGCCGCTGGGGCTACACCTCCAAATGGACCAACGAGCTCTCCATGGTGCTCACCGCCGCCGCCTTCTACCACCGGTACCGGGCCGGGCGGGGCCGCGGGGSCCGGAGGGGCCGGGGGGCGCTCAGCCAGCCCCTGGCCCTCACCCCGCTCTCCCCCCAGGTACTACCACAGCCTCTTCACCGAGTACCTGCCCGCGGGGCTGCGGGAGCTGGTGGACGGGCTGGCGGCCTGCGAGGACATCCTGATGAACGTCCTGGTGGCCGCTGTCACCAAGCTGCCGCCCATCAAGGTGACGCAGCGCAAGCAGCACAAGGAGGGGGCGGCCCGGCCGGCGGAGTGCGGCGAGGGGGCTGCGGGGACCCCCCCGGGCCCGCGCCCCGCTGCCGCCGGGGCGGGGGGCACGGCCGGCGGCCGGCGCCTCTCGCAGCGCCGGGACTGCCTGCACCAGCTGGCAAACTGGTTCGGCCACATGCCCCTGGTGTCCTCCCGGCTGCGCCTCGACCCCGTCCTCTTCAAGGACCAGGTCTCGGTGCTGCGCAAGAAATACCCGAGCCTGGAGAAGCCGTGAGGGCTCCGGGGTCGGGCCGGGCTCCGGGGGCGGGATCGCTGCTCGCGCTGACGGGGTTTTACTCGTTCTTGGCTTTTACCGGTGCAATAAAGGAGGGGGGAGAGCTGGGGTCCGGATGGTGCAATGGAGRAAAGGCTGCGGGATTTGGGGAGCACCGGGGTTTGGGGCGCTCCAACGCTTCTGCCACCGGCGCCCTGGGAATAACGCGGGCAGCCCTGCGGGGAGGGAGAGTCCTTCACCTTCCCGAGAGCAAACAGAGGAGCGATAAGAGCCGTGCGTGACCTCCCTCCCTCGCTCCAGCTGCGTCCCCCGCAGTCCCTGGGCTGCCCAGCACGCCCATCGCCTCGCAGCGCTCCCCGGGGARGGGAAAAAGGGCGTTTCAGCTGCCTTTCCTCCCAGCCGAGCAGAAGTACGGAGTGTTGGGCGGCCTCCAGCCGGCACTCTCGGGCTGCCTGGGTGTGCCCTTGGCTCCGGAGATAGCGGAGATAACAGCCAGAGCCAGCGTCCCCCCGCACAGCCCCGTGTGCTCCGCTTTATTTGCCGCGCACGGAAAGTCCCCGGGGTCAGTCGCGGGGGGGYTGGCACTCCCGGCAGTCCCGCATCTCCTCGGAGTAGCTCTCCACCTGGATGGTGGTGCTGTGGAAGCGGAAGGCGCCCTGCAGCCGGGAGCTCGCCTCCTCCAGCACCTCCTGCGCGCTGGCAGCCGCGTCTGAGGGGGGAAGGCGGGGATGTGGGGGGCCCCGACCCTCCCTGCCCTTGGCACGCTCACTGAGGGCTCTGGCAGCCCTGTCCCCCCATAGTGACACCCCCTGGTGGCTCTGGCACCCCTGTCCGCTCGCTGTGACACTCCCTCTCCCCTCTGTCCCCGCTGTGGCAC
>JACDOX010000166.1:900913-920466 GCA_014549065.1 Cardinalis cardinalis
CCCCTGTGGCACTCACTGATGGCCCTGTCCCCCCTGTGGCACTCACTGATGGCCCTGTCCCCGTGCTGTGGCACTCACTGGTGGCTCTGTCCCCCTGTCCCCCCTGTGGCACTCACTGATGGCGATGTGCACGGACAGCAGCGGCTGCGCCGCGGTCAGGGCCCAGATGTGCAGGCTGTGCACGGCCTCCACGCCCCGCACGGCCAGCAGCGTGTCCCGCACGGCGTTGAAATCCATCCCCTTGGGGGTCCCTGGGGGCAGAGCCGGGGGCTGCAGGGACGGGCCCAGGGCACCCCTGGGTGCCCCCGCCGCCCCCGGGGTCCGTACCCTCCATGAGGACGAGCAGGACGTCCCGGAGGATGGTCAGCGTCGTGCCCAGCACCAGCGCCGAGAACAGGAAGGTGCAGATGGGATCCACGTACTTGTACTCGGGCTGGGGAGGGGGTGACAGGGGTGAGACCCCCGCGGCACCAYCACTGCACCCCAAACCCCATGGGGACCGGCAGGGCGGGCACACAGACCTGGCTGTCCTGCCCTGTGCCCGGCCATGGCTGTCTGGAGCTGCTGTCCCCGTGTCCCCAGCACCCCCTTTGCCCCCAGACCCCCTTTGCCCCATTTCTCTCTTTGCCCTCAGCACCCTCTTTGCCCCCACCGCCCCCGTTTGCCCCCAGCCCCCAGACCTTGAAGAAGATGATGTAGGAGGCGATGAGGACGCCGAGGCTCTGCAGCAGGTCCCCCAGGACGTGCACGAAGGCGGCGCGGACGCTGGCGTTGGGCTGCTCGCCGCCCGCGCCGTGGCTGTGCCCGTGGCCCGTCTGGTGCAGAGCCAGCCCCATCCTGCGGGCAGGGCACCGGTGACACCGCGGGGCCCGCAGGCCCGGGGGGGACACCCGGGGCACCCGTGTGGCGGCACCTACACGATGTTGACGGCCACGGCGCAGGCGGAGGTGATGAGCATGACCCCGCCCTCGATGTCGTAGTCACCCGAGAGCAGGCGCTGCGCCCCCAGGTAAACCAGGACCCCCGTCACCACCCAGATGGAGAGCACGGAGAGCAGAGCCCCCAGGATCTCTGCGGAGAGACCCCCAATGGCTGCCACACTGCCGTGCCACCCCCAGCACCATCCCCGGCGGTGTGGGCATGGTGTGGGCACGGTGTGGGCACCCAGCACCATCCCTGGCGGTGTGGGCACGGTGTGGGCACCCAGCACCATCCCCGGCGGTGTGGGCACGGTGTGGGCACGGTGTGGGCACCCAGCACCATCCCCGGCGGTGTGGGCATGGTGTGGGCACGGTGTGGGCA
This sequence comes from Cardinalis cardinalis, assembly GCA_014549065.1. Lineage (NCBI taxonomy): Eukaryota > Metazoa > Chordata > Aves > Passeriformes > Cardinalidae > Cardinalis > Cardinalis cardinalis. The sequence goes on from JACDOX010000166.1 coordinate 902,216, forward strand.
CCCAGCACCATCCCCGGCAGTGTGGGCACGGTGTGGGCACCCAGCACCATCCCCAGGATGCTCCTTGCACAGGGCCAGCAGCGCCTCTGCCCTGCCCTGTTCACGGTGCCAGGACTTTGCCAGGGCTCCCCCGGCCCCTCAGGGCCCCCAAAGCCCCTGGGTGACACAGGGACACCCTGGGGCGCTCCCTGGCACCCCCGGGGCGGTGCCGCCGCGTTACCTGCCCGGTGCCAGCCGAAGTTCATGGTTTTGGTGGGGGGCCGTGAGGACACCCAGAGGGCAAAGAGGCTGATCATGATGCTGGCAAAGTCCGTCAGCAGGTGGGCAGCGTCCGTCAGGATGGCCAGGCTGTGCGCCAGGTACCCGCCTGCAGGGACATCGGGGGACGCGGCGGGGCTGGGCCCGGCTCGGCTCGGCCCGAGGCACCGCCGGGTGTTCTGAGCCCCAGCAGGGGCTGCGGCCGCTCCCTCGGCGGGGAATCAGGACRGGAGGGGCCCCGGGGTGCCCCGCGGAGCCGGCGCCCCGCACTCACCCACGGCTTCCCCCACCATGAAGAAGAGGCAGATGCCGGCGGCCAGGTAGAGCTTCCTCCGCGCCCGCTGCTGCTGCGCGGGGCGGCCGCCGTGTCCCCGCGTGTGGCAGTGCTGCCCGCGCCGCGGGCCCAGCTCCAGCGCGGGCTCCTGCCCGCGCCCCGCGCTCTGTCCGTCCTTCCCCGCGTAGCACCTGCGGCCAAGCGCGGGGCTGGGGGCTGCGGGCGCACCCCGAGCGCTCCCCCCAGCCCGTTCCCCCCCGGACCCCKCTCGGGAGCCGCAGAGCAGAGCGGGCACGGCCCCCCCAGGCCCCCGGGCACCCCGTACCCGCCGCTGCCCTCGCTCAGCAGGCGCCGCTTCTCGTCGCCGGCCGCCATCCTCCTCCTCCTCCTCCTCCTCCTGCGGCCCGGGGGCTCGGCGCGGTGACCCCGGCGTGCGGCCGGCGCTGGCGGCAGCCGCTGGCCTTGGCTCGTGTGAAGAGCCGGGATTCGTGTGCAAATCCCGGCTGGAGGAGGGACGGCCAGGCCGGCTGCAAAGCGCCCGCGGGGCCTGCCCCGGGCTGGGCCCCCTCGCACGCCACCCCCGGGGCTGCCGCTGCTGCTGGGGGGGGATTGCTCTGGGACCCCCCCCAGGAGCTGCACAGCCCCGGGCTGGGTGCAGAGGGGGGTGGAACGGCCCCATGTCCCCTCCAAAGCACACGGTGACGCCCCCTCCTCGCTTTGGAACCCCCCAGTTTGGGTCCAGCCGTGTGATGGATTAGSCTGGACCCCCTCCACACACAGCAGGGGCTCTGCCCCCTCCCTGGGTGAGCAGCGTTAATTRCCCTGGGCTAATTGCCCTTGTGGCTCGGCTCTGGGCGCTGCCTTGGTTTCCCTTCTGAGCAGGACTCGTGGTTTTGCGTGAGAAAGGCATTTCTGGGGTACTTTTGCATTCAGGATGTGTATCAGATTTATGGTGTATTCTTTCACCCAAGGTGCGTTTCTGAGCTCAGCAGATGCATTCCATTTCACCCAAGGTGCGTTTCTGAGCTCAGCAGATGCATTCCATTTCACCCAAGGTGCGTTTCTGAGCTCAGCAGATGCGTTTCATTTCACCCAAGGTGCGTTTCTGAGCTCAGCAGATGCATTCCATTTCACCCAAGGTGCGTTTCTCAGCAGCAAACCAGCAGCTCGATGCCCACCCCATCCCCATTTCGGGGGCTGGCCCAGCCTGGAGCATCCTCAGCCCCCCCGTGCCACGTCTCCAGGCCTGGGCAAGCCCTGGCCAGGACATCCCATGCCCAGGAGATAAATCCTGCCGGGTGCCGACCTGTTACATCCCGGGCGGGCGGCCAGGAGCGGCGGCCAGCGCTGCCAGAGGCGCTAATGAGGCTGCCCATGAAGAGCTGGAGCGGAGGCGCCCCTCAGCCGCAGCGGCTGCTGGCACGGACACCTCTGATGGCACCAGCCCGGCAAAGCCACCCCCGGTGCCCACGGCGAGCCGAGAGCGAGAGGCGAGCCAGGAAAGAACCACSCGAAGCAGCGGTTTTCTTTACAAAATACACAAATTTCAAATGCGTGACAGTTATATACAAAACAAGGGAATTACAAAACGTGCGGAATYGTCCTGTTTGCACCACCCGCATAGAAAAGTGTCCTGTGCTGGAGCAGGGCCGGCTCGCCGGGCTGCCGGTGCCTGCCGTGTGTCCCCCCCATCCCGAAGGCGCCGCCGGACATCCCGTGCCCGGGGCCGTTTCCAACGTTGCCGTGGCTACAGGGAAGCTGCCGAGGGAGAGGATGGGGTGATGAAGGAGAGCCCAAGCCCCCTGAGCGCCGCCRTGGGTGCCGGAGGCTCCTGGGGAGGTGGGCTCTGCCCCTTACCCATCACTGTCCTCTCGGGCGCCGCGTTCTCTTCCGCCTCTTCTTCCTCCCCATCAAAGTACTCCTCATCTTCCTCTGCTGCAAACAAGGGGCCAGAGGTCACCCGGAGGCACCAGGAGGGGCAGAGGGTGTCACAGCCGGGTGGGGGTCGGTGAGGGGGGGCTGGGGGCTGAGTTACCGGGGTCGAAGTCCAGGGCGTGCACGGCCTCGGTGAGGTGCTCCAGGCTCACCGAGAAGGCGTCCATGCTCTCATAGCCCGGCTCGATCTTGTCCAGGCGAGCGCCCTTGGAGGCCTCCACGATCCTGGGCGGGCAGAGCACGGATGTGTGCGTGTGCCTGTCCCCTCCCTGGGCTGGGGGCCGTGGGGCAGCAGGGCGGGGGCTCAGGGCAGCCCCCACCCCCCAAATGCTGCCCGTGGGGCTTGGGCTGAGGAGATTCCCCCGGGTTGGGCACTTACGTTTTTATGAGCTGCTTGGCATTCTGTGGAGAGAGAAGGGCGAGGAGGAGGAGGAGGAGGAGGAAGAGAAGAGGAAGGAGCAGGTGAGCGACGCCGCAGCAGCCCCCAGGCTGTCCCCAACGCTGGGAGCCGCGGGGCGGGTCTGGGGGTCTCACCATGAGGAACGCAGCCCCCCCGGTCTCCTCGGCCGCCTGGATGGCCGTCTCCACCAGCCGGCTCGACTTCTCCAGCTGCTCCTTGTACTGGCAGACGAGGCTCCGGATGAAGGCGGTCTTGTCCGCCTGCTCCCGGCTGATGCGCTGCAGCAGCTCCGCCTTCTTCTCCTCCAGCAGCGCGGCCAGCGCGTCAAAGCGAGCGCAGAGCTCCCTCTTGGCCGCCTCGCTGTTCTCCTGCGGGGACGAGGGACAAGGGGTGGCACCCGCGTGTCCCTCCGGCGCCCGCGGCGTCCCTGCTCCGTGGGCTCCACCCCGTGCCCGCCTGAGGCTTCACCGCCGGGGTTTCGGGGGTTCCTTCCCCCGTTTCCTCACCTCGGTGCTCTGGCAGGAGTCCTCCAGCTGGGAGATGATGGTTTGAATGCGGTCGTTCCCCGCCACCAGCATGGAGATGCAGTTGTTCAGCTCAGTCTGGCGAGCGACAGAGAGAGGAAACTTCAACTCCCGCGGGGACAGGAACCTCTCCTCTCCCAACGCCCAGCTGGGCATTGCTCATCCCCGGCTCTGCTCCCCCACAKCCCCACCGGCCACGGCTGCTCTGAATATTCTAAATATAGCCTGTCTCCCGGGCGAAGTCACCCGGGGGCTATTAATACCCCGTGAGCCATCCCGCAGTTATTTGTCACTGTCCCAGCTCAGCGCACGGCCCGCAGCCCCCCCGGGTCCCCCCCAGGGCACCTTCTGTCCCTGGAAGACGCTTTGCAGAGGGGCCACCTCGCAGTCCTTGTGGGCGCCGAAGACCTTGCACATGGAGCAGGTGGGGACCTCGCAGGTGACGCAGTAGATGTTGATCCGCTCGTCCTCGTGCTCCTTGCACATGGGGTGCTCCCCCTTCTTCAGGGGCCTGCTGGAGAGGGTGGCACAGCCACGGTGACATCCCTGTCACGGTGACATCCCCGCCAGGGTGATGTCCCCACCAGGGTGACATCCACACTAGGGTGACGTCCCCATCATGGTGACATCCCCACCAGGGTGATGTCCCCATCATGGTGATGTCCCCATCGTGGTGACATCCACACCAGGGTGACGGCCACACCACAGTGACATCCCCACCAGGGTGATGTCCCCACCAGGGTGATGGGGATGTCACCTGCGATGATCCCTGTCCCCCCTACAGGGACACCCCTGCCACCACGGTGTCCCCACTGCAGCCTCACCCCCACCGTGGTGACGCCCCCTCTCAGGTCCCCAGGAAAGAGGGGACCCCCGGTCCCCTCTGGGAGGCACCAGCCCCTGTGGCCCTGCACACCCCAGCGTGTCCCAGTTCAGGGCGCCATGGCAGGGGTGGCGCTGGGGACGGGGGGGCTGCGATCCAGAGGCGCTGCAGCAGCGCCTAATTTTAGCCCTGTGCTGCCTGGATTTATTGTCACCCATCGTGTGACCGGGGTGGGGACACCCAGAAAGCCCCGGGGGCTCCCAGACGGGGGCTGCAGCCCATCCACAGCGAGGAGGGACAGGGGGACAAGGCAGAGCTGTGACACACGGACAGGCCTGGCCCCCCGGCCCCCCCGGCCACCTGCCACGTGCCATCGTCCCCGTCCCCATGGCTCTCACACAATATTTACAGCGGTCCAGGGCGCTTGGCCGGGGCCACCGCTCTGCCTCGGGAGCCTGTGACCCCTCTGTCCCCCCCAGCTCCATCCTCGTCCCCACTGGGCCCCCCCAAACCGTCCCTGTGCCCCTTATCAGCCCCGGTGCCGGCTGTCACAGCAGAGCCTGCATTCCTTCCCCACGCCTCTTATCTGCCACCGAATGTTCCAGCAGGAGCACGGGGGGCAGCAGGACGTGCCACCACCCCCAGGGACCTGCCGTCCCCCTGGGACAGCCAGGGGCACAAACTGCTGGGCAGAATTGGGTCGGGGGAGGAGGTTTTGGCTCCGGGGAAGAAGTTTTGGATCCAGGGAGGAAGTTTTGGATCCAGGGAGGAAGTTTTGGGTCTGGGGAGGAATTTTTGGATCCAGGGAGAAAATTTTGGATCCAGGGACAAAGTTTTGGATCCAGGGACAAAGTTTTGGGTCTGGGGAGGAAGTTTTGGGTCCAGGGAGGAAGTTTTGGATCCAGGGAGAAAGTTTTGGGTCTGGGGAGGAAGTTTTGGGTTGCAGGAGGAAGATTCTGGTCGAGGGAGGGAGATTTGAGTCAGGAAAAGATTTGAGCCGGGGATCTCTGGGCAGAAAGGCCCCAGCGGGATCTCCTGGGGTCTCGGTGCTGCTGCCGGGGCACRGGAGGGCCACCCCCGGGTCCCCACGTCCCCACAGCCCCGGAGCCCACCTGGAGCACTCCTGCTTGTAGATGTCGATGATGTTCTCCACCAGCAGGTTCCTCTGCAGCCCGTAGACGCCGTGGCGGTCCAGCAGCACCTCGTGGCGGCACGAGGGGCACCGGAACCGGCCCCCCGAAATCAAACTGCCCCGGCTCTGCCAGTACGGGTTGGCGGCCTGCGAGGGGGACATGAACACGGGGGGGTCCCTCGGTGTCCCCGCAGCGCCCCGGCGTCCCCAGGCCGGGCACGGGCCCCCCGCTCACCTGGAAGACGTCCTGTGCGCACTTGCGGCAGAGGTTGTGCTGGCAGGGYAGGATCACCACGGGCTTGCTGAACATCTCCAGGCAGATGGGGCAGATGAGCTGCTTCTCCAGGCTCTCCATGGGGCTGCCATCCTGCAGGATACCGGCTTGGAAGTCCATGGGCTCGGCCGTGCTCTCCTCGCGGCGCTGTCGCTGCCGGCGCCCCCAGCCCCGCTATTTATCGCTCCCGCCCGGCGTCACGCGGCTGCCGCGGTGTCGGGTGTCCCGGGACAGCACCTGACGCCCGCTCGGGCCGGGAAGGGCCGGTAAACAAGGCGGGCACAGCCTGTCCAGGAGGCGCTGCCCGCCCGTGCCGCGGGCGCGCCCGGCCCGGAGCTGCTGCGGGGACAGCAGGGCCCCGCGCTGCCCCGAGCGGGACCCCAAAACACCTCCCGGGGACAAGGGGGGCACACGCCGGCCCCGGGGCGCTGGGACACGCTGGCCGTTCCAGAAATCTGTCAGAGCTGGCCCAGCTGCGGCACGGCGTGCTTTGTACAGTTTGTCCCTTTGCCCACCCAAAACACGAACAGCACGGGCTGGTGCCAACCTCCCCGCGGCTCCCCGAGCGCCAGGCGGGGCTGGGGGGCAGCTCTGGGGGCGCTCGGCCCCCGTGCCCGGCACACACGGGGGTGCCCCCTCCCCAGACAGGGCTGGGGGGCTCCTCCAGGAGCCCAGGCCCAGCAGGGGCTGCTCAGGCTCTTCCACAGAGCCCTGGCACAGGGATGGCACAGTCCTGTCAAAGCTATGGCACAGCCCCGGCACAGAGATGGCACAGCCACGACCCAGCTATGGCACAGCCATGGCACAGGGATGGCACAGCCAGGCCACAGCTATGGCACAGGGATGGCATAGCCATGGCACAGGGATGACATAGCCATGTAACAGCTATGGCACAGGGATGGCACAGCCAGGCCACAGCTATGGCACAGGGATGGCACAGCCCTGGCACAGCCCTGGCACTGCCCTGGCACTGCCATGACCCAGCTGGCCTCGCTGCTGGGGCTCAAGAGCTGACCCAGAAACGGCCGTGGGGGCAAAGGGTGAGCAGAGCCCTGGCTGCCRACAGCCCTGACACGGTGCCAGCTGGCTGGGCAGGGCCAGGCCCGGCCCCAGGGAGAGCCGGCAGCTGCACGGCCCTGGGTAACCCTACCCTGGCCCAGGGGGCACCGGGGGGARCRSMGGGACTGCGGGCAGGAGGTGGTGCSGGCTGCAGGGGGCACCTGGGGGCAGGGGGTACCTGACAGGGTGCAGGGGTCCATGAGCACACAGGTGCGGGCTGCAGGGGGCACCTGGGGGCAGGGGGTACCTGACAGGGTGCAGGGGTCCATGAGCACACAGGTGCGGGCTGCAGGGGGYACCTGGCTGCACAGGTGAGCTCCCTGAGCACACAGGTGTGCAGAGATGCACAGGTATGTGGATAAATGGGTGCACAGGCACACGGTGTTGGGGTGCACTGACCCCCTGTCCCCTCCAGGGCAGCCCCTCAGCTGTTTCGGGGTGCACTGACCCCCTGTCCCCTCAGCTGTTTCGGGGTGCACTGACCCTCTGTCCCCTCAGCTGTTTCGGGGTGCACTGACCCCCTGTTCCCTCAGCTGTTTCGGGCTCCTTCCTGCCTGGCTCACGTGTGCAGTGGGTGACCGTGCCCAGGCCCGCGGGCACATCTTGCAAAATCGTTCCCGTCCGGGCCCTTGGGGCTCTGCCAGCAAGACCCTGGCAGCAAACGGGGCTGGCTGGGCTCAGACCCTGCCCGGAGCCAGGCGTGACCCGGCCCTGCCCGGGTGACATTGATTAATTAATCGCTTCTGGACTCGATTAAGGGGATTCACAGGAGCGGAGGGGGTGTAATGCCCTAAGCAGCTTTCCCGACCCACAAGGGGCTCGTTGGCCCCTAATTGGCTTGGGACAGCTTAGGCAGGACCCAGGGCATTAATCACCCCGGGATCCTTCCCAATTAACCCCTCAGAGCCCACTACGGGGATGGATCTCCCTCTGCTCGGCTTCGCAGGGCCTGAGCAGTGGGTGGCCCTGGCTTCTCCCAAATGTCCCTGTGGTGGCTTTGCAACGCCTGGGGAGACAGCACGGCCTGTGACAGGGCTCCCGGGCATGGGGGCACTTCCAGCCCTGCAGCCTGAGGAGCAAAGGGAGCCACGGCACAGAGCAGGGAACAGAGAGGGGCGACAGCTCTTGTGTCACTGTCACACCAAGCCAGAGCACAGCAAGGGCGACAGGGGCTGCACTGATTTTTTCTGGATGCCAAGCAGTAAATCATAGAGTCCCAGAACTGTTTGTTTTGGAAGGATCTCAGAGCCCATCCAGTGCCACGCCTGCCATGGCAGGGACGCCTCAAACTGTCCCCGGCTGCTCCCAGCCCCAGTGTCCAGCCTGGCCTTGGGCACTGCCGGGGATCCAGGGGCAGCCCCAGCTGCTCTGGGCACCCTGTGCCAGGGCCTACCCACCCTCATAGGCAACAATTCCTTCCTAATTAATAAACAGAAATKTCAGTAATTAATTGATTAATTCATGTAATTAAATATTACCCACAGCGCTTGCCCCGCCCCGCCCCTCAATCTGACCAATCACAGGGCAGCGTGCACTGAGTGGGCGTGACCATTGGGTGGGCGTGGCGGTGTGGGCGTGGCCGCGCTGAGGGAGGGCGGGCGGAGCGCAGCCCTAAGATGGCGGCCGGGCGGCGGCGGCGGCGGYGCTGAGGTAACGCGGCTTCTCCGGCCCGGCTCGGCCCGGCGCCGGCCCCTCGTCCTCCCGGGCCCCCGGGGGTAGGAGCGGGCGGGATCCGCGCTGCAGGCTGGGCGGGGGGAGCCGGTATCCACTGCGGCGGGCGGGGCCCAGCGGGCATCATCCCCCGCTGTGGGGCGAGCGGTGCGCCGGTGCTTCCCTTCACAGGTGGGGGCCCGGTGCGGCCGCGCCGAGCGGGAGGGGTGCATTTGTATTACCTATATTAATTATCTACATTATCTACATGTTTATATTCTTGTATAATCGCCGCCGKTAACGCGGCGGGCGGCGCTGCCCGGCCCGCTGTCCGCTCGGCCGGGCCGGCCCTGGGGCCCCGCAGCRCCGCGGGCCCGAGCGGGGCCGGGGGCGGCCCYGGGGCTCGGGGACAGCTCCCGGTACAGGGGACGGTTTGTGCCCGCTCGGAACCCGCTGTGCCCGTGCTTGAGGAACGCGGCGCGATGTTTGCCCCGGAGTTGTTTGGCCGCTGGGAAATGACAGCTCCGGCCCTTGTTGGCCCGTGGATCTCGGTGCCGATAGGAAATTACAGCTCCTGCCCTTGCTGGCCCATGGATCTCGGTGCCGATAGGAGATTACAGCTCCGGCCCTTGCTGGCCCATGGATCTCGGTGCCGATGGGAGATTACAGCTCCGGCCCTTGTTGGCCCGTGGATCTCGGTGCCGATGGGAGATTACAGCTCCGGCCCTTGCTGGCCCATGGATCTCGGTGCCGATAGGAAATTACAGCTCCGGCCCTTGTTGGCCCGTGGATCTCGGTGCCGATAGGAAATGACAGCTCCGGCCCTTGGTGGCCCGTGGATCTCGGTGCCGATGGGAGATTACAGCTCCTGCCCTTGGTGGCCCGTGGATCTCGGTGCTCTGACCTGGAGCTCCAGCCCTGCTGCAGGAGCAGCCTCGGCCCTTCCCGCGTTCCTCACCCACGGCACATCTCGGTTCAAATCCTTACTGCAAATGTCCCTCGCACAGCTTTGCTGAAAGGTTAAAATATCTCTCTAGCATTGCCTGAGACTGATGATACCTTTTTTCTCTCTCTTTTTTTTTTTTATTTTTTTTTTCTTAAAAAAAAAAATTGCCTAAAGCAGTGGAAATACTTGAAATCTTCCTACTAATAACAGGCCGTTTCAATGTGGTCCTTATTGCCTGACATAAAGAGAATTACCTTTATCACTGGCTGTCTTAAAGCTGTTCTAGTTCTGATCTATTAGTGTGATTTTATTTATTTATTTACTTTTGGTTTTGCGTTTCATTCTGTTTGACCAGTGATCCTTGGCTAGTCAAGCGCTTACTTTTATTTTATTTTAATTTATTGCTGTCTCTAGTCAGTGTCCCGGTTTGGTTGTGTGAAGGTGGTGCTGGTGTTTGGTTTGTAATCTTGTAGGGCAGCGTGCAGGGAGGGTCATAAATCTGCAGCAGGGTTTGGTGGCTTTTTTTTTTTTCCTCCTTTTTTTGTGTGTGTGTGTGTCTCTTTTTTTACTTTCAGAGCAATAACTTAACTTTTGTCCTTGCTCTGTTGAGCAAAAGTGAAAGTTAGATGCTGGGTGCAAACTTCTGCAATCAGTTATCCTTTTTAACCTTTCATAGCTGTAGATTCCTCATGCAGAGGAGGCTTGGGGAAAAATCAGTCACCTCAAAAGATAAATGGGGAGCCATTGAAGCTTTCTCTTCTCTGAGTAAAACAACTTAATTATAACAGAAACATTTGCTCCTGCAGCCACCTCCACAAAAAGGCAGTTTAATTAAGATCACAGCCCAAGCAGGGGCTTCAGCTGGGACCTGCTGTGCTCTCCAGGCTGGATGGGGAGCATGCCAGCCTGCTGCTATTCCTGCAGATGCTCACGGAGGACGCTGAGGCAGAGGAGCAGGAGCGCTCTCCGTAGCCCTGTCCCGGCACCATCCCAGTCTAGGTTTGAATTGTTGCCACCTTGAACGTGCCGGGCTGTATTTGAAATTGTAACAAACAAAAAGATGTAATTTCGCTTTCACCTGGTCCGTGGCAGGCAGGTGCAGGTTTATGGAGGAGCTTCTGGAACGTTCTGAACCCCCATTAATGGCAGGGTCTGGGCAGGCCAGCCCCTAGGGGGGGAAATACAGCCCGGCTCCTGTGCCTAAGCTTTAGCTGTGTGGGTTTCTCCCCCTTCCCCAGAACCTTTGCTCTTGAAGATGGTGAGTAGCCAGCCTAAGTACGATCTAATTCGGGAGGTTGGTCGTGGCAGTTATGGTGTGGTGTACGAAGCGCTCGTCAGGAGGACCTGTGCCCGCGTGGCCGTCAAAAAGATCCGGTGCCACGCTCCCGAGAACGTGGAACTGGCTCTGCGCGAGTTCTGGGCCCTTAGCAGTATCAAGAGCCAGCACCCCAACGTCATTCACCTGGAGGAGTGCATCTTGCAGAAAGATGGCATGGTGCAGAAGATGGCCCATGGCTCCAGCTCCTCCCTGTATCTGCAGGTACACGAGGCCGAGGGGACGGGGTGGAAGGAGTTGGTGACGGTGACAGTGAGCTGGGGGGGAAGGAGGTGGGGCAGCCCAGGGGTTTGAGCCGTGCTCAGCTAGGCCAGGGGGTTGGCTGCATTGCTCGTCCCCAGAACGCAACAGAGATTTGTAAAAGAACYTGAACAATCACCTGGATCTTGGRTTTGAAGCTGGAGTCCCATGGCTCCAGCTCCTCCCTGTATTTATGGGTACATGAGGCTGAGGGGACAGCGTGGAAGCAATCTGTGATGCTGAGCTGGGGGGAAGGAAGGAGGGGTTTGAGCCGTGCTCAGCTAGGCCAGGGGGTTGGCTGCATTGCTGACACCCAGAATTAAATGGAGATCTTTAAAAAACACTCAGCAATCACCTGGATCTTGGGTTTGAGGCTGTGCTGCTCTGAAAGACTCCAGAGTTTGTGTTTAATGCAAATTTGCTTTGATAACTTGAGGAAGCCCTGCAGGTGAAGCCCAGGGGAGGTGCAGGCTGTGGAGTTCTTGGCAGGTGCAGGTTAAAGAGCACTCCTGTCCTGGRACAGAGCTTGGAGGAGTTCCATCCTGGGTGCCTTGCAAGAGGAAATCACTGTCTTGATTTATAGGAAGCCAGAGCTCTAATATTCTTTCAGAAACAAGAATCGATTGGTAGCACATCATGAGCTGGTTTTATTTTTTAATAAATAACTGTTAAGCTCTTCAAAGAATATAAATTAGAGAATACATATCACTGTGAAAGTGYCCTTTTAAGTTTGAAGATGTGTATGTTTGAAGAATAAGTAGCTCTGGAAAGACATTGAAAGACAATGATTAATTCCCTTGTCAAGAAGCWGCCCTGAGTATAAATCACCCCTGGGCAGAAATCAGCGTTCCTGGTTTGAACAGCCACAGCCTGCTCAGTGTTTGCTGTGTTCTCCCTAGTCAGCTGTTGCTGTTTCAGTTTTCATTGCCACCCTGCTGTCTGAGAACAGGATCCCTGGCTGTGCCAGCTGCCCGTGGCCTGGGAGCTGCTCCCGACTTGTTTTCAGGGAAGGATTAGGCTAAAGTAACACYGGCCAGCTCACGGGGCAGGAGTCAGAGCCTCACCTTCCTGGTTTGGTGGAGCTGCAGGGAGGGCAGATGTGCAGGGAGGAGCTTTGAAGGCCCCGGGGTGGAGCTGGAGGTGGGGAAGAGCTCCCCGCTGCCCCCAGCTCTGGCTGGGATGGTGCTGGGGAGCGGCTGGCACAGGGCTCTGGCCCTGCCAGGTGCAAACAGCACGGATTGTTTTGCTGCTGCAGGGAGGAGGGAGAGCAAAGGGCAGAGCTGAACTGGCTGCCAGGGCCACTCTGGAGCAGCCTGGGCTGAGCCAAGGGCAGYCAGAGCCCCTCTGCTGTGGGTGAGGAGCCTGGGAAGGGCTCTGGGCAGATCCTCCGTGCCAGCTGAACCAAATCTGTAGAGTTTGAGTCCTCAGTCAGCCTTGTGTGCTGTGCTTTGCCGCTGGCACAGATGGGGCGGTGGATTTTGTTGTGTTAACTCTCACAATGTCTGCAAGTGCAGCTCCTGTGACTCTGTGTTKGTGCCCTCTTGGCAGGGGAGACTCCCTGCTCTCCTGAGATACCTTAATCTCACAGTTCCTGGCTACAAACCCTAAATAAGGCATTTTTTAGCTCTAAAATAGATTTACTGTTTAAAGAAGATAGCTGTAAATTACTACAATTTTTTCTCTTGAAAAGGTCACTTTTTAAAAGCGTTTCAAAATTCCTCTCTAGGTATTAACATTCCCCTACATTTTTGAAAGCCAGTTTGATTTAGGATGTATTRGTTTACTACTAACAGAAATAATTGCAGGACTTTCCTTCCAGAGCCACCTCAGAGGAGCTGAAGAGGCAAATGCAGTTGTGTAAACAGGATTAGTGAAATGATTGCAGGTTTTACTTTGCTTTCTGTGTGGAGCAGCTGTAAGAACTGGCTGTTCCTGAAAATACCCTGTGGGTAATGATGGTGGGAAGGGGGTTCYGTGCTCAGCTGTGCCTGCAGATCAGTGTTCTCCTGAGTTCAGGGATCCTGTGTTCACTTGCTGGAATTCATGGATGTGTCAGGAATGGAGACCAGGCTTTAAAAATCTCTCCTGGATAAATACAGCAGTGTGGAGTTACTCGTGAGACTTTGTTTATCCCGAAAAGCTGTTGGCAAAGTGGGTGGGACAGGCTTTGTCAGGGTGGGACGCTGTCCAGCTGGGACAGATGGGAGGGCAATGGCCACTGGGTATCTTTAAAAACTCTGTTATCAGGGTCGAGCTCTGCTGCTGGGCAGGAGCCTGAGCTTGATACGCTCCACAYGAGGGAAGATAAGGAGGCTGGCAAATATATTGTGATTTTGTTTTTCTCTTTTACATAAAAACATWTGCATCGTGTTTTCTTTCCCCCATGCAATGCTTTGCTCTCTGGATTGTTGAGAGGAGGGTCAAACGAGTGGTCTGGGTTGGAAGGGATCCTTAACCTCATCTCATTCCCACGGGCAGGGACACCTCCCACTGTCCCAGGTGGCTGCAGCCTGGCCTTGGGCACTTCCAGGGATCYAGGGGCAGGCACAGCTTCTCTGGGCACCTGTGCCCTCTGCAGCCCCACAGGGAAGAATTCCTTCAGWGTAACTAACCCAAATTTCCCCTCTCTGTGAAGATCCTGATTTCATGCATTTTCCCACCAAATCCTTTCCTTCCCACCGTCACCAGGTAGTCACGACTCCTCTTCTCCTCGTTGCAGCTCGTAGAAACCTCATTAAAAGGAGAGATAGCCTTTGACCCCAAAAGTGCTTATTACCTGTGGTTCGTGATGGATTTCTGCGACGGGGGCGACATGAACGAGTACCTGCTGTCCCGCAAGCCCAACCGCAAGACCAACACCAGCTTCATGCTGCAGCTCAGCAGCGCGCTGGCCTTCCTGCACAAGAACCAGATCATCCACCGCGACCTCAAGCCCGACAACATCCTCATCTCGCAGGGCCGGGCGCCCGCCGAGCCCACGCTGAAGGTGGCGGATTTCGGGCTGAGCAAGGTGTGCGGGGGCCGGGGCAGCGTGAACCAGCTCTGCCTCTCCTCCGCCTGCGGCTCCACCTTCTACATGGCCCCCGAGGTGTGGGAGGGCCACTACACGGCCAAGGCCGACATCTTCGCCCTGGGCATCATCATCTGGGCCATGCTGGAGAGGATCACCTTCGTGGACACCGAGACCAAGAAGGAGCTGCTGGGCAGCTACGTCAGGCAGGGCACGGCCATCGTGCCCGTGGGCGAGGCGCTGCTGGAGAACCCCAAGATGGAGCTGCTCATCCCCGTCAAGAAGAAGTCCATGAACGCCAGGATGAAGCAGCTGATCAAGGAGATGCTGGCGGCCAACCCGCAGGACCGGCCCGACGCCTTCGAGCTGGAGCTGAGGTTGGTCAACATCGCCTTCAAGGACAGCAGCTGGGACACGTGAGGGGGCTGAGCCCCGGCTCACCTGCAGGGGGTGCTTAGCACCTCGCTCACTGGAGATTCCCGACGGGAATGTGGAGTTGGCCGCGGTGTGAAGTCCCGGAGTGAGGCCGAGGGTGTTCCTCGGGCTGCGCTGGCACGGGGATGTTGCAAGAGCCAACACTACTTGATTTCCAGCACTCTGTCATGGAGTGTCTCACACATTCCAGTTTCCTATGTCAGTATTAGGAACTCTCATGGAAAAAAAGGAAAAAAAATAGATTTGCATGCTGGCAGTGCAAATCSTGAGGCTTTGTAATGTAGTCTGTGTATATATTTATGTATATGAGTGACTGGGAGTGTGTGGCACTTAAATTATTTGCTGTGGGTCTGGATGATTGGGGTCTGCTAGAAATCTGGGTGAAGAAAGTGAGTGAGAAAAACTCCTTCTTCCCCAGGCCTGAATGACTTTATTATTTATTTTTGTTATCTAATTTCAAAGACTTGACTTTGTAAACAAAAAAAGCAATGCAAGGGGATCAGCTGCTTTCAAAGTGCTAACATGGCTGGTCTTGGCACTTAGAGCTTAATGAGCTCATCACCGAGGGAGTCAAATTAGAAATGTACAGTCAGGTGCTGGCAGGGGGGCTGGCTCACTGATCAGTTGATTTTGCTTTTATTAATCAGTTAATCTTCCTTTTCTCAACATGCTCTCTGCCCTGGTGTCCATACTCCCATAGCAGCCTGGGGATTTATCACAGCAGAGTTCTGTGCCCTCAGWTTATGGAAACATGGATGAGGGAATCCAGCAGCACATGCTCAAAATCCTCCCAAACGTGGTGGCAGCAGTTTTCCCACTGACTGAGTCCAGCTAACAATCCAATGGTCATTTCCTCTCTGGCCCTGCCCCAGGGGGATGAGGGGACAGAGGTGGCTCTGTCCCCTGCTCACGCCTGGCGGCAGAGAGCTCAGGTGTGTCAAAGGTGGCAGCCCGAGCTGGTGTTTTGTTTGATTTTTCCTCCTTTTAAAGAAGTGATCTTTATTGGCAGGCAGAGGTGGGAGGAGGGCGTTTGGAGCAGGGGGAGCTGCTGGTCCCCAGCTCTGCTGCCCAGAGCAGATGGAGGCTGGGACAGGTTTCACTGGGGCCACCTGGCACTGCGGGGCTGGCAGCAGCTCCTGTTCCTTTGGGTGCAGGGCTGACCTCTCCCAGCCAGTCTGACCTTCTGAAAGAAAGCAGAGTTGTAAAACTGCCTTTAAAGCTGCAGGAAAGGCTGCTTTTCTTTACAAAATTCAATTTCATTTCCCCCCCCACCCCCAAATCTTACCTGGAAATGGCTGTAAGTATTTCCTTGTACAATTTGCTTTTTGAAATCTGTTCCCTCTTAGTGTTGGGACAGCAGTTCTGGGCACTCAGTGTTTATTTTTCGAGTGCAAATAAAGAAAATGCTATTTTTTGGTTTTCCAAAAGCAAAGGATTCTGATTCCACCCAACTTCTGAGGCTTTCCAGGCCGCAGGTGGCTCTTACCTGGTGCTGTGTGAGCTGGTGGCTCTCCCCAGCTGGCCTTAGTTTATAATTCTTGTTATTTCCTTTCACTTCATCCTTTCAGGGAGTGATCCTCAGACAAACACACTTTGCTTGTGCCAACTCTGCCTCCCAGTTCTCACCTCTCGGCAGGGTGAGAAGAAGGGGCTTTGTCATTCATGTTAAACTTGGGAGCTTTTTGAAAACAAAGGGGTGAGCATCCCGTCCCTTACCCAGCCAGAAGAAGGGAACCAGAATTAGCACTGCTCCCCTCTGAGGTGCTCTGTGGATCACCTGGTCCCCTCTGCAGGCTCCACTGCCTGCAGGGCAGAAATCAGGGGCTGGCACAGGGAAGTTTTGGGGTTTTTGACTCCCGAAGTGTTTCTTTGCACTGATTGCCACTTTATAGGTTGGGGGTACCTGAAATCCCTCTCATGGTGCTTATCCTCGCTGTTGGGTGACACTGGTAGTCCTCGAGCTCTGTGTTCTCTTTGATTTTTGTTGTCTGAGGTCTTTTGTTTTGAGAAAATAAATCAAGTTGTTGTAGCAGCTGTGGGGTCGTTCACCAGCGTGACACGAAGTCAAGACACTTCTCAGCACTTGGGAGAGATTTTTGTTTTTTCCATGTTTTTCTTTAAAAACTGTAAAATATATTTTATGGAGAATTTATAATGAGGAAAATTATTGTGTAATTTATTAAGTTGATGACTGTTTTTGAAATAAAACCTTGAATTTCGATGAAGTTTTAGGACTTGATGGGGAAGTGCTTTCAGTCAGTGCAGTGTCAGTGCTGCCCTCCAGGGACAGCGTCCTGCTGTTCCCACATGCCCTGAGAAACCTTGGGAATGGAGGTGAGGAAACATCATTACTAATCCATGACAGGAAAGTGTGGCCCYCATTTGCATGTTTTAATTAGCAGCGCTCTGGACAGAGGGACCTGCAGACTGGAAATGCTGTGAGTGAGTTTCTCTTGGAATTTCTTACRCCCACAGCAAACCTGAGCCCAGCCCTGTGCTCTGTGCATTCCCACCTGGAATGGGCAYGTGCCCACCTGGCAGGAGCCTGGTGCTTGGGTCAATGCAGTTTGGGTTTAGATCCATTATTTTAGGGGGGTTAAAGACCTGTAGTRAAGGAGAAAGTCCCACTTTTGGAATTGCTCTAGGAGTGGTGATTTTAAATAGAGACGCAAGCTGAATTCCTTCCCCACAAAATGAAGAATAGCAAACCTGAGATATATATACACACACATGTATGTATATATTATATATGCTGTACTTCAAATATATTTAGCTCCTAGGGAGGGTGGGGAAACCTGCAGGGAAATGCCCTGGTGCAGAAATGAGATATAATTAAAGCTCATTGGGCTGGGAGAGCCCAACCCCAGAGGTTCAGGCTCCAGCCTGCCCCTCCCCATTCCCAGGGCTGGGAACTCGCCCTGTCGGTGCTTTTGGTTTGTTTTGGTCCAGCCAGAGCTCGTGTTGGTGCTTTTGGTTTGTTTTGGTTTGTTTTGGTTCAGCCAGAGCTCGTGTTGGTGCTTTTGGTTTGGTTTGGTTCAGCCAGAGCTCGTGTTGGTGCTTTTGGTTTGTTTTGGTTCAGCCAGAGCTCGTGTTGGTGTTCTTGGTTTGTTTTGGTCCAACCAGAGCTCATGTTGGTGTTTTTGGTTTGTTTTGGTTCAGCCAGAGCTCGTGTTGGTGTTCTTGGCTTGTTTTGGTTCAGCCAGAGCTCGTGTTGGTGCTTTTGGTTTGTTTTGGTTTGTTTTGGTCCAGCCAGAGCTCGTGTTGGTGTTCTTGGCTTGTTTTGGTCCAACCAGAGCTGTGTTGGTGCTTTTGGTTTGGTTTGGTTCAGCCAGAGCTTCCCTGTGGCTCTGGGGGGGAGGCAGAACCCTTGGAGGTGCCCTCCCTGCAGGGAAACAGCTGCTCCCCTCCTTGGGGCACAGCCAGCCCGGGGTCTGGGGGCTTTTCCCTTTGCTCCCCTTCTTCCCCTGCTCACAGCCCCTGGGACATCGCTGGCTCCGTGCTTTGGGGACAGAAGGGACTGGCCCAGGGAGAGCCAGTGAGGACATTTAGGCACCAGCCTCGGTGGTGCTGCCAGGGGCTGCTCGGCTCCCCCTTCCTGCCGAGGAGATTTCTGTGCTGCAGCCCAGTGAAGGCGCAGGGATGTGCCTGCAAACCACAAACCACCCAGAGTGCCCGAGGGACACAGGTGAGGTAACACCAGCCTGCGCTGCTGCAGGTGCTGCTCAGGAGCTCTGGAAGGGTTTGGGGGAATCTGAAACCCCATTTCTAGGAGCGGGGAGGTGTCAAGTGACCTCTGCTGAAAGAGGAGCCCAGCCCGGGCTGTTGTTCATTCCAGAGGCTCCTTTACCCTCAGGTTTGGGATGGAACCAGATACAACCTGAAAACCTAAAAGCTTTGCAGCAGTGCTGGGTCCAGGCCTCCATCGTGACCCTGGGCTGGTTCCCTCAGCCCCGGC
>JACDOX010000166.1:920806-930864 GCA_014549065.1 Cardinalis cardinalis
GACCTGCCCCGACACGCGGGTGCCTGCTCGGGTGAGGCGCTGCTCTCGGATTTATCCGTGCCCGTTTGAACCCCTGAGGTTTTTAAACTCGTCGGACAAGCCTCCCACCCCCGCCCTCTCCCGAGGGAAGCCCGAGCCTCTCCGGCTCCTCCCGGTGGCGTTCGCCTTTCCCGCGAGGGAACCCGGGGCCAGATCCCAGAGCTGCCGAGGCTTTCTCCATCCCTTGGCCTGATCCTGTTCCCTGTCCTCCACCAGATTTGCTCCAGGGCAGCCACACCGAGTGCTGCCTGCTGTGCTGCTCTCCAGGTGTATTAGAGGTGATCTGTCCCTTCCTTGCTGTCACTGGGTTTATTTTTCCAGCCTGCGGAGCTCAAACAAGGCCTGGCCCCTCTCACCCTGCCCAGGTCCCATTTCRGCCCCCATTTTCCCGCACAGGAGTCCCGGCCCCAGCCCCTTCCTGGAAGGTGCCGGGCACAGCCCCAGGCCGCGTTCCCGGCAGCTCCTCAGGAAGGAACTGGGGTGGGGACAGAGAGCTCGGGGACAGAGCCCCCCTCATGCCAGGGTTTGTGCCCCTGGAGCCCCTCAGGGGCCGTGATCAGCCGGGCCGTGCCCCAGCTCTCCCCCAAACCCGGGGCTGCGGGGGGCTGTGGCTCCCCGGGAGCTCSGGGGCTTTCTCTGGCTCCTCTCCAAGGGTCCGGGGGCCCAGCACGGGGGCAGCGGGTCCTGCCTCCCCCCCGGCTCCAGTGCCACGTTCGCAGCCCCCCGGGCTGGAGCTGGGCATGGAGGGGGCCGGGATGGTCCCWGTGGGAGCACTCGGGAAGGGAAGAGGGCAGTGGTAAAAATAACCCCTGGGCCAGCTCCAGCCCATTGTGGCTTCCTGCGATTTACAGCCCTTCCCGGGGGGAAGAGGCAGGAGCGGCCGGCTCGGGGCTGSCTTTGACCCTTTCACCGCCACCGGAGAAGGTGCCAGAAGGATCTCTCCTCCTCCTTCCCACCTGGGCGGGATGCTGGGGAGGGGGATTGTGGTGGCTCCAGCTCCTGAGCTGCCCCCACACGCTGGGGTGCGTGTAGAAGGAGAAGMTGCCGGAGTGGACGCGGCTTCCCTGCCCCGTTCCTGACCTGCCCTGTGCAGGGGGACAGAGACTGGAGGCAAAAAAATCGCTGCTGCAGATCCCGAGAGGCCGGCGGGGCTCCCGTGAGGAAGCGGAGGGAGGAGAGGAGCGGGAGGCGAGCTGGAGCTGCGGGAGGAGAGGGGTTAATGCTGGCCAGGGTCAGCACGGGTGGGCTGGCAGGGGTTAATGGGTGGCTCTTCCTCTTCCTCATCCTCTATATGAGGCTGCTCCCGGCTCAGTGTGCCGCGGCAGGCGGAGGGGCAGGAGCTGCGCGAGACTGGAGCATCCCATCCCTGCATCCCATCCCTGCATCCCTGCGAGGGCTCAGGTGAGCGAGAGCATCCCCCCCTGCCTGGCACGGGTCCTGGCACGGGTCCTGGCCTCGGGGCCGGGCTGGGGAGGGTGAGGGTCCCAGCCCAGGAGCACAGGGCCAGACACACCGCGTGCCTCAGTTTCCCCGTGTGTACTCGGGCTGGGTGCGGTGTGGAGCCCGTGGGCTGCGCGTGGAGCTGCGTGGCCGAGGCTGCCTGGGCTCTTTGCTCCCGTGAGCTCTGCTCTGCCCGGCCCCGTGTCCCTGCTGTCCCCCGGGGCTGGTTCCGTGTCCCTGCTGTCCCCCGGGGCTGGTTCCGTGTCCCTGCTGTCCCCCGGGGCTGGTTCCGTGTCCCTGCTGTCCCCCGGGGCTGGTTCCGTGCCCCTGCTGTCACCCAGGGCTGGTTCCGTGTCCTCCGCACACGGAGGAAGGGGAATCTTCCCTCGCAGCCCAGCCTGGCTGTGGGGGCACGGTTCGGGGACCCCCCAGCCCTGGGGCAGCTCTCCTGAGCTCGGCTTTGTTCCGCCGCTCGGGAAGACGAGGCGGGGGCCGGCTCCGGTATTTTTTCCTGTTGGAAGCCGCTCCTGGGATGCGGCCGAAGCCGGCGGATGCTCGGCGCTTCTCCCTTCCTGCCCGGGGCTGTTCCTGCCCACAGGGCTCGCTGTCCGTGTGGCTTTGAGGGGACCCTCAGCTGTGCTTCAGCCCCATCCTCCTCCTCCTCCTCACCGCGGCACCCTCGGGGCCGACCCTGACCCTCCTCTCTCCTCCCAGATCCAGGAGCCCAGCGAAGCCCCAGGAGCTTCCCGAGCGGCCCCACCAGCCCTGCCCGGCTGCTCCGCAGGGCGCAGAGGGATCGGCAGCGATCGGCATCGATCAGCAGCGATCGGCATCGATCAGCAGCGATCGGCATCGATCAGCAGCGATCGGCAGCGGTCAGCAGCGATCGGCAGCGGTCAGCAGCGATCGGCAGCGGTCAGCAGCGGTCAGCAGCGATCGGCAGCGGTCAGCAGCGATCGGCAGCGGTCAGCAGCGATCGGCAGCGGTCAGCAGCGATCGGCAGCGGTCAGCAGCGATCGGCAGCGGTCAGCAGCGATCGGCAGCGGTCAGCAGCGGTCAGCAGCGCCGTTCCGGGGCCATGGTGCCCTTGGGCAGCCCCACTCTCGCCGTGTGCGCCTCCAGCAACCTGCGCCTCATGGCCCCGGGCCGCGGCTCCCCCCTGGCCTGGCTGAACCGGGGCCCCGAGTGCGCGGGGGGCAGCGGGGGCCGCAGGGCCAGCGCCGTGGAGCGCCTGGAGGCCGACAAGGCCAAGTACGTGAAGTCGCAGCAGGTGATCAGCCGGCGGCAGGAGCCGGCGCTGCGCGGCTCGCCGCGCCTCTCCCCGCACGGGCGGCGCCGCCTGGCCCGGCAGCAGTGCGGGGAGCTGGGCCCGGAGCTGCCGTGCCCGCAGTCCCCGGTGTCCCGCCGCAGCGGCAGCCGCCGCCTGCTCAGACCCGACTCGCTCATCATCTACCGCCAGAAACGGGACTGCCTGGGCGGCGACAAGGAGAACGCCAAGGGCTCCGGGCTGGTGCGGCGCCTCTTCCAGGGACCCCTGAGAGCCGCCGCGCCCAGCTCGCCCCCCGCCCGGAGCCCCGAGACCCCCATGCTGTGGGCGCCCGCCGAGAAGGAGGAGGCGCGGACCCCGGGAGGGGACAGCGGCGGTGACAGCGGCGGCGACAGCGGCGGCATCGTGCCCGTGCCCGCGGAGCGGCCGCCCGGTGCCCCCGGGAAGGAGCCGCTGGCTCTGCGCGTGTCGCTGCCGCTCTCGGAGCAGGAGCGCTTCTTCAACTACTGCGGGCTGGACCGGGCGCTGGTGGAGCTGCTGGGCCGGGAGCGCTTCGGGCCCGCGGGCTGGGACAGCGGCTCGGCCCGGGCCGGCTCCGGCGAGTCCGAGCCCGGCCGGGCCTCGGGGGGCAGCGAGGGGGACGCGGGGCCGGGCGAGGAGGAGCCGGACGCCCGAGCGGGCTCCGCCGTCTCGGTGGTGGAGCGCAACGCGCGGGTCATCAAGTGGCTCTACGGCTGCCAGAGAGCCTGGGCGGCCGCCAGGGAGTCCACGGTGTGAGCGGGGACCGCCCGGCCGGGACCGGGACAGCCGCGGGGCTCCCGCTGGCCGCACCGGGCCCCGAGCCCCCGCGGGACGTGGCCCAGGGGCTGGTGGCACCCCTGGCCCCGGTGGCACCCCTGGCCCCGGTGGCACCCCTGGCCCCGGTGGCACTCCTGGCCCCGGTGGCACCCACAGCCCGGGTGGCACCCCTGGCCCCGGTGGCACCTCTGGCCCCGGTGGCACCCCTGGCTCCTATGGCACCCCTGGCCCCGGTGGCACCCCTGGCCCCGGTGCCGTGGGGATGCTGCGGGCTGGGAGAGCCGCCAGGTCCTCGGGCTGAGTGTGGCGGGGGCACCTGAGGGCAGGTGAGGAAGGGCCACCCCCGGGGCCTCGGGGCTGGCAGGCTGCTGTCCCCCCGCTGTCCCCCTGCTGTCCCCCACCTTCTCCCTGGCCCCAGCCCCGGAGGGTGGCACGGGCCCGCAGCCCCCACTGACCACCCAAGTCCTGCTCCAGCTGCCGGCTGGGGGTGGGCAGAGCCCGAGCCCCCTCCCGTGGGCAGTGCCCACCCCTCAGCCCCCTCCTCCCCCCCAGAGCAGCGGCTGCTGGGGCCGGAGCTGCCCTCAATAAATCTGTTTGGGGTTCTTTCTAGCCTGGCGTGTGTGTGGGATGCCCCAGGGCTGGGGGGCAGCTCCCCCTCCCCACCCTCGGGGCTGAGCTGCTCCAGTGGGGCTGGTGGGGGGCGAGGCAAGGAAAGCAGCGGGCAGAGCTCAGGGAAAAAGGGAATTTTGGGGTCTTTGTGCAGCTGTGACACCCAAAGCCAGGGCAGAGCCTCGGGCACGGGCGGGGCGCTGCCCACCGGCAATGGGGAACCGCAAATAACTTCTGGCGAGTCCGGCGGCTGCACCCTCCTCTAGTTGCCCTTGGGGGCGTTTTTATTGCGGATCTCGGCCAGTTTGCCGGCCAGGAAGCCCCAGTGGAAGGCCCCTTCCTCCGGCTCCCGCAGGTCGCTGCCGTCGTCACCCGGCGGCTCCCCCGGGCTCTCGTCGGGCTCCGGGGGCGGCCCCGCCGCGTCGGGCCCCGCCGCCTGCTGCCACTTGGTAGCGAAGAGATCCCAGAACCCGGGGGCCTTCCCGGCGGGGGGCACCTCGGGCGGCTCGGCCAGAGGGCTGCGGGGAGAGACAGGGGACGGAAGCGTCGGGGCCGGGACCGGGGACCTTCCCCCCAGCCCAGCGAGCCCTCCCTGCCGGCGCTCCCCCCGCGGCTGCGGGCGGGCAGGGGGATGCAGCGGCTGGGGTGGGGGTGCGGGGGGCTCGGCAGGTCCCGGGGCTCGGATCGGGTTCTGGGCCCCCCCCCAGCGGTCTGTAACTCACTGCTCCGGGCAGGGCTCCGGGCCGAGCAGCTGGTGCTCGTCCTCGCGGGTGAAGAGCGACGACAGCGTCCGCCAGCCGCGGGCCCCGACCCCCTGCACCTGCGGGGGCAGCGCCGCGGTCACCGGGAGCTCCGGCCGCCGTGTGCCCCCCCCGCTGCCCCCGGCCCCTCCTCACCTTGCGGGCCAGCTGGGACACGGGGCTGGCCCCCTCCTCCAGCAGCGCGGGGGGCTCGGCCGTCTCCATCAGCTCGGGGGGCTCTCCCTGCAAGGAAGCCCCGGTGAGGGCAGGGCTGAGGGCGGGGGGGGCACAGGGAGGTTGGGCAGCCCCTTTTGGGGACCCCCACCGTACCTCGTCCTGCAGGGCCCCGTCGGGGCGCGGCGCCCCCAGGGTCTGCAGCACCTTGGCCTTGTAGAGCCGCCAGAAGCCCTGGGCCATGGCGAGGGGCTCGGCGGGGCCGCAGCCGGCGGCAGCGCGGGCAGCGGGGCGGGCCGGACGGGCGATCCGGTGGCTTCATTAAACTTTCAGCGGCCGCTTGCTCCGCACAAAAGGAATCTGAGCCCGGGCCGAGCCGGGGGCAGCGCGGGGGCGGCTCCTCCGGTCACCCCCAAAAGCCATCCCGAGCCCCCCGCCCCAGCCCCCCGGTGCCCCTCGCCCACCCGGGACCCCCAGGGCTGGGACACCCGCCCATGGGGCAGAGGAGGCGCTGGAGCTCCGCGCTCCCCCCGCCGCGGGTCCCCATCTATAATTGATCACGGAGGAAACACGATCGGCGCCGGGACACGGCGGGACACGCCGAGCCCTGCCCCGCTCGCGGCAGCGGTGACCGGGGCAGCGCGGGGGACACGGGGGGACACGGCGGCAGCGCGGGGACGGTGGCAGCGGGGCTGGGGGGGCGCGGGGACCGGCCCGGGACCGTCCCGGTGCGGGGACACCGGCCTGGGGGCGTGGCCTGCCCGGCCTGGGCGTGGCTTACACCGATGGGCGTGGCCATGTCCAGCGCTCTCTGTTTGTGGGCGGGACGTGCGGCGGTGTGGGCGTGTCCCGCAGCCCCCGCGCGTGCGCAGTGCAGCGCGGCGCGGCGTGCGGCCGCCATGTCGCCGCGGAACGGGCGGCGCACCGGCGCGCACCGGGCGCACTCGCTCGCCCGCCAGCTCAAGACCAAGCGGCGCCGGCGCGACCTGGACGAGATCCACGMGGACCTGAAGCCCGAGAACGCCGCGCGGCTGCTGCGGCAGGAGATCGACCCCGACCTGCCGGGCTGCGCGCAGTTCTACTGCCTGCACTGCGCGTGCGTGCGGCGGGGACACCGGGGGATACCGGGGCGATCCCGGGGCTCGGGGGGCGGCTGCAGCCTTGGCATGGGCTTTTCCTGGTTCGGGGGTTCCCGGGGGAGGTGGCGGAGTTGTCCCGGTCCCTGAGGTTCCTGGGATGGGGTCCTGGTCCCGGGGGTCCCTGGGAGGGGGCGCTCAGGCTTTGGGGGTCCCTGTCCCCTCAGAGGGGGTGCCCAGTCCCGGGGCTCCCTGTCCCCTCAGAGGGGGTCCCTGTCCCTGGGGGGGGGCGCTCAGGCTTTGGGGGTCCCTGTCCCTGGGAGGGGGCGCTCAGGCTTTGGGGACCCCTGTTCCCCAATAGGGGGTGCTCAGTCCCGGGGCTCCCTGTCCCTGGGAGGGGGCCGGGGGTCCCTGTTCCCCCATAGCTCAGCCCCGGGGCTCCCTGTCCTCTCGGAGGCTGATCCCTCCCGGGTGTCCCTGTCCCCTGGGGGAGGGCTCTGACCCCTGGGGGAGCATCCTGTCCTGCTCTCAGGGTGACCCCAGGGCTGTGGTGGGACCCTGGCCCCTTGGCCGCCCCCCCCCCCACCCGCAGCCCCCCTTCCTTCTCGGGGTCCCCCTGACCCCCATCCTCTCCTACCCCAGGCGCTATTTCGTGGACCTGAACAGCATGAAGGAGCACTTCAGATCCAAGGTGCACAAGAAGAGGTGAGGGGGGGGCAGAGCCCCAGTTCCCCGGGGTGCGGGGGTGCCGGGGCAGCGCTGGGCAGGGGGAGTCCTCACCCCCGCGTGCCCCCAGGCTGAAGCAGCTGCGAGAGGCTCCGTACACGCAGCAGGAGGCTGAGCGTGCGGCTGGCATGGGCTCCTACGTGCCCCCAGAGAGGGTGGAGGTGCGGACGCAGCCCCTGGAGGAGGTCACCGAGATGGAGACGTCGGGCTGAGCGCGGGGACGGCGCCTGGGAGGCTCCGTGCCTCTGTAAGGACTCCCGTGTCCTCAGCCTTGTGACAGAAACGTGTCCCAGCTCCGCCAGCAAATCCACCCTGCTGCTCCCACGGCCCCCCTGGCCAGGGCACGGCCAGGAGGAGCCAGCAGCAGCCCGGGTGCCCTCCCTGAGCGTCCTCCTCCTCCACAAAGGGACACGTGGGCTGTTCTCTGCGTGCTGCTGGGGCCGCACGCTTGTCTGCCTGCTTTTGGAGCAGCTTCTGCTCTGTCCTTGCCTCAGAGCTTGTTCCAGTGATGCACCCATTAAAATAAGTCAGCTCCCGGTGTGGCAGCGTTGAATGTGACGGTGACAGTGCCCCCAGGGGGTGAGGGGACCCTCGGCGTTGTTCTCTTCCCCGTTACCCAAAGGTGTCCGTGCCAGGAGCCTCGTCCTGGGGCTCTTGCCTGGTTAAAGTCCCTCTGCCCTCCTGGCAGGGATTTCCAGGCAGCTTTTTGTGGGGGATGTGAGCTCGGGTCACCTCTTCATGGAGCACTTGGGTTTGCAGCTGGTGAKAGGGCAGTGCTGGTGTCCCCTTGCTGAGGGCACTTGGAGGCTCCTGTCCCCAAAAACTCAASTGCTGCAAGTGATCTCATGCTCCTGCAGGGCTGCATGGTGATCGGCCTCCCTGCCACCGTGCCCCTGAGGGGACACTGAGCGAGCATGGCAGCGGATTCCTGCAGAGTTCGTGTCCCCATTCATCCCTCCTGCCCAGCTGGGGACTGGGAACGTGCTGGAAATGCACACAGAGCAGTGACAGAGCAGTGACAGAGCAGTGACAGAGCCGTGCTGGGGCACACAGAGCAGTGACAGAGCAGTGACAGAGCTGTACTGGGGCACACAGAGCAGTGACAGAGCAGTGACATGGCTGTGCTGGGGCACACAGAGCAGTGACACGGCCGTGCTGGGGCACACAGAGCAGTGACAGAGCAGTGACAGAGCTGTACTGGGGCACACAGAGCAGTGACAGAGCAGTGACAGAGCTGTGCTGGGGCACACAGAGCAGTGACAGAGCTGTGCTGGGGCACACAGAGCAGTGACAGAGCAGTGACAGAGCAGTGACACGGCCGTGCTGGGGCACACAGAGCAGTGACAGAGCAGTGACACGGCTGTGCTGGCTAACAAAGGGTTTATTTCCACGCAGCCTGCCCGGATTTGTCCCCGAGGCTCCGGGGGATGGAGGGAGGGAGGGAGAGCCACAGCTCTGCGGGGGCTGGGGAGGCTGCGGCTGCCATCCCAGTGGGTTGTGCCCGCCCAGGGACAGGGGATGTGCCCAGGGACACGGATGGGATGTGCCCAGGGGTGTGGGATGTGCCCAGGGACACGGATGGGATGTGCCCAGGGGTGTGGGATGTGCCCAGGGATGTGGGATGTGCCCAGGCACAGGGGGTGGGATGTGCCCAGGGATGTGGGATGTGCCCAGGCACAGGGGGTGAGATGTGCCCAGGGGTGTGGGATGTGCCCAGGGATGTGGGATGTGCCCATCCAGGGACACGGACGGGATGTCCCTGCCCAGGGTCACGTCACCGCCCGTGTCCCCCCTGCCCGTTATCTAACCCGGCGCTGGCCTCATTCCTGCGGGCCCGCGGCCACCGCGCGTTCCCATGGGGACAGGGGGGCTCTGTGGCCGCCACTGGGGTCCCCAGCCCGCTCGGCTCCCGCGGGGGGTGGGGATGGATGCGGCTCCCGCCTCTGCCGTCCCTCTGTCCGTCCGTCCGTCCGTCCAGCCTCTGCTCGGGCGGTCTGACCCCGCTGTCCCTGCGTGCCTCGGGCTCAGCCGGCAGCTCCGGAGCGCAGCTTCTCCGCTCTGGATGCCCCAGGCGGGGACCGGCGGGGACAGGCGGGGACCGGCGGGGACAGGCGGGGACAGGCGGGGACCGGCGTGTCCCCCGTGCCCAGGGCACCCGTGGCGGCGGGGAGGGCTGGATGTGGCACAGGTCAGGTGCAGAGCTCGGGCGGGTGGAGGGGACCCCGACACCCCCGGGGGCTGTCCCCAGGGCCTGAACAACCCCGGGGACTGTCCCCAGGGCCTGAACAACCCCGGGGGCTGTCCCCAGGGCCTGAACAACCCCCGGGACTGTCCCCAGGGCCTGAACACCCCCAGGGACTGTCCCCAGGGCCCCCCAGCACCCCCGGGACTGTCCCCAGGGCCCCGCAGCCCCGCTCACGGCTCCGGGGGGGCCTTGGCGGGGTCAGCCATTCTCCGGGCGCTGTAGAGGGACAGGCAGAGCCCGGCGGCCGCCAGCAGCAGGGCCAGGGGGGTCAGCAGCCGCCCCCCCGGCTCGGCCTCCCGTCCCGCTGCCAGCTGCATCTGTGGGGACACAGAGAGCCCAGGGGAGCACGGCAACACCCAAAGCCCCCGGGCACAGGGCCTGGGGCCGTGCCCTCAATGGGATGTGTACTGGGGGGTGCGAAGGCAGCGGGGGCGGCTTTGTGCCCCTCTGGGTGTCTCAGGGGGGTTTTTAGGGTGCTCCCTGCAGCATTTGTGGGTCCCCATCGGCAGCATCGTCACTGCCAGCGTGGAGCCGGGCACGGCTCCCGTGGCAGGCCCGGCGGGCAGCGGGGGCAGCAGCACCCGGGGCCCCCCCGGCCCTGCTCGGCCCTTACCTGCAGCAGTCTGAAGTAGCCGGGGGTCAGGCGGCGGGGCCGGATGATCATGGCGAGCGGGGAGCAGCGGCAGCGGGCCCGCGGGAGCGGCGGGGCTGGGCTGGGACCCCCCGAGCCCGGCGAGGGGCTCCGTGCGCGCCGCGGCCCCGGGCAGGGCGCGGAGCAGCCGCTGTCAGCCGCGATCAGCGCCCGCTGCTCCCCGGAGCGGACACGGCGGGCGGGGGGGCCAGCCCGGCCCGGCCCTGCCCCGATCTGGGGGGGCCGAAGGGCCGGGCTTAACCCGGGCCGAGCCCCTCTGCAGCCTCGGCYCCCCCGCCTGGAAAGGGGGTGA
>JACDOX010000166.1:934403-966175 GCA_014549065.1 Cardinalis cardinalis
TCTCCCCGGGGTAATGGTGACCCCCCGGTTCTCCCCGGGGTAATGGTGACCCCCCCGGTTCTCCCCGGGGTAATGGTGACCCCCCGGTTCTCCCCGGGGTAATGGTGACCCCCTGGATCTCCCCGGGGTAATGGTGAACCCCTGGATCTCCCTGGGGTAATGGTGACCCCCCCGGTTCTCCCCGCCTGGGAGAGATCCCGAGTGGGATTAGCCTGGGGGGGAGAGAGGGAACGAACCCAGGAGCGGGCACCCCAGTGTCCCCCTCTGTGCCCAGGCCCTGGCTGCCCACGGGGGCCGCATCCTGCCCGGGGATGAGATCGTGCAGGTCAACGAGCAGGTGGTGGTGAGTGGGGGACCGCGGGGGGGCTCCAGGGCTCGGCAGGGAGGATGGGCAGGGAGCGCTCGGGGAGTTCAGGGCCGCAGGTGGGGGATGCAGGAGTTGTGAGCGGCAAAAGGCAGGAGCCATGGCTGGGAAAGGGACACAGCAGCCGCTGCCAGGGGATCTGGGGATGTGGGATCTGTGGCTGGGGTGGGTTTGGGGGGTGAAGCATCCCTGGGGCCGGGGCATGGCCCACAGCTCAGCCAGCGTTTGCAGGTGGGTTGGACACCTGCCAGCCTGGCGAGGAAGCTGCTGGAGAAGGGGAACAGGGTGACTTTGGTGCTGAAGAAGATCCCCCTCGACGTGCCCGGCTCACCCCCCTCTCCCAGGCAGCAGGTGAGTGATCCCAGTGCTCCCAGTCCAGCCCCAGCGCTGCACTGGGCCGTGCTGGGAATCAGGCAGAGATGCTCAGGGCTGGGCATCTCCCATCACCCTGGAGATTCCCGAAGCTCTGGGCTCCATGGTGGGGTGGGGCTGGCACTGATGCTCCATCCACAGCCCCCAGGAGCGTTTTTGGATGCTGCGGACTCCCCTGGCACCAGGAGTGCTGAGAGCCCGGGCAGCCCCGTGTCCCTGACCTCCAGGTGAGCCCCATCCTGGCACCCCAGCACCCCAGTCTGGCCAGCAAGGAGATGTTCGGGTGCACCCAGGGCCCTTTTTTAGGGGGAGAGGTGCCAGCAGTGCAGCAGCTGCCTGGGAGCAGCCCGGGATGCTGACAGGAGTCTTAAGGAATGGTAAAAGGGGGAGTTTGTAATCCATTCACTTGGTAACGTTTTAGTGGGGCTGGAGCTATATTTAGCCATGACCCTTCTCCCCTCCCGGAATGGAAAGGCGTGCGGAGAGCCGGCGGCAGCGCGGGCAGCGGCCGAGCCGGGCGGGGCAGCCGGCTGGAACGGGGCTGGAACGGGGCTGGAACGGGGCTGGAACGGGGCTGGAGCCGGGCTGGAACCGGGCTGGAACGGGGCTGGAGCCGGGTTGGAACCGGGCTGGAACCGGGCTGGAACCGGGCTGGAACGGGGCTGGAACGGGGCTGGAGCCGGGTTGGAACGGGGCTGGAACCGGGTTGGAACGGGCCTGGAACCGGGTTGGAACTGGGTCGGAACGGGGCTGGAACAGGGCTGGAACGGGGCTGGAACGGGGCTGGAACCGGGCTGGAGCTCTGCCGCCGCGCCCCCTCCGGCCCCTTCCCGGGCAGGCAGCGCCCCAGCCCGAGGCGGATCGCGGATCCCGCGCCGCTCCCGGAGCTCCGGGGCTCAGGGCTCCCGTTTTCCTCCCAGCGTCGCGGCCGACCTGGACTCGGGAGCAGAGTCTGTCCCGGATCCCGTCACTGACGAGGAGCAGGAAGAGGCCGAGCGGGAGCTGAGCCTGCCCGGGGCGGCTGTGGAGGAGCTGCCGGGCCCCGCTGGGCAGGGTAGGATGGAGCAGGGGCGCCGGGATGGAGCAGCTCCCCCGGGACACGAGGCTGCAGCCCCGCTCGCTGTTCGCAGGTGCGGCAGAGGAGCGGCGGGACGGCGGCAGCGCCCCGGRCACCCCCCCGGGCACCCCCCCGAGCAGCCGTGCTGCCCCCGGGCCCCGTGGCACGGAGCTGAGCCCCAGGGCAGCCCCCGCGGGGACAGGGGGAGCAGAGCCCGGCCCTGCAGAGGTGAGAGCCGGGGGCGGTCAGAGGTGCCCCTTGAGCCGCTGCTGTGGGTGTGCGAACTGGGGGTCCCCAAGGGGGCCCCTAAGGCTGCGGTGCTGCTGCTGGGGGGGCTCAGCAAACCCTGCCCTGCCCTGTCACTGAAATCTCACCTGTCTGCCCACCCAGGGCAGCCCCAGCACGGGACGGAGAGCTAAAGGTGAGCAGAGCTAAAGGTGAGCAGAGCTAAAGGTGAGCAGAGCTAAAGGAGAGCAGAGCTAAAGGAGAGCAGAGCCCAGCCAGGCCGGGCTGCTGGGGCTGGGGGCTGTCCTGGGGGGCTCTGCTCCCCCTGCCCTGCCCTGCCCCGGGGTCTCTCCTCTCCCTGCCCCGGGGGGGGTCTCTGCTCCCCCTGCCCTACCCGGGGGTCTCTGCTCCCCCTGCCCTACCCGGGGGTCTCTGCTCCCCCTGCCCTGTCCCGGGGTCTCTCCTCTCCCTGCGCTGCCCTACCCGGGGGGCTCTCCTCCCCCTGCCCTGCCCCGGGGGGGTCTCTCCTCCCCCTGCCCTGCCCCGCCCGGGGGGGGTCTCTGCTCCCCCTGCCCCGCCCGGGGGGGTCTCTGCTCCCCCTGCCCCGCCCGGGGGTCTCTGCTCCCCCTGCCCCGGGGGGGTCTCTGCTCCCCCTGCCCTGCCCCGCCCCGGGGGTCTCTGCTCCCCCTGCCCCGCCCGGGGGGGTCTCTGCTCCCCCCCTGACCCCCGGCCTGGTGCAGGCGTGGCCACCCGGCTGAGCCGCCGGCGGGTGTCGTGCCGGGACCTGGGCCGGGCGGACTGTGACGGGTGGCTCCTCAAGAAGAAGGAGCACGGGGGCTTCATGGCCCAGAAGTGGAAGCGCTGCTGGGTGGTGCTCAAGGGCCACACGCTCTACTGGTACAACCACCCCAACGTGAGTGGGGGCGCGGGGTGGCGCTGTGCCCGCCCGGGCAGCCGGCACCTCCCGGGGGGTGCCCACACGGCTGGCCCCGTCCCCGCAGGATGACAGGGCTGCAGGGCTCATCAACGTGGCCACCTACAACCTGGAGAGCACCAGGGAGCAGAAGAAGAAATAGTGAGTGGGGTCTGTGTCACTGTCACCCCCAGGTGGTGGTGGAGAGGGGGGGATGCTGTGCCAAGGCCACGTGCTGATGTGTCCTGCTGGGACCCACCTGCGTGTCCCCACGGGGCTGCTGAGGCCCCCTCAGGACCACTGGGGTCCCCATAGGTTTGCTGGGGTCCCCATGGGGCTGGTGGGGTCCCCATAGGTTTGCTGGGGTCCCCATGGGGCTGGTGGGGTCCCCACAGAGCTGGCACCTGTGCCCACACTCTGAGCAAGGCCTGCCCTGTGTTCCTGGGGTTATCTGGGGTGAGGCTGAGGGCTGGAGCTGGGCTGGGGGCCTGGAGGGGGCTGGGGGCTCCCCTGTGTCCCCACAGCAGCACGGCAGCCACCCCCCTGTCCCCAGCGTGTTCCAGCTGTGCCACCAGACGTACAAGCCCTTTGTGTTTGCTGCTGAAACCCTGGCTGACCTGAGCATGTGAGTAGCAGAGCCCATGGCTGCACCGGCCCCAGCAGCCCGGGCTGGCCGGGAGCCTCCCGGCCCTGCTGGCCCTGCTGTGCCTCCCCAGGTGGGTCAGTCGCCTGGTGACAGCCAAGACAAAGCACACGCTGGCCCAGCAGGCAGTCCCGGACAAGGAGGAAGGTGAGGAGGCCAYCCCGGGCTGGGCTCGGTGGCAGGGGGTCCCCATGGGGTAGGGGCACCGCTGGGAGCTCGGCCCAGGATTTGGGGATGTGACAAACGCTCCCTGAGGGGCGGCCGGGACGATTCCCAGCCCTGGCAGGGAATTTCTGTCTGCTCCCATGGCCTCCAGACTGCTACAGTGAGACAGAAGCTGAGGACCCCGATGAGGAGTGCCCCAGGCACGGATCCGAGCCGGTGAGTGGCCCTGGGGACACCCTGGGCGCAGAGGGACAGAGCTCCTCGTGCCACCTGCTGCCCATCTCTCCCCCAGGCACGGAAGAGGCTGCAGAGCGCCCCGGAGAAGGCACAGCTGTCCCCAGGCAGCAGCCCCCAGGGCAGCCCCCGGCCCTGCTCCCCCTTGGGTAGGTGCAGGGGGGGACACCTGACCCCTGTCACCTCGTGTCCCCCTTCTGCGTGGGCTGGGGGGGCTCAGCTGGGCTGGGTTTGGCTGTGAACCATCTCGGGATGAAGCAGCCTGCAGGGAAGATGGAGAGGGATTTGTTATGAGGGCACAGAGAGACAGGGCAAAGGGGGATGGATTCAAACTAAAAAGGGAAGGTTTCGATTGGTTTAGGAGTTGGGTTTAGATTGGTTTAGAAGGAGTTAGTTTAGATTGGTTCAGAAAGAGTTGGTTTGGATTGGTTTAGAAGGAGTTGGATTGGATTGGTTTAGAAGGAGTTGGTTTAGGTTGGTTCAGGAGGAGTTGGTTTAGGAAGAATTGGTTTAGGTTGGTTCAGGAGTTGATTTAGGAGGAGTTGGTTCAGGAGGAATTGGTTTAGATTGGTTCAGGAGGAGTTGATTTAGAAGGAGTTAGTTTAGATTGGTTTAGGAGGACAGCCTTCCCTGTGATGGTGGTCAGGCCCTGGCACAGGGTGCCCAGAGCAGCTGGGGCTGCCCCTGGATCCCCAGGCCCTGGCACAGGATGCCCAGAGCAGCTGGGGCTGTCTCTGCATCCCTGGCAGCGCCCAAGGCCAGGCTGGATGGGGCTGGGAGCAGCCGGGGACAGCCTGAGGGGTCCCTGCCATGGCAGGGGTGGCACTGGGTGATCTYTAAGGCCCCTTCCGAGCCAGACCGCTCCACGCCCCCACGCCTCCGGGCCGGGCGGGCTCTGGGCGCTGCCCGGCTGCTGCAGCGCCCCTGTCCGTCCTGTCCCCGCGCAGAGCCCGGCGGGGAGGAGCTGGAGAGCCTGGCGCGGTGCCTGCGGCAGGGCGGGCTGTCCCTGACGGGGCAGCGGCGGCCCCTGACAGAGGAGCAGTGCCGCAAGTCCTTCCTGCGGCGCAACAGGAACCCGCGCATCAACGAGCGGGTGCACGCCGTGCGGGCCCTGCAGAGCACGCTCAAGGTGCGGCCCCGAGCCCCCCGAGCCCCCCGAGCCCCCTGCCCGCGGCCGGCCCCCCAAAACGTGCGGTGTCGCTCCGGGCAGGCCAAGCTGGCGGAGCTGCAGGCGCTGGAGCAGCTGCTGGGAGAGGCGGCGCTCACCTCGGACACCTTCAGGCGCTGGAAGGAGGAGCACCAGGAGCTGTACCGGGAGCTGCGGGAGGGCTGGGCAGGGCAGCGGGGCCCGCAGGGAGAGGCGGCTGAGCCCTGACAGCCGCCGGCCCGGCCGTGGCTCGGTGCCCGCAGGAGCCGGAGCACGGCGGGGGCTCCGTGCTGGGGGCCTGAACRCGTTCTGGAAGGCTCAGCCCGCACAGGTCCATCTAATTCCTTAATTTTAAGTGACAGTCTTAATTTTTCCTTGCCTGCAGTTGGCAAGGAGGRGATTTAGGGCGCCCGCTGTGGCGCTGCCAGCCGGCCCAGCCATGGGCTCTTGTGCTGTAAATAAACGTGTGGACAGGGCCTRGTCCTGCCGTGGTTTTTCTTGGCGCTGAAATCATCAAATAATGGAATTGTTTGGGCTGGAAGAGACCTCCGAGATCATCGCGTCCAGCTGTAGACCTGGCGKTGCCGCGTTCCCCACTAAACCAAGCGCCACATCCGCTGTGTTTGAACACTCCCAGGGATGTGACTCAACCACTGCCCCGGGCAGGCTGTGCCACTGCCTGACCACCTTTTCCATGGCCAGGTGCCTCCTGACGTCCACCCTCACCCTCCCCCGCTGCAGCCTGAGGCGGGCTCCTCCTGTCCTGCCGCTCCCCTGGCAGGAGATCCAGAGGTGCCCCCGATCCTCCATTTCCATTTCATTTCCATTTCATTTCCATTTCCATTTCATTTCCATTTCCACTTCCCCTTCCCCGGGCTGAGCCCCCTACGCTCCCGCCCTACGGGTGCCGCCCGCGGCCACTATTCCCCCGCCAAAGCCCTTCGCGGCGGGGGCGGGGACAGCGTTCAGACGAGCCAATGAGGCACCGTTGGAGGCGTGGTCAGAATATTCGATTGAATTAAACACCCGGAAGCCACGCCCCACGCGTTCTGCCACGCCCCTCCCGGCGGAGGTAACGGTCGCGGCGCGCGGGGCTGGCGGGAGCGGCGGCGGCAGGTGAGGGACAGAGCCCGGTGTCGGTACCGGCACCGACCCTGGGCCGCACCCACACGGTACCGGCACCGCCACCGGGCGCCGGCAGCGCCGCTGCCACACCGGCGCCGCAGCCCCGACCCTCCCGCCCGTCCGGGACCGGTCTCTCCGCTCCTCGTGGCCGCCCCTCGGCGACCGGGCCCTGCTCCCCCTCAGGGACCGGGGGTACCGGCACCCCCTCCCCGCCGCCTCCGGATCGGGTGCTGAGCCCCCAGACCCTCCAGGGCTCCTCAGGGTCTGCCCCTCCCCACCCGACCCTCAAGGACCGGGACCTCCAGCCCGTCAGAAATTACCTAAAATTATTTCTGCCTAAATTAACCACGCCTAAATTAACCATAATGAGCACTGCATTTATGTAGAAGCGTTTCGTTTCTTTGCTGAGTAAAATGCTGTTTCTGGTTCGTTATCCTGTTGTCTTCCCAATGTTTCTGCTAGGTTGTAACATCTGTGTGTATTAATTTTTTCTAGAAATTAATGTCTTCTCGGAGCTCTTTTCAATCAGTTTAACAAAAATCTGTAACAGCTGCTGGGCGAGGATTGAGTATGGGTTTGTAGAGGCCTTGAATTTCCAGTGTGTAATTTGTAAATTGCACTTGCGTTTTCAGAGACAGGAAATTCACTGACTGAAGCACTCAGAGAAATAGATAAATTAACCCAAAACTCTGGGCAGATAAGGATCGCCATTCATGGCACAGAAAGGCTGATTTTTGAAGGACTTCTTTCCTCATGTAGTTGCTCAGTGACCTCTACAGAGGGCAGAAATGATCTGGTYGAGACTTTTAAAGAGAAATTTTTAATCTCTGTGGACACAGCTAACAGCTGGAAGGTGCTGCTGAATACCTGGAGAATGGTGCAAACAGGCATAAAGAAAATCTACAAGGGTTTGTTTGGGGTTTTTTTTWAAGTGTTGCTGCAGGGAAAAACCAGATACTGTTGGGAGAAGAGGCTAATTAAATACCAAATGCTGTGTTATTGTGATGAGTAGCTGCTGTGTTGGTTAGTGGGAATGGAGCGTGGATTATGCTCACTTAAAATAAGATTTTTATTCATTTGTCCGGCTCTCTAGGTGGATAAGATGGCTGCTCCTGAGAAAGATCCAGACCTGAGGCTGCTGCAGAAGAACCCATTGGGTAAGGACAGTCCTTTCTCCAAAGCCCTGCTGCTGTCAGATCCCATTTCACTTTCTCTGGGGAGACACGTGGCCCTCACAAGATTCTCTACCCGAAGCTTTTTGTTCAAAAMAATCTTATTTTCTCCCCTTGCCTGCTTTTCCAGCAGCCATTTGGTAAGGGATTTCTCCCTTAAGCTGATGACTGATGAATCTGGCAGAGTTCTTTAGAGTTAATGCAAAAATGCCTCTTTAACTTGCCCAGTGCTGCTGCTGCTGCTTTTAGTCAGAGCACCAGCTGGGTGTAACATGACCAAACTAATCAATGGGAATATAATTTACACTCCTGCATTCTGACTTCCTCACCAAGGTTGTTTTTCAGTCTCCTGTTGATTTTATTTCACTTCCCTGTGCTTCCTGCCATTTCCTTTTGCAAGAGATTTTTTTTAACCGGAATTCAGGGAGCACAGCAAGGACCAGCTTGGGGTTTGGAAGCACTGGGATTACATATGGCTTCATTAAAGGGTAAATATTCCTGTTTGTTCCTCTGCAGACCCCAGCAGCTGTCAGAAGAGCCAGTTCCTGGAGAGTGAGTGGAAGGCAGCCATGGTGTCCCTGGGGTCGCTGAGCCGCTGTCCCAGCGTGGCTGAGAGCAGGGACGGGGGCATTGGCACCTCCTGCTCGGACAGCACCGAGGGTGAGGGCACCCCTGGGCACAGCCTGGCACAGTTCTGCAGCTCTTTCCAGCCCAGGTGGCTGGGCTGTGACCGAGGGAGGGTTGTGTTACACTGGCTGTGTCCCTGAGCTTGGGAATTGCCTCGCTGCGGGGCTTTTAACTGACCAAAAGCCACCTTGGTGACTTGCTGGTTCTTTTTGTTCAATGAGGGATTTATCAGCAAGTCTGTTGGGTGATTTAAATTTGTGTTTTAAGGAAATAATTGGTGCCTTTGTGTTTGGCTCTGCAGTGTTAGAGCTGAGAGCTCTGCGGCCTGGCCTTCAGCTGAGGCACGCTCTGTGAAATTTCTGGTCCCAGCARTCCTTTCCACCTGTTTTTTTTAACCTTTATTGATTATTTTTTTCAGTAATGAGGGACTTTGTGCTGTTCCTTAAAACACTTCACGCATCCCTGTGTTCCAGGGAGCCTTTGGAATGAGATTTGGARTGATTATTAAGATTGTAGATGTCAGTAATGTGCCAGTGAAATGGAGGCTTTAGCAGGTCTGGCTGTTGGACTTACTGCTGGAAATACTACACGAGCACACGTTGAAGTGTTCCAGCAGGCCTCTCTGAGGATGATCAAACACCATTTGGCAGCTGGGGGCAGGGGAGATGRTTTCCTTTGGGAAATGACCCTTCTGGGCTCTGGTGATGTCACAGCCATGTTGTAAGAGCTGAGGGTGACCCGCAGGCCTGGCTGCTGCTGGGGCACGCTGAGCTCAGAACATGCATCAGAAATGTTGTTGTGAGGAGCCTCAGCACACTCGGGGAGCTGATTGCAGCACCTCCATGTGACGTGCTGCTCGGGGACCTCTGGTTCCTGGCAGTGGCACCAGGGGATAAATTTAGGGGCTGTAAAAGGAAATGGTGCTGTCCCTTCCCTGTGCCAAGGTGAACGTGCTTGCAGCTGCCCAGTAGCATGGTGTTCTCTGGAGTCCAGGCTGTGCTGAGAGGTTTTCTGCCCTCGCTGCTCGTTTGTGATGAAAGGATTGAGGGCCTCTATTGTCACAGTTCTCAATATTTCTCTTCCCTGTGCTTCCTGCCATTTCCTTTAGCGTGGTTTTGGTCTTTGCACAGTCTGATTTGGGCTGTATTCGAATTGTAGTGTTTATTCATTGTTGTAGCAGTGCTTGGAGAGTACAAACAGGTGTGAGGGTGACTGGTTGGAGCATCACGTGGGGATGGGCCTTGGGCCAAAGCCATGAGGAAATCAAGTGTGTTCCTGGGACAGACCTGGAATTCCTGCGACACAGGACGTCTCAGGACAGGAGTGGGAACAGGCACTTTGCTGTTTGCCTTTCTCAGCCCTTGCTGTTGCTGTATTGAAATCTGAGAGCTGCTAAGAATAACCCGAGTTGCCTGCAGCCAGGTTTGGTGCCCCGCTGGCAGGACAGGGGCTCTGTCCCACTTCCTGTGGCCGTAGGTGAGAGCCATTGCCCCGCTCTGGGACAGGCTCTGCCGTGGTGTCCTGCAGGAGCTGGAAGGTCAGATCCTCGGGGTCAGCGATGCTGGAGGCTCATCATGGGCTCAGGGAAGGCTCCTGTTAGCTCTGCTCACCCTTTGGAGTCGCTGAGCTGTGGGACGGGCAGAGCAGGATCGCGGGCTCAGTGTTCAGATCYGTAAGTTTCAGCCTTTTTATTCAGTATCAAGGACTTGATTTCTAAACCTAGAGAAAGGTAACATTGATTCAAGATTATACTAGAGTAGTTTAAAAACAAGGATTAAAAATAGGCATTAAATGTGATGGTAGGAAAAGGTCAGCAGGTTCCTGAAACTTGTCGTGAGGGGGAACACAGGCGTGCCTGAGTCATGCTGCTGCTTTCAGTGGGAAAGGAACTGGTTTTAAGATCATTTTGGAAAGCTCACTGGAGGATTGTATTTTCAGGACTGTAACTAGAGTATCACTCTTCTTCCCCTAGACTTTTGCAACTCCAGTAGCGGCTCCTCATTCCACCCCATCAAAACCCAGGTGACCATTCCAACAGCCCACGTTATGCCTTCCACGCTGGGTGCTTCACCCTCCAAGCTGTGTCCTGCAGGGGACCAGGGCTCTGCACAGCCTGCCGGGCCAGGGCTCGCCAGGAACGGGGACCTGAACGCCGGGAAGCCCTCTCAGGTGCCACCCCGGGAGCTGCTGCGTCTCTGCAGGGCCTCGGGGGACGGTGGCTGCGAGCACGCCCGGCCTCCCGCCGCCGCCGCCGACCACACCCGCACAGAGGGAGCCTGGAGGTTCGACACCCCTGCCATCGAGCAGACCCTGAACCAGTCTCTGCTCCTGGACAGCCTGTGCGCTGACCCTCTGCACAGGTGCCAGCAGTTCAACCCCAGCTCCGAGGCAGGGAAGGACCATTACAAGGCGCYGCCAGAGAGCAAACAGGCGCCCAGCGGAGCCTGCGAGCCGCGCGCCGGGCCGTGGCCCAGCGGGAGCAGGATGATGCCGGCGGGACTCCAGGCCAGTGGTTTCTATTCCAAACCTGTGGCAGCTCCCCCAGGCCGAGCCTGGGTGCAGGAAGGCTGCACCCTGCACCCCCACCAGGGAGTCTGCGAGCTCAGTGCCTGGAAACAGCAGCTGGACAAGGTGCGGCTGCAGGTGGAGCAGATGCAGGTGGGCAGCTGTGGCTGTGTGAGTTTGAAACCTTYCCTGTCCCTGTAGTGAGGAATTGTTGTCCCAGACTAAGGAGCCAGCGGGAAAATGTCTGCTGCTGCTCCCTGAGTGACAGCAGAAGTCTCCTCAGGGTCTGTTTTTACAGCCTTTGGTGTCACAGGTATCGTTTGACACGCTGCGGGTGCAGAGCAGCCCTGGGTTRTGTTACAGGGCTGCTCCACCTGCCAGATCAAGAGCTGAAATGCCCTGTCTGATAGAAACTGGGAGGAAAAGTCATGCCAAGAGGTTTTAAGCAGTGTCTAGAATGGCTTTGTTCTGTAGCTAGGGTTAAGAAAGACTTTTTTGAAAAAATGCATGAAACTAACTGCAGTTCACTAGGTGGAAACAGTTTGTTTACTGCCTCCCACCAGCTGTACCCTAGTGGAGACAAATTGTTTCCAGCGAGCTAGGACAGTGATCTAAAATTATTTGTTAATCTCCAGTTGTGCTTGGGCAAACTTTCTTGTTCTTGGACATCAACAGAGACTGAAATAGCCCTGCCCTGGCATGCAGATGAGCACACAGTGTGCAAAATAGCTGCAGCAGTGTTGCAATTACCCCTGTGGGGCACAGACCTCTCCCTCCTTGTTTTGTCTCCTCTTGCAGTTACACAATGGAGGCACCTGCCCCCATTCCTCTCTGTATTCCCCATCCCTGCCTGCACCTGACCCAGCCCAGTGGATCAATATCCTGAACTCCAATGAAAACCTGCTCAAGGAGAAAGAGCTCCTCATTGACAGGTGAGGCTTTCATGCTGACACGTGGTTCAAAGAGTCCRGTCCATTTCCATTTGGAAAGTTCCAAGGAAGGCTCATTTCTCAGAGTCCCTTTTGCCCAGCTGATCTTGTTTTGTTGCAAAGAACAATAAAAGGACCTTAGAGAACAACCTGAGCTCTTCTCTCCTTGGAATTAGGACGATGATCTTGAAGGGCTCGAATAAATTAATTTTAGTTATGGGTTTCTGTGTTTTATAAGGGATAAAGATTTCTGTTCACGTCATGATTAAACTGGAATGTCAAAATAACTGTCTCTTTTGCTTAAGTATTTTTGAGCCCTTTGAGACCTTTATTTTAAATTCAGGTTTTTGTGACTTGGGGCTGGCAAACAATATTTTTCTTATCTAAGGCTAGTGGTGCACAAGCTTTTTGAAAAGTAAGTTCTAGTGAAAAGTACCTTCAACATCTGGACTGTAAATATTTTTTCTTCCTTATTTTGAGTCTTCTGTTGTCTGTTCATTCCACTCCTAAGCTCCAGAGTCAAGCTGGATCCTCCAAAACATGCAAGGCTTGTGTGTTTTATCTGTAATCGTGCTTAGGGGAAGGGTTTTGAAAGGAGGGAAGAGAGGAAAAGTTAATCAGAATTGTAGAAAAGGTTAAAGTGTAATTTCTCTGCAGGTGAGCCCTGAGCAGCAGAGTTGTGTTTGTGCTCTGCTTGTCACTGAGTGGAGCAGCAGYGCTGTGCTGGCTCTGTKTGTGTTGTGCTGCTGCTCTCTGTGTTTGAGAACARGGAATTGCCTGTTTTGTTGCAGACAGAGGCAGCACATTTCCCAGCTGGAGCAGAAGGTGCGGGAGAGCGAGCTGCAGGTGCACAGCGCCCTGCTGGGCTGCCCAGCATCCTATGGAGACATCTACGTGCTGAGGATGCAGGTACAGCAGGTGCCAGTGAGAAACAGGTGCTGAATGCARTGGCCCAGAGTGCTGCTGAGGTGTTTGCTGAGCAGGACTGTGCACAGTCAGATAATTATCAATCATTATAAATTATCCCTTGTGTGGAGTCACCATCACCTGAGATTTCCCTTGGTTGGATTAAAGCTGTGCTGTGGTGCAGCACTGACAGAGTGTGTCAGATGGGCTGAGGGATGTTTGGGCATTGGGCAGGATGAGGACACAGCCCTGGGAGAGTTTGTAACCCCCCAGATTGAGGGGCTGTCTGTGCCTGCAGGAGCTGCAGAGGGAGAACACCTTCCTCCGAGCACAGTTCACAGAGAAGACTGAGAGCCTCAGCAAGGAGAACATTGAGCTGGAGAGGAAGCTGGCTGCTGCAGAGCTGGATGTGAAGCTGGTCCGGGAGTCCCTGAAGGAAACGGTGCAGAAACATGCAGAGGAGTTAAAGAAACAGGAAGAAAGGGTATGATCCTGTTGCTCTATAGATGGGAGTGTGTTTTCTTGTCAGTGTAGTGCTGAGGTGAAACTTTTCTGTGGCAGTCTGTAATTGCAGGTGTTTTCTCATCTCATAGACTATGGTTTATGAGCAAAAGTCTCTCCTCCTGCAGTTACAAGCATTTCAGGGCCTCCTCTTTTAACCAAAAAATGCCTGTCTTTAGCTCAATGAGCTAAAGGGGAAGGGGATCTTGTATTTTGGCATTGTGTGGTGTGCAAAAAAGCTAAATGAGTGGGCTTATGGAAGACTGAAGAATAAATAAGAAATTAAATAAACTAAACTTGTCTGTAACTGTCCCTGCAGGTAAAGGGAAGAGACAAACACATTAATAACCTCAAAAAGAAATGCCAGAAGGAATCTGAACAGAACAGAGAGAGACAGCAGAGAATTGAGACCCTGGAACGATACCTGGCTGATCTCCCAACCCTTGAGGACCACCAGAAACAGAGTCAGAAGGTAAAAGTTCCTCTGAGCTGCAATGCTGGCTCTTCACTTACTTGCTCAGGTGACTTTTCTGTAGTTAYATCTACTCCTCTTTGATTGCAGCTGAAGGAATCTGAACTGAAGACCACTGCCCTGCAGGAAACAGTGCTGGCACTGGAAACAGAGCTTGGAGATGTCCAGGCTGCCTTCAGGGAGCAAGAGCTGCAGCTGGAAACCCAAAAGCACAAGGAGAGGGAGCTCCTGTCCACTGTGCACAGGTAGGAACGAGGAATCGGCTTCATCCTGGCACTGCAGGAGTTGCTGCACGAGGAGGGTGATGCACAGCCCTGGCAGGTGGGGGACTGGGATGCAAGCAGGGCAAGGCTGACATTTGATATGAAATTAATTTCACTCCTCGTATTGTTTCCCTCCTTAAAGTAAGGGAGGGATCATAGCTAAGACTGTTTYTYCCCCATGGTTCTGCTCATTGCAGCTTGCAGGACAAGTTGCAGCAGTTTGCAAAGAATGCAGAGAGGGGACCCCCTGCCCAGGATGGGGAGAGGCAGAAGATGGAACATGACTCTCTGAAGAAGGAGTGTGACTGCCTCAGGAAGGTAAGGGGCTGTCCCAGTCAGGAATCACACGTTTTTCTTTCACTGAGTCCCACCAGGCACTCAGAGGAAATCAGGGACTTTTAAAGGCACAACTGCACTGAGGCAGCAGTTCCTGGAATTGCAGACTGCAGGGTGCCAAAAGCAGTTCTYGATGTGATAACCACACACTTCTCCAGTAATGCTGGGGAGAAGCTGCAGAATGCAGAAGAGGGGAGAGGAAAACCACGAGAATACAATGTCTGGTTTTAGCTGATAAATCTAATGGTGCCTTTTATCCAAGTCCACTCCTAAGAGARTCTGTGGTTAGAGCAGTAAATGGACAGCAGAGAGAAAGAGAGGAGATGCTGTCCTATTGAAAGAGAATTCCTGGTGGTATTACTGCTTCTGGGTGGCCACTTCTGATGCCTCTGCTTTTGATTCCAGATTGTGGACAAAAAGCAGAAGAAGATGGAGCAGTTATCCTTGCAAGTCAAGGTGAGAGGTGATGGGGAGAGACCTGGGACTTGAGAATATGCTGTGAAATGAGTTAGACTTACTGTGTTCCCATGGTCTGTTCCAGAACCTGGAAGAACAGGTGGCCCAGGAGGAGGGGACAAGCCAAGCTCTGAAAGAGGAGGCGATGAGAAGGGAAAATGCTCTGCAGCAGCTCCGGGCTGCCGTGAAAGAGGTCAGGGGCTGTTTGATGAACGATGGATTGTCTCTGAGCAAGGCCCTGAATTTAGTCAGCAGCTCAGTCTCTCCTGCTAGTCAGTTGTCCTTTCAGGGCTGTGAAAGGAGCTGTGCCCTGCTGGGAAGCAGGAGAAGCAGGTTGTGCCTCGGGAATTGATGGGGATGGGATGGAGGAGGCCGAGCTTGCCAGCTGGGGGCAGCAGAGCAGGAGCCCAAGCACAGCCCCGGCTGAAGGGCCAGGCAGAGCTCCCTCCCAGCCCTCTTGGCAAGGTGCACCAGCTCCTGGAAGCTTTTACTGCTCTGGCCTGGCAGGGACGGTGCAGCTTCGCTTCCCCTGTGGCAGTGACGCTCGCTGCTCTGGCCGCGGCCTGGGGGGCTGCATGCGGCCCAGCCCCTGCCCTCAGTGCTCCCACCACACTGCATTCAGCGTGGCAGTGCTGCCCCAGGTGCCCACTGATGTGCCTGTCCGTGTGTCCAGCTGTCCGTGCAGAACCAGGAGCTGATTGAGAAGAACCTGACGCTGCAGGAGCAGCTGCGGCAGGCGCAGCTGACGGCGCAGCCCCTGCCTGCTGACACAGCCCGCCTGGCCCAGGAGCTGCACGGGGAGCTGGCCAGCTGCCTGCAGGATTTACAGTCTGTCTACAGCATCGTCACCCAGAGGGCTCAGGGCAAGGACCCCAACCTCTCTCTGCTCCTGGGCATTCACTGTGAGTACGKTTCCTTTCAAGCGATGGCAGAACAAACCCTTCTGTGCTGTGGCAGAATGAAATAACTCACAKAGAGCATGGAAAGTGCTCTTTCTGGGCTTCTGAATGCTCTTTTCTGTGGTTGGCTTGCTTCAAAGGTGCATGTTCTACTTAACATTCAGTTATTACAACCTCTTTTGCAAATGTGAGTTGGTTTTTCTGGCTGATTTGCAAATGTGTGCRATCCTTGCTGAGAACTGCATGTGAGGAAACTCCCTTCTCTGACCCCACAGCTGTGCAGTACCCTGTGAAGGACAGGGATGACCTGCTGAGCCCTGACGGACTGGCCAAGAAGCTGGTGGAGGTAAAACAGCTTCACAAAGAGGTGGAGGACTTGAGGACTGCAATATCTGACAGATACGCTCAGGACATGGGAGACAACTGCATCACCCAGTAAAGAGCACTCCCAAAGTAAGACAGGAATGAAGACTTGAAACCCCCAGGAGTCTTGTGCTCCTACAACCCTAAACCTATTCAGCACTTTACCATCCCTCTGCTCGGGTACAGGACGTGTGACTKATCTGATCTGTGAGGAATCAGGGGTTTGTGGCCAGAAGTGTTCAGCTGCTGACTGGGATAATTCGGGGCTTCGGTGTCAGGCTTTGCAGTAGCTTTGATCTTGTGGAATGTGTTTTATGCTGTGCTTGCTGGAGCTGCCGTGGTCTCTGATGCTGGGAGATGAATTCTGACTTGCCTTCCAGGCATTTCAAATGCTGAACATGCAAGTGTGACAGTTAAAATGATGGCTAAAAGGCAATGTACGC
The DNA here is from genome assembly GCA_014549065.1 of Cardinalis cardinalis. Lineage (NCBI taxonomy): Eukaryota > Metazoa > Chordata > Aves > Passeriformes > Cardinalidae > Cardinalis > Cardinalis cardinalis. The sequence continues at coordinate 950,521 of JACDOX010000166.1, forward strand.
CCTGGTCTTGCTGATAGCCTCCCTGTGCAGGTCCTGTGGGACCAGTGGGACCAGAGGGTTGTCACAGTGTTTGTGGGATATCTGGATTCCACAGGCAGGCAGGGGTGCCAGTTCCACTGCTGGCATTTACATTGAGGTGCTGCTGCCCTGGATTGATGGAGCAGGACCTGCTCTCCTCAGGTAATGCAACCATTCAGCAGCCAGCACGAGTTGAGSAATACAGCAACACTAAAAGACTCTGGAGATGCTCCCCCTAGGCACTGCTACCCCAGAAGCCTTAAGCCTTTTGTCCCCCTGSATCAGCTGTGATTCAGACTGCAGAGGAAGTGGATTGATGCTGAAGTGCCTTAATGAGCTGGAAGAGCCCTCTGCCCCCACTCTGCTCCGTGCCTAATGCATCCACTGGCAGGTGAGGGGCTGCTCTTCCCTCTCACAGCCTTTTAGAGCCATCACAAACCATCCTGGGGAGCCCCAAGTGTCTGTGGGCCCTGCCAGAGCCTCCAAGAGCCTCTGTGCCCCTGGGGACACCTCTGCTTCCCTGGAGAAAGCCATACTGGTCCTGATGTGGAGGGGGTGGCACAGGGAGCTCTTCCTGCCAGCTGTGGCCACCTGGGCTTTGTCACAGCCCTGTCYCTCCTTTCTTCTTCTCTGCAAGTAATGGGATTTCTAAATGAGTCCCTGAGGGATCAGTTCCACTGTCCACCACCCTCCCTAACCCCAGGGACAGTTTTCAGTACTGAGGGTGGAACTTGGGTTTTCTTCTTGAGTTAAGAGCAAGATGCCCGAGCTGTGACAGGGAGAAGTCCTGCTGACATTTGTGGTGTTTGGCTGCTCTTGGTTCACGGTGGGGCTGCGAGCCCTGGGTTTGGCAGAAATGCTTTTGTTATTCCTTTGTGTTACAAGTTTAAGACCAAATCTGTTTTGTTCTCGGTGTTTGGCCACCATGGGGGACGGTGGCCAGGGACTGGTTGGTTTGTCCCACACAGGGAGCACACAGCCGTGTCTGTCTGTCTGTCCTGCTCTCCCTGGGTGTTCTGTGCCTGGCTGTGTCTGTCCCCAGGCTGCTGGTGCTGTGTGCTGAGCAGAACACATTCCCAGGGCTGTTTTTGAAGCCGTTTGTCCTGACTGCTGGGAGCTCTGCTTGCTCCTGCAGGTTCCCAGGGGCTTTGGGCAGCATCTCCTTCTCCCCTTTGCTTTGGGGGTGCAAGATCTCGTTGATGGGTGCTGTGAGGGGACAGGTGTGCCCTCTGCCCCTGCAGAGGTGATTCTGGGATGRGATGATTGTGGCTGGAACCACCTCAGCTGCGGCCTGGCTCTGTCCCAGCAGCCGGGCTGCCCAGTCTGTGCCCGTCCATGGGAACGTCCTCCCCTCATCCTCCTGCTCAGCTGAGCCCCTCTGGCCAGAGGGTGGTCCTGTGCTGCCTGCTGCTGGTGCAGGGGAAATCTTGGCCTACAGAACACCCAGGCCGGGGGTCCAGGATGGCGTTCCCTCCCTGTCCCCCGTCCTCGTGTCACACGTCCCCCGGTGTCGTGCCCGGTCCCGTTGGGCTCGGTGTCTTTGTCCCAGCCTCTGTCTCGGCGCTTGTTTGTATCGGGTATTTGGAGTATCAAATAAAGCTGCTCTGCCCCACTCGTGCGAGGCTGTCCTGCCTGGGGGGCGAGGGAGGGAGGAGCTCCGGGGCTGCTGCCGGTGCTGCTGCCGGTGCCCGGCCCGGCACGGGCGGTGGGAGCGGTGCCGGTGCTCCCCGGTGTCTGTCGGGCCGGTGTCGGTGCCAGGCCGGTGCCGGCGCTCCCCGGTACCGCTGGGCCGGTGCCGGCGCTCCCCGGTGTCTGTCGGGCCGGTGCCGGCGCTCCCCGGTGCCGGTGGTTCCCGGTGCCGGCGCTCCCCCGTTCCGCCGGGGCGGTGTCCGGGGCCGGCCCCGCCGAGTTCGCATGCCCGGTGCCGCCGGCCCCATTGGCCGCCGCAGTCACATGCCGGCCGGGCGGCGGCGGGGCTGCCGCTCCTCCCTCCCTCCCTCCATCCTCCCTCCCTCCCTCCCTCCCTCGCTGCTCCCCCGGCCGGGCTGGCGCTGGGAGCGGCCGCGATCGCACCATGAGCACCCTCAAGGTCTACAGCACCTCGGTGACCGGCTCCCGGGAGGTGAGCACCGGGCGGGGCTGGGCAGGGCCGCGGCTCGGGGCCGCTCTGTCCGTGCGGCAGCGCAGCCCCCCCGCCCCATCCTCGCTGTCCCCTCTCCCTGTACCGTCCCCATCCGTCCCCAGAGGCACCGCTCCGTGCTGGATGTGCCCCCACGCGGCCGGGGCGCCGTGCTGAGCCCGGCTGGCACGCTGGGTGCGTGCCCACCCAGCCCCGCGGCTCCTCTCCATCTCCCGTAACCCGCCTCTCCCACCCGGCTTCCAGATCAAATCCCAACAGAGCGAGGTAACCCGAATCCTGGACGGGAAGAACATCAAGTACGAGCTGGTGGACATCTCCCAGGACAACGCTCTCCGGGAGGAGATGAGGGCCAAGGCAGGCAACCCCAAAGCCATCCCGCCCCAGATCGTCAACGGGGACCAGTACTGCGGGGTGAGGCTGCGCTCCACGCCGGGCTGGGTGCTGGGCGGTGTTCTGTCCTTGGATGTGCTGCACATGTTCAGGATGCCCTGTAAATTGTTTCTTGTGAGGTGCAGGGACCAGGTGCTGCCAGGATTCACGGCTGTTTGCCTCGGGAGAAAGGGGAGCCAGGCAGGGGGTTTGGGTGGCAGCGGGGCTGTGCCCGCTTTGTCCCGTCATCCTTGGCGCAGGCGGCTGTGCCAGGGCTGTGAAGCAGATTGTGCCCTGGGCTCAGGGCCCCTCCTGCCTCGGGAGTGACCGTGTGGCTTTCCCCGCAGGATTACGAGCTCTTCGTGGAAGCTGTGGAGCAAAACACTCTGCAGGAGTTCCTCAAGTTGGCCTGAGCCCCGCTTCYCCTCCCACCCTGGACTCTACCTGCATTCCTGAGCGCCCTCATCTCCGAGCACCCTCACCTGCCGGCTGTCAGCGCTGTCCTGGCGCCACCACCTGCATCCCAGCCCAGGGAAAGCCCGCGACCAAAACTCCTCATTGCAGCTGCCTCCGACTCCCTCCTGCCTGACCCCGGCCTCCTCTCAGAGGGATCCAAAGAAAGCGACGCTCGCTGCTTGGCCTGTGAGCAGAGCTGGGCCTGGCTCACGGCAGCTTCAGTGCCTCTSTAAACAGCAAAGCCTCTGGGGCTGTGTGAGGTGATCCTGGCCTTCAGCCCCCTCCTCTGCCTCGCCAGGGAAGGGCTTAGGGCTGCACGGTACTTCCCACTTCTCCCAGTTGCTGTTAAAATTGTAAATTCTGCTGCCTCACTTCCTTTTTTTCTTTTTTTTTTCTTTTTCCCTCCTCTTCATCTCAACTGCAGAGATTATGGCAACTAAATAAGGGGTTTTTTGTTGTTTTTTTTTTTTTTTTTTTTTTTTTTTTTTGTCTTAATTTAATGCAAAAATACTGCACAGAATTTGGGTGTGAGTGCCCACCGCGGTGGGGCTGGGGCTGAAGGCTGCCTGGGGAATGGGTGGGGCTGGCAGTGGGATCTGTGCTGCTCTGGCCGCCCTCCACCCTGAGCAGGCTCCCTGGTGAGCAYTAATGGCTCAGGGCTGCCCCAGAACAGCTGATGCTCCAGCTGTCCCATCTTTTCCTCTTTGTGTTGGCTTGTTTGCAATCCTGGACCAAGTGCATTTTGTTTTCCTGCCAAAAAGCAAGTTTATAACCGGTGTTGTCTTCCGAGATGCTATTAAATGTTACTGGACCTTTCACAGCRCCGCTCTTGCCTTTCTTTTAAATTCGGTTTTATTTTGGCTACAGGTTAAACACCGCCCTACCTAAGGATTGTGAGTCATTTCCAGCTGAGTGGGTTGTGCCTGCTGCTGCAGCCTGACACAAAGATCTTAACACCTTAGCTTGCTGCTGCTAATCAGAGGCTCCCAGGACGTGTGTGAATGTCCTACGGCGCAGCAGGGACAGGTACCAGAGCATTCCTCCCCTCTGCCCGGGGCAGGGACAGCCTCAGCCAGACGTGGCAGGGAAAAACAAACCTTTGGCACAAGGATTGCCTAGAGCAGGACACAGAGGGCCAGGGGAAACAGCTGCTCCTGAATCTGCTGCAGGTGGGAAAGGAGGAAGCTGAGGGAGAGCTGGGTGGGTTGAGTCAGTGCTCACGGGGAGCTGGGGAAGCTGCWGGTTTGCTTCCTGTGTTTGAGTCGTGCAGCTCTGCTCAGAGGGCTCTGGGAAGAGCTCTGGGCTTCCAACCGTRTCTGTGAAATCTAAAGGAAGTGGAAATTGCAGTGGAATAAAGGGTTTTATTGGGAGCCTTTACTGAGGGCTGGGTCTRTGTGAAGAGGGAACCTGCCAGCAGGCCCTGCCCTGCACGAGTGGGAGTGCTGTCAGCTGGGAGTCAAGTGAGAGCTTGTCACAGCTGGAATGGGAAGAATGTGCTGGGGAAAGGGAAAGGGAAAAGCGCAGCCCCAGCCCACGGGCCAGGGAGGAAGATGCTTTGTTCAGGGCTGGGCAGAGAGGGATCCTGCTGCTCTCCGGTGACACGGTGTCCTGTTGCAGCAGGAGGAGGAGGAGGGCGGGTGCCTGCAGGCAGGCTGGAGCGGGGCCCCGCTGCAGCTGGGGGCTGTCCAAGGGAAGGAGCTGTGCACGTACAGGAAGCCCAGCAGCAGCAGGATCTCCCAGCTGAGCCTGGCTCAGCCCCAGCCAGGCAAYAACTCAAGGCCTTCAGGTTTAGCTCGAGCACAGACCGTGGGACTGAGCCTGTGTGTCCCCTGCTGCCAGCGCAGGTGAGATCCGTCGGGAGCAGCAGCTGTGTGCACACACAGTGCCCTGGCTGTGTGTCCCTCCTGCTGCAGTCCCTGAGCACTGCCCAGCGCTGGGCTGAGGCTGGCAGGCTCCTGGGCAGGGCTCAGCCCGTGCAACCTGCACAGGCAGCAGGAGCCAGGCCCGGAGCCCAGGTGGGCTGCTGGAGGTGTCCCTGTGCTGGGACCCCGCTGTCCTGGGGAGCAGCAGCCACCGCGGGGCAGCAGGGCTGGCCTGGCCCCTCTGCCAAAGGGAGTGGCTGCTCCAACCCAGCTCTTCTCCATCTCCAGCACAGTGAAACTGAATCTGGAAAGAAAACCTCCCCCTTTTTCCCAGCCRGGGCAGGTCGGGTAAGGTGAGAGGCAGCTCCCTCCCGGTGCAGAGCAGCTCCTAGGCTGGCTGCAGCCCCCTCCCCTGCTGCTGGGAGGGGTCTCTCCCGCGGAGCAGCAGCGAGGCCCTGGGGACCAGCCCGCATTCCTGCAGGCTCCTGGAGCTGTCCGTGTACACCCGCTGGGGAAAGGTGCTGATGATCTCATAGTCCGAGTTTCCACCCCTAGGAAAGAACAGCACAATCTCCTCCTACTCRTGGGATTCCCCAAGGTTCTGACTGATCCAGCTGTGGTTATGAAAGAGCAGCAAAAAGGGTTTGCAGCCCAAAGTGCAGCCGTGGAGCAGCCTGGCCAGCACACAGCTGCACTGGGGAGGCAGGAGGCTCCTGCACCCCACCARCACTGAGCCCACAGCAGGCCAGGCCTGCAGCAGGAGCGGGGACAGCAGAGGGGTCCCTCAGCCACCCGGAGCTGTCCCCAGCAGGCTGAGGGAGCCCTTGTGCAGCGTTAGATGTTTTGGGACACAGCTGGCTGAGCYAGGCCAAGGCTGCAGCTCAGCCTCCAAACCCTGGGAAGGGTGGCACCAGCTGGGTGAGTGCTGGAAGGAGGCARAGGCAGCCCTGGGCCTGGATCTGATGGCAATTTGGAGAGGACAGAAGTTTATCTCTGTTGCTGTGTGGCAGAGGTGGGTATGAAACGCTCWGAGCTTCCCAGGACCTGCTGCCTGGAGAGCGCCGGGTGGGCACGGGGCTGTGACCCAGCTCAGGCTGATGTTTGAGGCTCCAGGACCTCAGGAACCCTTTCCTGGGGTCCTGCAGAGTCAGGCAGGGGGGAGGAAGGGCTGGGCTACCTGAGGTGGGCGAGGAGCCGGCGCAGGTCCCCGATGGTGTCCGTGAGCAGCATCCGCAGCTCGTACGTCTGCTCGCCGCTCTCGGACCTGACGCGCAGCCTGCAGAGCTCAGGGGCTCCAGCCTCCTCTGCTGCCTTCAGCCTGGGGTCACAGAGCCCTGTCAGCCCAGGAGAGAGCTCCTCTCGGCAGGAACAGCCTCCGTGGCCGGGCCAGGGGASGGGAATTTGGTGCTTGGGAATCTCCTGGAGGCGAATGAGGCCCTGTCTGACCAGGGCCACCCAGACCAACCCAGTGCCCAAACTGGTGCTGAGCTYCCCCAGCCTGAAGGTGCCTTGAGGAGGGTTATGGGCCTTTTTTAGCTTTTTCATTTGAAACCAGGGCTGTCTGGTAGGTACTCTGCCCTACTTCTCTGATTAAAAATAATCTGCTTGGGGTTTTTTTCCATTAGTTATTTGGGTCTTGGCTTGCCAGAAGACTGAGTGGAAAATGCTGCTAGTGAGGCCTCCCACCATCAGTTTTCTGGAGGGGTTCTCCATTTAACATGACTGCAAAGAGCTCCTTCAATGGTTAYAAACTCTCAGGCCTTGGCTTGCTTTCGGGAAAACTTTCACATTAGTAAGTGACATTTTGAACAACAGAAGCTTTTTGTTAAGAGATGTAAAATATGGCAYGTTTGTCATGAAAAATTCAGTGGTTTTCCCAAAGGACCAAACTTGGCCTTTTGTCTAACTGTTTCTAAGGTTTWAAAGGGGAAAGTCCATTCCTCAGCTGACCTCCCTGAACTGAACCTGCAGTGATGAAATAGGAGGAAGAGGAGACCCTGACAGGGCAGGGGGTGGGGGGCTGCACCTGTACCTCTCCAGGGCAGCCAGCCCAGGTGTTGCCAGCAGGATTTCCTCGCTGCTCTGCTGCCCATCAGAGCCCTGCAACCAAAGCAGGTGAGAGTGAGCCCTGCTGGGCTGCAGGGAGAGCAGCCAGAGCTGGCACAGCCACCAGGCAAGGGCCAAGTGTGCCCTGGCGCAGCCTCTCTGGAGGTTCCACGGAGCTGAGAGAGGCCCAGGGAGGGGCTGTGCAGGGAGCTGAGTGCAGAGCATCCCCCCTGCTCTCTCCTGGGGCGTCTGGAGCCCACGGGTACCTGCGGAGCTGCTCCTCGGGCTCTGCCCACGCTCCCTCTGCGYGTCAGGGGCTGGGAAACCTCACCGGGATCCTGCTCCCAGGAGCCTTTGGGACCTAGGGAGCAGAGGGGAGACATGGCCGCGTGTGATCTTCGTGACACACGTTTTGGCTCCGGAAGAGGCAGGTTTGCTGAGAGGAGAGAGCAGCAGCCGACAGGGAGAGCTCTCGGCACCCCAGCCAGGCCCAGCGCAGCTCCCGGGTTCCTCCCTTGAGGCTGTGCCACTTTGTGCCCACTAAACGTTTGATTGTCAGCATCAACAGTGAGAACTGTGCACAGCTGGGGTGCACGGCAGGCAGGCCGCTCTGCTGTGAAAAACTGGGGCTATCCCCATTTCTACAGACTTGGACATTTTTCACCTTGTGAGGGTGAATTTGTAGGCGTCCATTCCTTTCTGCTTGGATGATTTTTATTTTTTTTTACTGCTTAGATAAAGGGGATATTTCGCTTTAGCCTTGAGCACAGTTGTATGAAGCAGGCAGTTGTTTCTCGTGAGGGATACCTGTGCTGGGTTATTTAGTGATGCACCCACAGCCCCACTGATTTCTGACTTCCCAGCCCTGTCAGATATTGCTTACACAGACTGCAAGTGTCTAGAAGCCAAATGAGGAATCTGTGGCCTTTGATGTCCCATATTCCACTGTGAAAGTCTGAAGAGAAACTGTCCCGTGTTCGGTGCAGTTACGGTAAATTTGCCTTGACGATATCTTCATTTTTGGAATGACTTGTTGAAAGGGGCAGTGTTTGCAAGCAGCTCCCCCCAGGCCTGCAGGGTTACCTCAGCATCCTTTCATGTGGTCAGGCTGGAAGGAAGCTTGGCCTTTCAGAAAGGCACGGGGCAGATTTGTTTTTGGAAACCTGCTGAATTTCTATTATTTTATTACGTGTAACGTCTCATTCTTGAGCAGGATTGATGCCGAGAGGATCCTGTGTGTGCTGCTGGTTCCCAGCTCCTGACCCAGAAGGGCTGAGACCCTCACTTTCCCCTCTACCACCTGCACTGCCCTGGTAAGGTTTGGGAATCCTCCTCCTGAGAAATGAGCAGCATTTTCGAGGCAGGTTTAAGGTTTTACCTGGGATCTTGGAGGTTTCCTGCACTCTGCTGGATTCTGAAGTCCCCACCACCTGGCCAAGGCCAGGAAAGCTCCCTGCAAGGTCTGGCTTCTGGAACACCACGTGCCTCCTGTCAGTGACCTGTAAGCAAATCTGGGTGTTGCACAAGCTCCTCTTGCTGCATCTGAGCCCAACAAACCACAGGCACGGCAAGCAGCAGCTGTGAACCCCAAACCAAGGCTGCCCAGGGAACCCCAGCCCCCAGAGCTTTGCACAACCCCCTTTCCATGGGCCTTCCTCACGCCCAGAGCTCCAGCTGGCCTGACCTTGCCCTGCTCAGGCAGCTGTGCCCTGGTTTCTCCTGGCACAGGGAGAGTCCAGCTCTGGCTGTGCCTGCTGACATTGCAGGTGCACTCCCAGACCTACATTGGAGTCCTCTGAGGCTCTCTGCCTGCAAATGTGGCTTTGGCTCTTTGCCATTTCTGAGAAATCAAAAACTGGGGCCCAAGAGAACCTCAGGTGGCCAAATCCATTTAAACTGTGGCAAAACAAACTCTCACRACATCTCCTTTCAAAGGTTCCTGTTCAATCTCACGTTACGAGCTTTTCCAGGGCAACTTTTGAGAACCTTTTTCCCCCTCCTTTTTGTGACACAGCTCCTTATTTCCTGCATGTGCTGCCTGTCTCACAGAGCCTGCTGTGCTCTCAGAAGCCTCGTCCCCAGGCAGCTTCACTGGGGCACAGGAGCCCTTGAACCCTGGTGCTGAGACGTTTCCTGTAACGGCTGCTGCAGGTGCCCTGGGCGCCCGCCCCGGCCCCAGACACACCTGCACAGCCCCACAAACCTCAGCCCAGCAGGAGCCACCGGGGCCAGGAGCTGGGAGTGGCACTTGCCTGCAAGGGGACCCCGTCGGGGTAGCRTGGCTGCAGCTCGGAGGGGAAATAGCCGTCCATGATGTCCTGCAGGCATTGCTGAAACAACAGGAGAGCTCCTGCTCACACCTCAGCCTTGCCTGGCTGGGCTTCCCGCTGGGCAGCTCCTGTTTGTGCTGCTGTGGCCTTGCAGAAAGGTCTGTATCGCAGACATGGAATCTCCATCTCTAGAAACTACTGCACAGGACATGAGCGGCTTCACAGGCACCGTGGGCATGCAGCTGGGCTCCTCTGTCCAGCCATGATATTTTCTGAAAAATCCTTTCCTTAGGACTTTTCCTCCTGAGWAGCTGAGAGGCCTCAGGAACAAAATGTAAACAATGGTTATCTGCTGCTGTGGGATGCAACAGGTGCAGCTGGGATTGGTCTCATGTGGTTGTTTCTCATTAATGGCCAATCACAGTCAGCTGGCTCAGACCCTCTGTCCAAGCCACAAGCCTTTGTTATCATTCTCTCTTTTTCTATTCTTAGCCAGCCTTCCGATGAAATGCTTTCTTCTATTCTTTTAGCATAGTTTTAATATAATATATATGATAAAATAATAAATCAGCCTTCTGAAACGTGGAGCCAACATTCTCATCTCTTYCCTCATCCTGTGACCCCTGAGAACTGTGACCGTGTTCACAGGGGTCTGAAGATGAGGTGATAACAAAGGTTTGTGGCTCGGACAGAGGGTCTGAGCCAGCTGGGCTGTGATTGGCCATTAATTAGGAACAACCACATGAGACCAATCCCAGMTGCACCTGTTGCATCCCACAGCAGCAGATAACCATTGGTTGCATTTTGTTCCCGAGGCCTCTCAGGAGAAAAGATCSTAAGGAAAGGATTTTCTATAAAACATGTCGGTGGGAGCCAACAGCACCACGCTCTGCAGGACTGCTGAGCCCAGCAGCCCCGTGCCCTGTCCTGGGGCTCGGCGGGGCCGCAGGGCGGCTCTGGCTCCTCTCAGCCCCCCGTACCTGCGCGGCCGGGTGCTGGTAGGGCCGGAAGGCTCCGTGCTGTCCCACGGCGATCCCGTCCCGGTACAGGGTCACCGGGAGCGGCTCTGCCCGCCGCAGCCGAGCGCCCCGYAACGTCTGCTCCACCCGGGAGCTGCCCTCTCCCACCAGGGAGTTCAGATCCCTGATGCGCTCCAGGATTAAATCAAAATCAASCTGCTGCTCGCAAAGAACGGCCTCACCTGCGGCAGAGGGATCAGAGTGAGGGGCGGTGGCAGGACATTTATTTATCTGCGAGAATCTGAGCTGTGTTTGAGCCCTGCCACCGCTGGGCTGCCTGTGCTCTGCCCTTCAGGCCTTTGCAGGATGTGCTGCAGCCTTTCGCTGTGGCACAGCCCTGCCGGGGCCCCGGGGTGTGTGCTGAACCACGGGCGCAGGGCAGGGATGCGCAGCTGGGGCTGCAGCTCCCGGGCCGCTCCTGCAGCCCACGCTGGGCTCCCTGCTCCTCGCAGCAGCGCTGGGCTGTCCCTGTGCCGGGCGAGGAGCTGCCCCAGCTGGATGAAGCACATGGGCTCAGCGGATCAGGTGCTGGGCAGGTGCCAGGGGCAGCAGAGGCAGCTGCCTGCAGCAGGGCAGGGGCGCTGCCAGGATGTTTGTCTGGGGCTTTGAGGGCTGGGATGGGGCACAGGAAAGAAGTCAGAAGAGGAAATGAGAGGAAAGGTCTTAGCYGAGCTGAAGTCCTTGCTTGTTCTGCTTTTTTTATAAATTGCTAAAGGATGATGTGGAACAGGTCAGTGAGCTGAAACCAAAACTGTTTCTGCTGCTCTCCCCTCCTGCATCTAAGGGAAGTTCTGGTCTAACATTTCCATGGTGGTTAGGAAGCAGCACTGGCTCTACAGTACAAATAATTTTCTGTTTTCTCTGTTACCACTCCCTAAGGAGGCAGTGCCAAAGCTGCTGGGCCCCAGAGAGCAGGGCCAGGTCCCAATCAAACCCTCACAGGTGGCAGGGAGGAAAGGCAAACAATGCTCCCCGATGGAGCAGGCTCTGTGGGTGAGTTACTACAGCTCCTGTGTACACAAAGCACCCCACTCTGCTCTCCACCCCCTCTGTGTCAATGTCCTCAGAGCAGCCGAGCCTCGAACGTGCAGGGTTTGTGAATTCTGCAGGAAGCAGCTGCTCTGAGGTCTCCTCCCGCAGGGCTGAGCCATCAGGTTCTCTGCTCTTCCCCCAGAAGGGTGTACAGGACACAGGAACATAAAATTAAACCTTCTGCTGAGCTCCTTGTCTGTGTCCCCGAGAGGGACTGACGGGAGCATCCCGGGTCCCAGATCCCGAGGGTTTGGTGCTTATCTCCTGTCCCTCTGGGAGCTGGGCTGGCGGCTCCAGCCGGGAGCGCTGCTTTACCCGGCCTGCAGAGGCTCCCTGCGGGCAGCTCCGCTCCGTCCCGGGCTGACCCCGGCTCCTCCGGCCGCTCCCGCGTCTCTCCAACCCAGATCAGACCGTAATCAGCCAGGAAGCGCTGCGGGAGCAGAGCCAGAGCCTCAGAGCCGGGAAGGGGAGCCCGGGAGGGGTCAGCTGGGGCTGGGAGAGGCAGAGGGAGCTGGAACAGGATGCTCCTGGGGCTCCTGGCCCTGGCAGACAGACAGACAGACAGACAGACAGCTGGAGCAGCTCTATCAGCACAGGGGAAAAGGAGGAGGAAGGAATTGCAGCGCCAGAGGAGCCTCCCGAGGCTGCAGGAGCTGGGCATCCCCACAGCCCTGGGCATCAGGATGAAGCTCACGGGAGGCACAGGGGTTTGTGTGTTTAAATCCTCCTCCTGCTCCTCCTTTCCAGAGGGGAAGGGCTGTGAGGGCCAAAGGGCAGCTTGGAAAAGGCCAAAGTGGGACTGCAGTGACCCCAAGGGCTGTGAGGGCCAAAGGGCAGCCTGGGAAAGGCCACACTGGGAGTGCAGTGACCCCGAAGCAAAGGGGAGCTGGCTCAGGGCAGGCAGAGCAGCCTCACCTCCATCTCCCAGACCTGGCTCTGCAGCTGCAGGCACCTCAGCTCCAGCTCCTCTGTGCCGGCTGCCTCAGGAGCGCCTGCAAGAGAAAAGCTGCTGTGCCTGTGAGGATCCCAGGGAAGAGCTGCTCAGTGAGCCCCCACCCTGGCACACAGGGGCTGCAGGGGACAAAATCCACCCTGCAGGGTTTGACAACGCTGCTGACAGGCTGAAAATGCAGTTTATTCCATCCAAGACAGCAGTCCAGGGTCGTGGGTGACAGAGCTGTGCCCACAGCTGTCAGCTCCAGCTGCAGGCAGGCCTGGAGACCCTTTGGTTTTGGTTGCAATGCATTCTATACTTTTCTTTTGGTTACAGTGCATTCTATACTTTTCTTTGGTTACAATGCATTCTATACTTTGGTTTTGGTTACAATGCATTCTATACTTTGGTTTTGGTTACAATGCATTATATACTCTTCTTTTGGTTACAATTCATTTTATACTTTTCTTTGCTGAGCATCTTAATACAGCAGAACCAATCTATACCTTAACTATTATCTATAGCCTATCATGACTACTATAATTACCATATTCATGTYACTGTTCTCCAATCACTAAAAGTTAGTACATTACAGTTTAAGCTGGAAGTTGTTTTTCAGTTTTCTTGCAGTGGAAAATTCTGAAACCTTTTTTCTGCTTGCCRCATTTGCTGCCTTGTTTGCCTGTGCTCTCTTTCTGCTTGGTAAAAACATCTCCTTGTTTGGGGTGGGTTTATCCTTTGCTCTAAGCCATAAAAACCCCTTCTAACCAACACACCCTTTGCCTCCTTGGTTAGCCAGCAAGACTGGCTCAGCAATTCTTTTCTTCTATATCAAAACTTGCTTCCATCTCCATTCCTTCATCGGACTCTACATTTAAAAATCTTCCTGCCCAGCACACACATCTGTGAGCCTTTCTGGTCAAACCCTCGCCCCTGCCAGCAGCGGGAGCTGGTGTGAGAGGCACGGGGCGGGCGTGGCGTGGCTCCCCCGGGGAGCCCAGGAGGAGCAGGAGGCCCTGCGGCCGGGCCTGGAGCCCTGGCTGCCCGGCAGAGCACGCCGCTGCGGTTTCACAGCCGCGTTTGCCTTCAGGGCTCAGGAAAGGGAGAGCTCAGCACGGCCCTGCCCACGCAGGAAACGTGCGTGGGCCCCRCCGGGGCTGCAAAGCTGCCGGGCCCAGGGACCCGAGCAGGCAAAGCCCCTGCAGTGACTCCCTGAAGCTGCCTTCAGCCAGAGCCAGGCTGCCCCGGGGCCTCCCCGTGGGTTTTTGGGTTCTCCCAGCTGTGAGGAGCTGCTCTCCTGCTGCATGAGCCCTTTGCTGCCCTTCTGCCCATCCTGGGCCGCCTGTGGTTGGCTTCACGCCCGTGGAAACCCAGAAACGGGTCAGGAAATGATGTTTTACACAAGAGCGGCAGCCACAGAGCGCAGCTCTGCCTGGGGCACGGCCCCTCTGTGTAGCTGTGCCCTCAGCAAGGAGCTGCTGGCCTTTGGAGCCAAGGGCAGGCCTCAGGCTCCAGCCGTGCCCAGGCCTGCCCCGCAGCTCCCCACAGCCAGAACAGCTTTTACCTTCCTCCTCCTGAAGAGTCCTTATCTTCTCCTCGAGCTCAGCGATCCTCCTGTCCTTGAGGGGCACAACAATGGCCTGGGTCAGGCCTGGGCCAGGCCTGGGCCGCAGCAGCCCCAGGCACGGCTGGCACAGTCAGCCAGGGCTGGGGCAGCTCCTCTCACCCCGCCCAGGCCAGAGGGCTGAATCACCCCACARACACCTTCATGGGGCTCAGCTGAGGGCTGGGGCAAACAGAGAGCTCCAGGAGGGGTGACCCAGCTCCCATCCTCCCTCTGGGTGCTCCTGCTCAGGCCTGCACGGAGGGGCTCAGCTACAAACTAAACCACTGCAGCCACTTCTTAAAAAACCCAAACCAAACGAAAAAAAGGGTATTTGTGCTAAGATTTTAAGGGGTACTTGTGCTAAGATTTTAAAGGGGATTTATTTTAGATTTTAAAGGGGATTTATTTTAGATTTTAAASGGTATTTATTCTAGCCAGAGAGGGCTGCTCCAGGATGGCTCTGCTGTGTGAGCAGCTGCTGTTTCAGAAAACAAAAGGGGAGATGCATCACCCACAGGAGGGAAAGACTAGATTCGGAAGCCAAAGAGCTGCTGATGTCAGTGCCAGGGTGCTGAGAGTCACTGCTGCAAGGAGTCCCAGCAGGGGCTGTCCCCTCTGCCACCCCAGGGCCTGATCCCACTGCTCTGTTGCTTCGTAAAGGGCTCCTTCGGGTAATTAACAGCAGCCCACAGATTAACTGAGCCCACCCAAGGTCTGGGAGGTGGAACTCCTGTGGCACAGGACACAGCAGGCTCGGTGAGAGGCTGACTTTTACCTTCAGCTGGATTTCTTGTGCCTGTTTCTCTACTTTTTGTTCCAGCAGGGAGATTTTTTCTGCCAGGGAGGACACAAGCTCCACGTCAGCGTGAGCTGCACCTGAAAGCACAAACACCTGTGAGCAGGGCTGATGGTCTGCCACAGCAGGGAGGACATTTTGGGCAGAAATCCCTTGGTTCCTCGTTKTGTGTGCGAGAGGGGAGCCACAGGAATGATCTGGCCTGGGGTGTCACCAAAACCTGACGGCCCAGAACGCCCAGAGCCCTCAGGGCTTCACCCTCCATGTTCTTTCTCGGTGCTGTCCCCCGGAGCAGGAGCAGAGGGCGCCTTGGAAGGATCCCCTGGCCCGGGGGACACGGCCAGGCCCGGCCTGGCCACTCACCCCCCGCCGCCATCTTGTTTACGGCCGGTTGCCACGGCGACGCGGAGCCTGCTGCAATTGGCCCGGAGCTGGTCACGTGGTGGGCGCCGTCGTGCCGGGAACTACAATTCCCAGCATGCACCGCGCGCGTTCTCCCGGGATGCCGGGACCGGACCTGGACAGGTCCCGTTTTTCTCCTCAGCCCCGCTCCGCACGTGCCTATCAGCCTGGCCTGAGGCTCCCGGGATACCGGGACAGGGACAGGTCCCGTTTTCTCCTCAGCTCCCCTCCGCACACACCCATCAGCCTGGCCTGAGGCTCCTCTCGATGTCCTCACCTGCCTCCTGATGCCCTCACCTGCTTCCTCAGTCTCTGTTGTCTCACCTGGGGCTTCGCTGATGCCCTGAGCTCCCCCAGCCCCCACCCCGGAGCCGTTCCTGGCTGTCCCCACCCCACCGCTACCTCTGCTGCTCTCCAGCAGCTCGGTCTCACCTGCTGGAGGTGAGCGGGACAGGCCAATTCTACCCCGATTTCACCCCCTCTGATGGGGACAGGCCAATTCTACCCCTGATTTCACCCCCTTCGATGGGGACAGGCCAATTCTCCCCCCGATTTCACCCCCTTTGATGGGGACAGGCCAATTCTACCCCGATTTCACCCCCTCTGATGGGGACAGGCCAATTCTACCCCGATTCAACCCCCTTTGATGGGGACAGGCCAATTCTACCCCAATTTCACCCCCTCTGATGGGGACAGGCCAATTCT
>JACDOX010000166.1:1005548-1018381 GCA_014549065.1 Cardinalis cardinalis
TGTGTCTGCCCCCTCATCCCTATATCTGCCCCCAAATCCTGTGTTTCCCCCTCAATTCTGGTGTCTGCCCCCTCAATCCCTGTGTCTGCCCCCCTTATTCCTGTCTACCCTCAAAGATCATGTAGGACCTCCCCCCTTTAATGGTTTGGTGATTTCTCTGTCAGATGTCTCGTGTGTGTAAATACCTCTGTAAGCCTTTCCACTTTCTCTCAGTATTCTCCTTGGTTATTGTTTACAAAAAATAAGAGGGAAAAAAAAAAAGAAAAAAAGGAAAAAATTATAAAACATCCAAAGCATCTACTAGGTTATGGAGCAGGGAGATGGCTGTGCTCTCCCACACAGAGCTGCCAGGTGGGAGCTCTGTGACCATCCCTGCCCTGGGCAAAGCAAACAGGGAATCACTCAGCTTTCCCCGGGGTGCTGGGATCTGAGAGAACAGGGATTTTTATCTGTGCTGGGAAGCCACGCTGGAGGAGATGGGATTGATCGCATCTCCTCGCGCTGGCCATTGTGGCTCTCCCCTTGTGCTGACAATAATTAACTCAATTGCTGCATCCTGGCCCGCCCTGCCCACGGGCACTATGCACGAGGGGACAGGGGAGGAGGGGGCACGCTCAGGGTCCTGCCGTGACACGGGAGTGTTTGAATGTAGAAAATGCGAGAAATAAACGTAGAGAATGTGAGAAATAAAACAAAGACATCCCTCGCGAGGGGGTGTCTGCCCCGGGGCGAAAGCCTTGAGTCCCAAAAATGTCCACGAGGAGACGGAAGAATGTAATCCATGTTTACTGCTAGCAACCAAAGCGTTCGTGTCAAACCCGGGAAGTTTTACAGAGGGGGAGGGGGGGCTTTGTGTGTGTGGGGGGCTCAGGGTGACCCCCGAGCAGTTACTCACACTGCCCAAAGACATTTCCTGCCGTGGTCCCTGCAGCGACAGCCTCAGCTCCTGCTGCTGCAGGTTTCCCCCCCCTCTGCTCATTTTATTTTTGTTTTTGTACCAACTATGTAAAATGTGGGGTTTTTTTTCTTTTCTGGAAAAAAAAAAATTAATAAAGACCATGGGCAATGGCTGCTGGTGATGTTCTGTGTGTGGTCACTTGTGTTTTTCTCCCCTGGGGTTGAGGAGCCCAGGGAACCACACCCCACCTCCCCTGCAGCCCCCCAAAAGGGCCCCAGCCCTGCCACAGAAACATAGACCGGTTTGGGTGGAAGGGACATTAAAGCCCACCGAATAATCCCACCCCCCTGCCATGGCAGGGACATCTCCCCCACCCCAGGCTGCTCCCAGCCCCCATGTCCAGCCTGGCCTGGGACACTGCCAGGGATCCAGGGGCAGCCACAGCCGCTCTGGGCACCCCGCGCTCACAAAGGGACACTTTTCTGCCAGTCCGCCGCTGCCCTCTGTCCCTCTGTAGCCATTCCCGTGTCCTGTCCCTCACCACCTCTCCCTCCTCTCACAGCCCCCCAGCCGCCATCTTCCCCTCCTCTCACGGCGCCCCCGCCCCTGCGCACGCGCGGCCCCGCCCGCGCCACGCCCCGTCCGGCGCGCGCCGCCGCGTGACGTAAGCGGAAGGGTACGTCACCGTCCGGCGGAGGCTGAGGCGGCGCCGCCGGGGCAGGTACCGGGACCGGGACCGGGGAGAGCCGGGGCTGACCCGGGGCAGAACGGGGCTGCACAGGGCTGGGCGGGCACGGCGGGGGCGTGGCGGGCGGGCTGTGTCTCCTTCCGCCGTGCTTCTCCCTCCGGCGGCCGTGTCCCTCCCGTCGCGGAGCCGGCGGAGGCCTGAGGGACGCCCCGGCCCCACCGTGCGCTTCCCGCCCGGGAGGGCCCGGGGCGCTCCTGGGAGCGGAGGCACCCGCGGGGTCAGGGTGTGCGCCCCGCTCTCGGCCGGCTCCGCTCGCTGCCGGCGGCGGGACGGGGTCCCGGGGAGCGGGCTCGGCCCTCTCTGAAGGGCGGGAGCCCTGCGGGAGCCCTGGGTCCCACCGGCCGCCGTTAGCTGAGCGTCAGCAGCCAGCGGGGCCGCTGGGCGAGCTCTGCCCGAGCCCTGCGTTAGGAGCTGCGGGAGCAGCCCGAATTCAGCGGTTYCCTGCCCTAATGTTTGTGGCTGTGGGTAGGGATCCCCTCCTGAGGGGGGAGGCCGAGAAAGCCCACGCGGAGAAGGAGCTCACGGGTGTAACTCGATCTGCTGCTGCCCCTGCACGGTGCGATGAAGTGCAGGCCGTTGGCTTGGAGCAGCCCGGGACAGTGGAAGGTGTCCCTGGGCTGTTTGTGCGGGGCTGGGTCTGTACGGACCAGCCCTGCAGGCTGCGGCGCTCGGGGATGGTTCTCCTTGCAGCGGCTGCTGCAGAACCCGCTCAGATGACACAGCTGGAAGATTCCAGAGCCTGTTTCTGGGCTTCCCCACTGCCTGCTCATCCAAGCACTTGCACAGACTGTGTAAAGGGCTGCAGAGCAGCCAGTCAGAGCTGATTTYTCCCAGGTGGTTTGTTTGCTTTGGGCTCAAACAATCACCTTTAACCCCTTTATTTTCATCTTCCCTTTGATAAAGGAAAGGAGCTCTCAATAAAAAAATGTCGTGGATCAGAGAGGGCGAGCTGACCATTATAGAGAGGTTCTGTGCCAACATCATCAAGGTAAGGGATGGATTTGGGTGGATTTTGTGGTGGGGAGCTGACGGGTTCTTCAGGGTGGAACTGTCTCTGTGGCTGCAGTGCTCTGGAAAGGGAGAGTTGCTGGCAAGGCTACATTTAATGCTGGCACTGGATGTGCATCCCTAAAATCCATCCCAGGGTGGGAGATTGCTTAGGCTTAGCCTTGCAAATGAGCAGGACTGCAGGCAGTGCTTGCCAATAAGGATCTGTGCCCTTGCTGAGGAAGGCAGGGCATGGGAAGGAGGGAGAGAAGAGAGATCCTCATGCTGGGAGTTGAAGGAATGAAACGGAGTGTTGGAATAAAATCTCACCAGTTCCAGGAAAATTCTCTCCTTGCTCAGGCTTGAGACTGGTGGTGCTGCCCTAGTGAGGTCAGTGGAAAGGAGCACTCCTCTTGGTGGGGGAAGTCTTATGGCCTTTTCTTGTGTTCTCTGAAGGCAACTGTGACTGAAAAGGCCCTTGAGGTCTGAAATTAAAAATGCACCATAAACCCCTGTGTGTCCCCTCCCTGGCTGCAGCTGTGGCAGCACTGAGCTCCTGAGCACTGCAGCTCTGTCCAGAGGAATGGGGAGGGCAGAGCTGCCTTCCAGCTCAGGCACTTGGCAGCACTGAGCAGTTCCTTCGGAGACCCCAGACGGGGCTTGCCAAGGAGGAAAGGAGACCCTGCTCCTTCCAGCTGCAGGAGACAGCCCTGCAGCCCTGGGAGCACGCAGGGGACAGCGTGGGCTCTCAGTGGGGCCAGCCCTGCTCACCTGCTGCCCCCTGTGCCTCTCCCTGTCTGCAGGCAGGCCCAATGCCCAAGCACGTTGCCTTCATCATGGACGGCAATCGCCGCTACGCCCAGAAGTGTCACGTGGAGAGGCAGCAGGGACATTCCCAAGGCTTTGATAAGCTGGCACAGGTGGGGAGGATGTCTTCTGTCTTTGTGTGGGGGAGTTGGAGCTGGGTTTGCTGCTGGACTGGTGTCCTGTGTTCCTTCTCTCCACTCTTCCCATGCTTGGAGCTGCTGTTCATCATCAGGATTCACAACTTCAGCTCCTCCCTCTCTGTGTTGTCCTGCAGAGYCATTCTATTCAGCTGTTTTTCCTTCTGTTTTGCCCTCAATTAAAATAYCTACCTTACAGATCCCAAGGCTCTTTATTTCTGTGAAACAGGTTGACTTTCTCTGAAACCATTTKGAAAAGTGCACTATGATGTAGTTTATGGTGCTTTTCCTGGCTGGATGAGTCCCCTGTGGTGGATTCTCATCCTCAGGTAGTGATATTTTCCTCCTGTTCTTTAGTATGAATCTGAAATTCACATCTAGGGGTGCCATATTTTTGATAGTTGTTTATCTTGATCCAGTCCYGGCCTGGTGGGAGACCGCAGGAAGGTTTCACATGGAGCAGCTGTGTCCTGCTGGCCTGATTGTTACATTTTGTCTTTGGCAGACGCTGCGSTGGTGCCTGAACCTGGGCATTCGGGAGGTGACAGTTTATGCCTTCAGCATTGAGAACTTCAAACGCTCCAAGGAGGAGGTGGATGGGCTCATGGACCTGGCCAGACAGAAGTTCAGCCGCCTCCTGGAGGAGCAGTAAGAGTGGAACTGGGGCAGGACACCATGAGTTGCAGGGATGTTCCAAGCTGTGAGAATGGATTAATGAGGAGAGCCTTCCCCACCTGCAGTCAGGGGCTGCAGGGGCTGTGCCTGCCCGGGGGGTGTACAGCTCTGTGCATGCAYGCTGCCCCTGCACATCACATTTGGGACAGCTGTGCCACCCAAACCATGGGGACAAGGACAGCTGTCAGATGAACACAGCACAGTCAGAAACACAGAGTTATAGATGTTGTTTTCATGAAACGTCAAAGCTCTGTCTTAATTTCTGGTTAGTTAGAGGTGCCCAGAGCCTATGGTTGTATTCTAAGCCTCCACAGGTAGGGATGCCTGGTCTGTGGTCATGTCCTGGTCCTTTGGTTATGTCTGTACCTCAGGAACTGGAGTGGGGAATGATCACTGTGCCTTTGTGGAATGCTTTGGGATGATCAAATCTCAGCCAGTTTGGCACACCTGGAAACCATTTGGTGGTTTAGCCTTTCTCCAGTTCCCAGCTTTGCTGAAGCTGTGGGTGGACGTTGGCACTGTGCCAAGAGTCTGATGTGTTTTCTGTGGTCCCCACTGTGGCTGGGTGCAGGGAGAGCCTGAAGAAGCACGGGGTGTGCATCCGTGTCCTCGGGGATCTGCCCCTCCTGCCCGTGGATATCCAGGAGCTGATTGCCCAGGCTGTGCTGGCAACCAGGAACTACAACAAGTGAGTGACACCCAGTTTAAAGAGCTGACAGCTCACGTCTTCCTCCTCTTCCTGAGGGCTGGGACTTGTCAGAAGTGCTACACCTCTCTTTTCTTCTTGGTCCTACAAGCACACATCACTGTCGTGTGCTGGGCCTTCCCAGGAGGAGCYTCTCACAGCTTTTCCTTGTGCAGGTGCTTTCTGAACGTCTGCTTTGCTTACACATCGAGACATGAGATCAGCAATGCTGTCAGGGAGATGGCCTGGGGCGTGGAGCARGGCCTGCTGGAGCCCAGGTGAGTCTTGGCTTTCTGTGTGAGGCTTTTGGGTGAGCCCTGCCTGTCTCACCACTCACACTGCATGAGAAACCTCTCAGAAGCCAAGAGGCTTTTAAATAGATCTCATTAAACCAGTGGGACTGGAACAAATGACTTAAAGTTACTATGCAATGTTTGGCTTTTATTATTTCAGTTACCATGGTGATAGATACACAACCAAGGCAGAAGAGAAATTAGGTCTGTGTCTTAAGTTAGTTTAAATGTGAAGGCAGATTTTATGCCACAACAATTGGCTGCTTGGCTGACAGTCTTAGCTATGAGGTCGAACAACAGATGAATCATGAATGCTGCACTGTTCCTCCACCCTGAAGGAGAAGGAATAGTTACACTCTGCTCCCTGCTGCAGATGGAAGCCCTCACAGTCTGCTTCCACCACTGTGTTATGTTTCAAAGAGCATGGAGTGGGATGCTCTGGGGGCTGAAGCAGCATTTGGAATAGCCTSTGGAGCAGACAGCAGTGTCTAAAAGAAGCAAGTCGATGACTGACTGTGGTTCAGCTCCACCACCCAGTTTTAATTTGCAGCTCTGAGTTTACAGAAATCCCTTTAATTCTGGTTTGTGGCACATCCATCAGGGCAGGAAGGATGTGTGATGAGCTGTGTCTCTTTCAGTGACGTGTCTGAGTCGCTGCTGGATAAATGTCTGTACACCAACAACTCCCCCGACCCTGACCTGCTGATAAGAACCTCTGGGGAGGTTCGCCTCAGTGACTTCTTGCTCTGGCAGGTAAAGTCTCTGTTCTCTCCTTGGGATATTCCATCTTTGCCTCAGAGGGTGCAGGTGTTCCACTGACTCCAGGTGCAAGCAGATGKGAGGGCTCTGAAGCTCCTTCTGCTGGGGTCAGGTAACTTCCAGGATGGACTGAGTGCTGGGGCACCTCTGAGCAGTCTCTGTCTGGCAGATCTGTATTTGCCTAAAATMATGAATTCTCATCCCTTGGCTCCTCTCCTCACCTTTAGATAATTTCTTCTACGTAGAGAACATTTGAGTGGAATTGCTTCAGCTGAAGCTCACATGTTATTTTACTTGTACAGTTTGGAGCCAAAACCCARTTGCCTTTAGGCAACCACATCAAATTATTCCCGTTCCAAATTATTTAATTGGCAAGTTCTCAGAAGTTGTCTGGCCTGAGCTATGCTTACCTATCAAGGCATCCCCTCTCCTCCCGCTGTGTTTGGGCACACCCATASCCTGGGTGGTGTGGATGCTATGAAATAACACTTGGCTTGCTCCTCTCGGTGGTACAGGAGCCCTGTTAAGTGTTGGGTTGTTTTAGCAGTCATCACAGGAACACATTTACCTCAAACTGTGAGGAACTTGGTGGCAAAAATAAGTTTTGACTTGAAATCTTTCATCATCCAGCTCAAGGACATCTTCGGTGCACCACAACTCTTGGCTTCATTAAGCACTTTAAATGCCACGAGTGGGCAGTAAGGAATATCATGAGATGTCATTTGAAGAATGGCTTAAATGTCACGTCCTGATCCTCAGTTCAACTGTTATTCCCTTAGCCTTTGGTACTCCAGTGTTGCTATTTTAGGTTTTTTATAAGTCTGTGATGCTTAAGCTATTAAAAATACCTCTCTGAAGAGCAASACAGCATTAGAAAGAATTCTGCTGATGCCTTTGCAGGAGTGGATGACTGGTGTCCCAGCTTTGAAAACGAATCAGAAGGACTCTACATTGTGCAATTTCAGACTCTCCTAGCTGGTTTTTACCTCACTACAAGTAGAATCTGATAACACAGCCTAGGTTAAACCTTTGTGGGTAAAGTGGCATCATTTGCCCCACAGAGTTGCATCTTAATGAGTTTTTCTCTTGCTCAATGATAAAATTGTTGGTGATCTTGCTTTCTGCAGACATCGCATTCATGCCTGGTGTTTCAATCAGTCTTGTGGCCAGAATATTCCTTTTGGAACTTGTGTGAAGCTATCCTKCAGTTCCAGATGAACTACAGTGCTTTACAGGTAAGGGACCTTGGGGAAGTGGAAAGCCCAGCCCCATGTGTTACCTGCACAGCAGCTGRGATCAGGTGAGAGGCTGCAAAGGGGGAGCAGTGGTTGTTAGTTAAGATCTTGTTTCAGTAGCAGCTCGTGTGTTGCTCCTCCTGAACCCCTGTGGCTTGTTACAAGGTCTTGGTGGGTGGCCAGGCTCCTCTACTTTCAGCAAGACCCAAAATCTCCAAAGTCAGCGCTGTCTCTGTCACTCGTTGCTCATTCCAGCAGCTGGAGCATCTGTCCCAGGGCTCACACACCCAGGGAGCACTGCTGGTGTGCCACAGGGTGAGATCTGCCCTCACACTGCAACAAGCACGGAGTACTCACATGCTCTTCCTCCAACCCCACTGTTGTTTTTAGGGTTGTAACAAGTAGGTGTAGAGTTTCCTTTCTGSGAGCTGAAATGAGGCAGCCTGAGCTGTGGGTCTGTGGACAAGTGTCCTCTTTCTGGTGGGTCCAGATGTACCTGCTGAAGGGATTGTTCCTGCTGCTCACTGACATTGTTCCTCTCCTTTTCGATGTGTTGCTGTGAGCTCTCCCTGACCTGCTTCTGCTACAGCTGGCCAATTCAGTAGTGAGATGGTAGTTTGGCTGTTTTTAAGCAAAACAAGTGTGGGAGCTGGAACTCCTGATGAAGAAATGTGGGGGGCAGCAGCTGGTGACAGGGGCAGCAGTGACTGGCAGAAGGACCTCAGGGTGGCACCTCTTCATCCCCACCATATCTTGCTGCTCAGTGTGTCTGTTCCTTAATTWTTTGGGTCCTCTTTTTAAAAACAGGCATTAGATTGCCCTTTTCTACCTTCAGGGACCTTGCTCACCCCTGAGAGTTGTCAAAGAGATTATAGCCAGTTGTGGCTATGGCTGAATTTAATCAAGTGCAGCCAGTCTGGCAGCATCCAAACTCTCCATGTCCTTAACCTCTTTTGTTCCTATTTCTGGCCCAAGTCTGCCCTTTTCCTACCAGCAATTCATTGTATTAGTACAACTAATGGCAGTTCACCTTCTGCATGAAGAGGGAAGCAGAAAAGGCAGTAGTGTTTGTCATTGCCATGAGCTTGGCCTCTGTCTGGAACAGTAAGGTCACTGTTCTGACTTTGCTCCTGGTGCTGGTTTCTGACAGGCAACAAATGCAGCTTCTGTTCCCAGCTATTCTCATCTTTCCTTAGTTCTGGTTGGTGGCTGGATGTGTTCATGCCATGCTATTATCAAGGTTTCTCATTGTCCACATTTGTTCTCTGGTCAGCCTTCCCCCTGTAGGAGCCACTTTGCAGTGTCTGAGGCTGCCCTTTTTCCAGGGAACCCTCACAATTGTGCAAAGGGAGGACTTCTCCCTCAGAGGAACTGAGATTGAGGAGCTGGGTCTTTTTAAATTTAAAATCTGTGATCTTGAAATCCAAAAGAGGTCACAAAGCAAATTCTCTTGGTGGAAGGGTTGCTGTCAGGGAGGATGGTGGGGCTGGGGGGGACTTGCTGAGAAGCCAGGATGTTYTACAGCTGCTTTGGGAGTGTGCTGCTGCTTTTGGGATGTGGATGGGCAGCAGGATGGAAGGGGTGACAAGGCACAGAAACCCCTCTTGATTTGGTGGTAGTGAACAAAAGAAATCCTCCTTCCATCAGCTCCAACAGCATCACTTTCAGYGGCTGCCATTTTATTTCCCAGCTGGTTGTTGCTCTCCGTGGAGTGCCAGGATCAGCTGGAGCCTGCCTTTGGTAGCTGGTAGATCTGGCAAGGAATGCAGGGCTTGGCTGGCCAGCCTGCCCCTGCAGGGGTGAGCTGAGTCTTTCCTGGGCCATAAACAGAATTGCACTTGAGGGGTTGAAGTCTCCTGCTCAGCAGGCTGATGATGATCCTTGCAGTCAGCCCTGAGTGCATCCATTCAGTGGCTTTGCTGAGGATATTTCTGCTCACATTGCCAGCACAACAAAAGCTAATTTCCAGAGCTATAGCTGCCTTGGGC
Organism: Cardinalis cardinalis; assembly: GCA_014549065.1. Taxonomy (NCBI): domain Eukaryota; kingdom Metazoa; phylum Chordata; class Aves; order Passeriformes; family Cardinalidae; genus Cardinalis; species Cardinalis cardinalis. The sequence continues at coordinate 1,014,761 of JACDOX010000166.1, forward strand.
TCAGGAGAAGTGTGGGGATGAGTGAGTCAGGCTCTCATTACAGTAATTATTCTTCTTGCTTGTTTGAAAGACCAGCACTTCCCAAGTGTGTGTGTGTGTGTCGGTTTATGTCACAGTGACCAGTTTTACAGTTTTTAAAAATAGAACCTCAATATTCCTGCCTGCTGATGTGTTTTTGCTGCTGGAAGCTGCAGGCCAGGATGTGTGCAATAAGGAGAAATCTAAAAGTGATGTTCTACAACAAAATATTTCAAATACTTGAAAGGTAGACAAGGATGGCTCCTGCCTTTGCCTCTCTCCTGCTGTGTCTCAAGCCAGTACACTCTTAGATCACAGAAATTTGRGAATGCTGAGCTTATTCCTGCTTTTGTTTTAAAGCTGATTAGCTCAATACTGGATCATCACAAAGAATTGCCCTCTAAGTCATGGTTTGGAATCCCCTAAAACCTTTCAGCAGCCAGGGGAATAAGATCAAAACCACTGTGATAACACTGGYGAGTTAGATAAGAGTGTGCATGTTTGGGGTTCAGGAGTTCTCCTGTAGTTGTTCCTCTGTAATGCCAATATCTGAGGGTTTTCCCACAATCTGTCCTGATTTTATCTGTTCTAACTAGGAGTTAATGCTCTGAGCAGAGCTGTGTCTTGGAGGCAAGGCCCAGGAGGACATCCCTGTGTTTTTTGAGCAGGCTGACTCAAGGTGGAAGAGGCAGAGCCAGAGTGAACCTGCAGCTCCACGGCCGGGCAGAGGCTGTTTGTCCYCCTGTCCACAGGTGAGCTGAGAGGCCTGCTAAGGTGCTGACACTCCTGCTTTTCCCTCCAGAAGGCCAGAGACTCCTACCTGGAGGAGAGGAGGCGGCAGCAGCTGGAGAGGGACCAGGCTTACGTGAGCCAGAAGCTGCAGCAGGAGGGCTGCGTGTCCCACGGAGACTCGCGGCGCCGGCGCTCGCTGCTGCAGAAATGCACGGCCCTGAGGGAGGAGAGGATCCAGGGCTTCCTGCAGGCCCTGGAGCACAAGAGAGCTGACTTCTTGGAGAGACTGTGTCCGGTGTCTGCGTGACACAGGTGCTGGCTCTGGGGAACACAGCCTGCAGAGCGAGCAGCTGCTGCCCACAGGGGCTGCTCCAGGAGCTCCCGTCCCGCTGGCCCTGCCCGAGCAGGGATGGCTGCTGTGAACTCTCCTGGCCTCTGATGCTGCTGAGGAAGGTGCTGCCGTCCTGGGTCACCTCCCTGCCCTGGTGACAGACCCCTGCACCCTGCTGGGTCTCTGCTGCTGGGTCCTTGGCAGGCCAGGTGTTCGGTGACAAGAAGTTACCTGCAATGAGCCTCCCCCGTTCTCTGGTTGCTCCCGAGCTGGCCCAGCCAGACCAGTTCAGTCGTGTTACATCAGCCTGGGCTCGGGTTCTTTCCCTGGCTTTGCAGCAGGCAGTCTCCTGTTGAGCTGTGCTCTGCTGTCCCTTTGCCTGAGCCTGCTTTCTGCAGGGACAGGATTGTTCTGGTGGCAGGGGCATGCCCCACTGCCTGCTCCCTCAGAGCATCTTGTCTCGTCCCCACCTGACAGCTGCGTGGGATGTGTCCACTCCTGCTTTCCWGAGAGCTAAAGGAAGGGTTCCCAGCCTTGCTGGAAGGAAAAAAAGCTGCYCCAAGGCTTCAGCAGCTTCTGAGATCTCTCCTGAGCAGTGTATTGGGGAAAACCCAGGTGCAGGAGGTGCTGGACCACGCTGACCTTGGAAAAGGCTCTGAGCAGGCAGGAAAACAGGATTGGCTGGGAATGAACCTTCTCAGGAAGGAAAYTGGCTGAACAGGTGATGGCTACCGTATGCCAAGCCCTCTGAGGGAGTTCAGGGAATGAGGGTGGGCCTAATTCAGGAATACAGTAGCCAAAACCAACCTCTGACCCCAGCCCAGATGGTTCAGAAGGGCAGTTTGGCTGATCCTAAAGGGAGTGGCCAGAGCAGCTGTGGAGTATTGCTTGTTCTCAGTTTTCCATTGGCAGGGAGATGGACAAGCTGATTTCCAGAGCTGCTTCCATCTCTCATTCCTCCTGGTTTCCGTCCCCACGGTCAAAATAACTGAAAATGTCTTGATTTTTGCTCCTGATGCACACACACGTGTGGCAGTACCAGCTGTTGCTGGGTTTTGAAGTGTTTCTTCTTACCTCCAGGTGAAAACCACAAAATGCAGATTTAACAGCCTTGTAAGTGCTGCACACTGAGCACTTGGCCTGTGATTGTGAAGAACTGTGTAGTCAAACTGGGAATAAAGTATATTCATACCAAAGTTATTTAAAAAATAACCTGAATGTTKAAAAGTATGTGGAGCTGCTTATTTTAAGGTGTGATGAAGCTGGAATCCAGGTTTAATATAATAATATTTGATCTGTGACAGACTCCTCATGTGATTCCTGTTAGCCTGGGAGTGATTTGAAGGTTATTTTTACAGTGCAGTGTGAGCAGTTTGCTGATACCCCAAAGCCTGCCCGAGTGAAGCTGTGTGCAGGTTCCACCTCTTGTGTAAGGARCAAAGAGAATTTGGCTGAAAATGTGCTGAGATGATGGGAGCTGTTGATKTTAAACTTCTTTTGCTGTATTTTATTTTCTCCATGTTTCAGGCAACTGTGGAAACTGTGTACTCTCCATGAGATGGAAACTCTCCAGTCTGCTTTGCCAGGCTGATGGGGAGACTCTTCTACTCAAAAAATGCATTTTTGCCTTAAGGAAAAAAAAAAAGTTTTCCATTTGTTCTGATCTACAGGTGACAAAAGCCACAGAGGTGGCTTTCCACAAAGTACTGGTGCTGTTGCAGGWGAGGTAAGTGAAGGATCTGGTTTATAAAGTACTTGTATGGAAAGTTTTAATCCATTTTATGGAGCAGGGGAGGAGAAGTGCCCTTCAAGCAGTGGCAAGAGGTCCCTGTTACCTGACTTTGTGCATTTCACCTGCATCAGTTATTGCAGTAAATGCAATTATTTCCCCTGTGAGCCTTCCTTTGTTAGAGGCTGGAGAGGAGTTACCCAGGCAGACCCCAGAGTTTCAGGAGCGCATCTTTGCAGTGAGTCTGTGGGAATAGGCTTCTGTCAGTGAGCACAGCACCTCCATCATTAATKTATATGGGTTGGAGATGGGGAAAATGAGCATGGCTGGAAAACTGTGCAGCTGAGGTGTGAAAAAGCCTGAATTGACCTGGGCAGGGAAGGGGGAAAGGCTGTCCCTTGGGGTGTTTTGTGAATGAGGCTGAAGTGGAAGGTGAAACGTTGGGGGCACGGTGCAGATGACGATGTTTAGCTGCCCTCGCAGCCCGGGGGCCGTGGCTGTGCCGGGTGCGAGCAGTGTCCCCTCCTGGAAGGAGCCCAGCTTCCCGAGCCGCTGGGCGCCAGCAGCGGGCACCTGTGTGAATTGACTGAACGTCATGTTACTGCTTTTTAACATTTCTCTCTTTCCTTCCAGCGTCGCCGCCTCCTTTTCCGGACCAGCTCCCGCATCTCCCGTGTTTTCTCAGGAGAAGGGCGCCCGGYGCTTCCCCCGGGAGGGGCCCCGCGGGGCGGGAGGTGCTGAACGAACAGCTCCGCTCACCTGCGCGCGGGCTGGCGGCGGGGTGCGGGGTGCCCCCCCTTTCCCCCGAGCC
>JACDOX010000166.1:1035378-1078602 GCA_014549065.1 Cardinalis cardinalis
CCGCTCCGGCACCGCTCCGGGGTCGCTCCGGTGCCGCTCCGGTACCGCTTCGGTGCCGCTCTGGTACCGCTCCGGTACCGCTCCGGGGCCGCTCCGGGGCCGCTTCGGTGCCGCTCTGGTACCGCTCCGGTACCGCTCCGGCACCGCTCTGGTACCGCTCTGGTACCGCTCCGGTACCGCTCCGGGGCCGCTCCGGGGCCGCTCCGGGGCCGCTCCGGCACCGCTCTGGTACCGCTCCGGCACCGCTCCGGGGCTCGCTGTGCGCGCCCGGGGCTGCGGTCGGGGCTCCGGGGGGTACCGGGGGCCGCCGGGCTCGCTGCTGCCCGTGCAGGCTGCGATCGTTCGGGGAGTGCAAGCGGCGCTCCCAAATCTCCCGGGCACGGAGGAAAGCGGATCCGGCTGAAGGCCCAGGGAATAAAGATCTCAATTTTGGGGGTTTCTCCCTCACTCTCCCAGCGCCGTCTTCTCGCAAAGGCCTGCGCCGCCAAGTCCGGCCACGCTCCGGTGTCACTTTGCTGGACGTCTGCTCTTCCCTCCCTCTTGGCTCTTTTCCTTCTTATTGAGACCCCCAAGCCAGATGTGCAGGAGGGAGCTCATGCCCTGTGCACTTCTGCAGGCTGGCACAGCCATTTCCGAAGGAAGGGACAGCCTGCAGCAGTTGTCACCCACGGCAGAGCAGCCGGCTGAGGCACTGGGCTCTGGCACTCTGCAGTTAAACATCTTCTCACTCAAACGGGAACCAGCAGCTCTCCTGGAGAAACCAGAGGGGAGGTGGGGATTTGGCCCCAGGTGTTTCACAGGCCGTGGTGATTTCTTGTTGTTCTGTCAGGATTTGGTGCTGTCACACTCCATTATCATACCTGGGGATGTGTCCGTGGGTAATTTTTCAGATTTGCTCATTCYTGTTTAAAATTGCCTCTTCAGAGGTCTGTGCTTTGAGCAGAGGCAGCGTTTCCCCCTTGCTGCAGGGACAGCAGGGAGACACTGGCCAGTCAAGGTGAGGTTTCCTAATTTTCATCAGCCAGGTATGGCACAGCTTCTCCTGGAACCCCCCATAAGGTGGGGAGGCCCTGCCTGGGCCAAACACCTGGCACAAAGGTGCAATGGGTGAAGAGCCTCTGCTCTGAAACATCGCTGGAACYGTGAGGAGGAGTTTGTGCTCCAGGCTGGGAGAGGAGGGAAGTCCTGCGGCGATTCCCAAATCACGTCATGTGCCCAGAGCCAGGCCGGAGGTCATTGCTGGGAGACAGGGCTTTTTATTTGTGGTTTCTCCCTTCCTARGAAGGGAGATGCCTGAAAAGCCAGAAAACGCCGCTCGATTCATAATGGGAGGAAAGGAATTCCGGTGCCCAGGGCAGGGGAAGCTGCGGGCGAGGCTGCATTCGGTGCCTGGTGCCGGTGCCCCGGTGCCGGTGCCCCGGTGTCCCGGTGCCGGTGCCCCGGTGTCCCGGTGCCAGTGCTGTGTCAGTGTCATGGGATTGCTTCCAGAGGAAAGGCTGGGGGTCCGGGATGCTGTCAGCTGGGTCCTGGCAGCGGCAGGCACTGATTTCCTCATGGCGTGTGGGTTACTCCTAAACTGAAACTGGAGGGAGCCTCTGGCTCTCCCCTTCCGCCGTCTCGCCTTGGCCGCAGCTCCGGGTCAGGGCCAGGCACCACGTGCAGGTGGGATTTCAGCAGATCAGATTTTTTGCGTCTCAGGATCTCAAGTGGGACTTAGCAATTTGCCTCCATTTGGTTTAAAATGATAAGTACACACTCTTGATTACAGCCAGGAGAATAATACAGGTATTCCTCACCTCCACGCCTGGGTCAGACATTAGAGAGCTCCCCGAGATCCAGCAGCAGAGCAGGAACACGGTTTGGGAGGAGTTTTGCACTTTGAGGTGAAAATCGCCAAGGGCAGGGGCCCAAGGGGGAAGTTTTCACCCCTCCTGGGAGAGGTGGCACCACTGAGAAAGCAGGGAGACGTTTCTGGAACACCGGTTACGTAAATTGCCCTGGGATCGCTGCCATCCAGGTTAGAAACTGGCTTCCTCCGACCTTTGCTTTCTGAGTCATGGAGCAGAGGTGCTGTCACTGTGCTGGTGGAAGGATCAGTCCTATTGTTGGGGGATTTGGGGTTTTTCCACTGTCTTCCGGGAGAACTGGCCCTGTGGTGCCCCTGTTCCTGGCCCACTGGAGCTCAGCTATGCCAGGGAAACGTGTGGGAGTGGGTGGCAATGGGAGCTTGAACTGTTCCCTGGCAGGAGCCAAGTCCCTCTGTCCTGGAGTCTGGCCTTTATAATCATTGCTCCTGCTTGTTTTACCCTTGCCATTCTGTCTTCTGCTTACATTATTCCAAATATTGCTTATGTAGTAGCAAAACATGCCTGGGGCAGAGCACAAACGCTGGAGAATGAAGTGGAGTGACACAGAAATCCTTCCCTGAGAGGGTGTGAGGCCCTGGCACAGGTGCCCAGAGCAGCTGTGGCTGCCCCTGGATCCCTGGCAGTGCCCAAGGCCAGGTTGGACAGGGCTGGGAGCAGCCTGGGATAGTGGAAGGTGTCCCTGCCATAGCAGGGGGAATGAGGTGGGCTTTTAGGTCCTTTCCATCCCAAACYGTCTTGTGTTTCTTTGATTCCATGACTTCATCCCCATAGCGATGGATCTCTCATCAGGGCTCCGCTTTGCTTCAAATTCTTCTTTCATTACACAAACCTACAACAATGCAACTGACGTGGGATTACGCCAAACTCCACCACTTCAAGCTAATTATTTTTGCCTGTATATGTGTATCACCCTCCATTGAGCAGGAGCTGCTCATTAGTAACTCTTTTGTCAAGCATGGTAGCTTGAGCAGTGCAAACTACGATTGAGAGACAAGGGAGACAGCTGAGTGGCTGTCATCTCTGATATGCCTTGTGTAGAGACTCCTCTGTTTGGGTTACCAGAGTTCCTTTGGAGATCTCTATTCTTGTAGAATTMTTTCCTTTCTCTGAACTGCAATAGGCAAGATCTATAAATTCCACTTAATGGTAAKAATTTAAACATGCTTTGTTCTTGTGTCAAACTAGCAGCAGCTCTGGCGTGAAAGGTTTCTTCCTCTGCTCCTTCCTTGAGTGTTTCATGGCCCATCAGAGTTGTGTGAAAGAGCATCTCTGGGTACCTGGTGCTTGTGAGGTGTTTTGGGGCCCCTCAAAAGTGGCTGCTCCAAGCCTAAGGATGCAGGAGCAGCAGCAGGCACCTTTTGTAGGCAGAGCTGTCCATAACCTGGGATGCCTTGAGCTGGTGGTGTGACCACAGAGCAGGACTGGGTCCCATCCCCACAGCCCTGCCAGGATGCACCTCGTCCTGATTTCACATTAGAGCACACTGGCCTGCTCTGGAAATTGCTCCCTGTGCTGCGGATTATGTGGAATTAAAAGGATTTAAAGCGAAAGATGTCCTAAGATAAATATCTCCCAAGTTCAGCCAGGCTGGCAGTTGCGTAACTGAGCACACTTGTTTTCCAGGATACTTTTCTGTGTGCTATTAAGGAAACTCGCCCGGGGTGTGCTCAGCAGGGGTTTGTGTCAGCTCTGGGGCAGCTGGAGGGTCCAGAGGTGCCCTGGCTGCCGGGCTGCTGCTCCACGTGCCCATCAGATTAGAGCTCTAATCCCCTTTTCCGCTCACCCCCGAGCAGGGCAGYGCAAGGACAGCCTGCGGGCTCCCGGTGAGGCTCCTGTGGCTGCCTCAGCAGCAGCCCAAGCCCTGCTCTGACACAGCCTGGGTGAGCTCCTCACTGCCCCGGGCACCCCAGGGAGGAGCTGTGCCTCCCTCCTGCAGCAGACGTTGCCTGGTTGCTGCAGGAGGGAGACCTTGGGAGTTCTCTCGGAGCAGGACATTTGGGAGGCTCCTCTGCAGCCCCAGAGTGCTGTGGGAGGGCAGCTGCACCTGCTCCCCCCTGTGTGTGGTGTGCAGGGGCAGGGCAGAAATAAAGCATTTTAAAGAGGCAAATGTCAACCCAAGAAACCCACATACTATTTCAGCCCTGCTCATGGCGTGCTGAGTGGCCRTATTTTATCTCGGGAGGTGATGAGTCTGGAGCTGTTTCCATCTGGAACATATACAAATGGCCCTCCAATTCCATATGAGGGAATAAGGACTGCTTTTCCTCTGGGGTGGAAGGAGAGCACTTGGCTCTAAACACTGCAGTTCTCTGCTCACACATCTGACTTCTGTCAGCCTGAGAAAGGACCGTTTCATCAGGAGCCTCATCCCTCTAAGAGCAGGGAGCTGCATGCCCAGGACACCTCCCTGGCATGGACACTGCTCTCTTTCTTTCCCCATCCCTTCCATCCCAAGTAGGATGGGTTTCTGTCAGCAGCAGAAGGACAAGTTTTCCTTTTCAGAGAGCTGATAAAACTCAGCCCTTGAAATTCTGGTGGCTCTGGAGGTATCACCTGGTGTTTCCCAGCTCACCCTTGAAGCTGAGGGGTTGGACACCCCCTGCACCCACTCACCCCTCTCCTGACACATGCCTTGTGGATCTGCTYTCCAGACCAAGAGTCAGGCACTGTTTCCCTCTGTCCAGCACAGAAATTCTGCTTCTTGAGCCCTTTGAGAGAAAACCAGCCCTCCCCGAGCTGTGGTTTGGATTAGCAGCCAGTTATGAGCTGTGGATGGGTGACAGCTGAGCCAGTAAACATCAGCCTCTTTCCAAGTCTGGTTATCTCGGTGCTGTGGCTCCCCCTGCGTTGTGGGGGCTGTTCATAAACACAAATTCTTACTTCACTGCTCAGCTATTCTCCGTGCTAATGGCACCGAGGGCTCCGTGTAAACAGCAGGGCAGCATTCCTCTGGGAGAACTCCAGCATGGGCTGCTGGGGCCTGCTTTCAGTCCTTGGCTGAAACTACTTTTGACCTTAAAGTTAAGTTGGGACTAAAGTGAGTTGTGGAGCTCAGGTCGGGTCCATACAGATGTAAATAAATATTGCAGCATAGTGGAGACCTGAGGAAGAAGTCAGGTTGATCATCTCAATGGATCCTTGCTGCTCCAGGGAAGGAGTTGGCTTCGTTTCTGTCAGTTCCTGAAAGGCTCTAGAACCCAGCCATTCCCTTGAGGATCTGAGACTTGAATCCATGGCAGTGCAACTCTTCACTTGGCCCATAACTTCTGGAAAGGAAGGAATAAACTGCCCTTTTTCTTTGAGGAGGAGAGGAATGCCATGATTTTTGGAGCCTGAGACTGCAGTGCAAACAGATGTCAAAGCAAAGTCTTCTTGCCCTTGTTTTTCTCCACAGTCTGCAGAAAACCTCCTGGACGTGCTTATCCTGCTCTGGGTATCTGTGTCTCAGTGAAATCCCACCCACTTTGCTCGCCCGGCTTCCCCCGGCGGTGGCGGTGCCTCTGAACCTGATCCCGGTTCAGCGCGGGCTGACCCGGGCCGGTGCCACTCGGGTGGCTCGGGTCACTGCTGTGACTTTGTGCGGGGCTGGACCTGGAGCCAGCCGGGCGGGGCAGATTTCCTGCAGCTATCAGCTGCGATAGGGTAATAAATAACCGATAAACGCTCCAGTGAAAGCTGATGGCGCGGCACAATAGCACAAGGGTTGTYAACTCTTGGGCTGTGCTCCTGCCAGCAGTCCCGGAGCAGCAGGGTGGGATGGAGCAGCTCTGCAGCTCTCTGGGGTGGGAATCTGCACCGACCACCTCGGGGTTCCTCCCTGGTGCTGTTTGCCCCACGAGCAACATTGGGTGGATAAAGAGCCCCARTTTCATTTGGGGGAAATGTGAAGAGACTCTCTGGGCAAGAGACTTTGTTTTAAACAAGTTAAAAGACAAGAGTCTGGTGTATGGGGAAATGTTCAACCACCTTATACCATGTCCAAAGTGCCACCCTGCCCTGTTTGTCCCATGTGAGGGGCTCCCAAAGCCACCAGCTTTTGTGAGGGACATGAGGAACAATCCCATGCCTGGCATGTGCTAACAGCAGGTTCTCTTGCTTTGCAGAACGGGCAGCCAGCTCCAGAAGAAGGTGGGAATCCTCCATGCCAGGTAAAACATGCCCCAGGTGACCTCTGCAGGTGCCTCTGAGCGTGGGGGGTGTGAGCTGACTCGGGAGCAGGATGGGGATGGTTATTTTTAAACCCTGTAAAGCTGCTGCTCTGTAGATCTGCAAGAGTGCACGTGGGAGTGCAAGGGACTGGAGACGGCAAAGAGGGAAGATAAACCCCTGTCTTCCTGTCCCTTTGGTCATCCAAACATGCCTGGAAGGTTTTCCAGAGGGCCACCTCGGTCCAGCACTGGGAGCTGGAGTGGGGCTGTGGCCGAGGGTGGGAAGTGAGAAGCCCTGGGGTGTTTCGGTGCTGTGTTTATGCCTTTCTCTGTGATGTGATCTTGCCAGCTGGGATGAGAGGTACAAGAGTATTTGATGGTTTTGGCACAGCTGCCCTTGCTGAGTGTCTGGTATCTGTTTATTCTCTTGCCTTGGTGGGGCTGGGAGAAGCTCCACCTCTGCCAAGWTACCCTCTGCATCCTCGGCAGCATCAGCTGGGAATGACAGAAAGACCTGGGCTGCTGTCTCCTGTGTTTTGGGCAGGGATCTGAACCTGCTGCTCCTTCTTGAGACACCTAAAGCTCACCCTGCTCCACACATGAGCAGCGTGGTGTGGAAGGAGTTGACTTGTGTGCTGAGAGCCCTCCCTGGGTACAGGACCAGCACRATGCTGTCCCTGTGGTGTCTCCTGATTGTGCCCATTCCTGTGTCCTGCACTCACTGCAGAGCAGAAGAGCCATGTCAGTACCGTGAAATCATAATCCCTTCAGGATTTCCTTTTCTGACCCAGCCGTGCTCTGACCGTGGAGAATGACACAACACTTTGGATTTGCCCTGGGCAGCCTTCCCGAGCAGGCTGTCAGGAGCTCTGTGCCCTCAGCCAGGCCCTGTGGCAGCTTCTCTCTGAATCATCGGCCCTGCCGAAGGCTCTGGGGGCTTGCTGCATTGTTTTTCCAGCTGGTTACGTTGTATTTTTAGTAAAAGATAATTTAAACCTAAACCCCAGTTGTCTACATTTCAGCCAGTTTTTTCCCCTGGGACGTTTGTGGATTTCTAGCAGTGCCAGTGCATCTCCCCTACCTGTTCTGCCTCTGTTCCACTCTGGAGCCAGCCTGGCACTTCTTCAGTGGCTTGCAAAGAAATCTTTGGGTCAGATGAATTCAGGTCAATGGAACTTGCCCTTCCCTCCCCTGGGAGAAGTGGGTTTACAACTCTTCGCTGTGCCTGCATCTCTGGCATAGAGAGAAAGGAATTTTGTGTCTTCTGGTTGGATTCCAGCTGGGTTTTTAAGGTTTGAGACTTTGCCTCTTTCATCTTCAAACACTTGGCTAAACTGCCCTTCCCTAAATGCTGCTGATGGATGTTGGTTTAAAAATCATTCAGGATTTTTTTCTCTTTGAAGGACATCACTGAGAGAAACCCTGGCTGATTCCATCTGTAGGTACCATTCCWCAGAAAGATCATGAGATAGAAGCCAAAAAGCACTTGAGGTTCCCTTTGCTGCTCTGTGGGTCATGGACGTGCAGTCCAAGATGGAGCAGAGGGCAAGTTCTCCAAGATCCCAGAGCAGGGAAGCCTCAGGAGCCCTGTGCTGCTGTAGATGTCCTGCTTTCCACTTTCCTGAGGCCCCGAGGCCAAAATGCCTGTGAGCAGTGTCTGACAATCCCATTTTGGGTAACTTTTSAGCACCCAAAGCTCTGCTGCATGCTCCTGAAATAACCTTGGTGGCGTTTTCCAAGTTTGTACAAGGTATGTTTGCTACCAGCACAGATGAAATCCCTCCTGTAAACACATACCTTCAGCTTGAGGGCCAGCTCTGCCCTGAGATGCTGCAGGGGGGGAGCAGGCAGCACCCAGAATATCTGTGTGTTTCGGTTCTTTCTGTGGGTAGACATCAGCAGCAGCTCCTGGCTCTGGCTTTACGCAGCGGCCGTCACCATCCGAGGTGACTATTCTCACATTGAAGGTTGCTCAGGCTCCCTCCCACACCCTTCTGTGCTGTATGTGGAGAGCTGCACACACAGGGGGGAAGAGGCACCTTTTTCCAGGTTTGTGCTATCCTTTTGCAGCTCATTCTGTGATCTCTGCTAAAAATAACCTGAGGTGGCGACGGCGGCGATTGCTCCACGCCCACGCAGCAGCCCTGTCCCTCCCGGCCCTGCCAGCAGGACGCTGCCAAAGCACAGCCCTCGTGTGCCTGGGCCACAACCAAAGACTCTGAAAGGGAGGAAATCCAAGAGTTCCTCAAAAGAGTCGGGAAGCTCACACTTGGTGCTGTGAGATTGATGGAGCGTGAACCTCCGTGGCCATCTCAGCTGAAATTCCAGGTGGTCACTGCAGAGGTACCAAGGGCATGGTTTGGGCCAGGCTGGCCCTGTTCTGGTACTTTCTTGCTGCTTTTGTAGCTTCAGCTGAGCTTCCTAGCAAGGACAGATGGTGCATTTCACAAGCTCTTGTGTTTTCTACCTTTCAAGAACAGTTGTGGTACACAAGTCCCTGCAGGCCCCATTCCTCAGTGTTTACCTGGGGAATGTCTGCAAGATCCCTGTGCTGGTTAGGGCTGGGGAAGAGTCCGTGCTCACAGTGGATGGGATGAGGCAGTGTTTTGAATTTGCACTGAAARCAGGGTTAATCATGGCCACATCCCTAACACCAGGCTGCTGATCCAATGCAGGATGGGTACAAGGATGGATTTTTTTTCTCATCCTCTTTGGTGGTGGTGATTAAAAGCCTCTCTGGGTACAGAAYCTCATTCTCTCCTGTGTCCTCCAAATTTTAATTGTCAGGTTGGGTGAAATTGGTCCTTTTTCAGCTGGGGAACAGCAACTGAATTCAGTGGCAAAATGGAACCTCTCATAACTGGGGTTTTTCAGCCTGCTCTGCAGCCAGCTTGGCTGAGGGGTGAGCTGTGCTCCCTGAAGGTGCCAAGCATGAGGAATTGTACATGGAAGTACAACACCCAATTAGTGAAATCACTTCATCATGAAAAGCAGAGGAGTGGAGCTGCAGAGCTGAATGTGCCCACACTCTCTCTGGGGAACGGGCTGAGGGTGCTGATCAGTTTGTTCTGGGGTGATAATCACAGAGCACAGGGAGAGGCTGGGGAAGGAAGAGCTGAGCTCTCCCAGCTCTGCACCATAAAAGGGACCTTTGAGACTGGATGAGGGCTGTGCTCTGCCACAGGGACCAGGCAGGAGGTGCTCCAGGCTGAGCCTGGCTGGGGCAATGCAGCACAGGGAGAAATTAGGCTTTTCCCCAGGTCTGAGTAGCTCCTGTTGGTTTATCCTGACCAGATAAAGCTTGCAGGAAGGAACCCTGGGCAGGAACACTATCCCAGGTTGCTCCAAGCCCCATCCAGCCTGGCCTGTGAGGGTCCAGGTGAGGGAGGGCTCTCAGGCCAGCACTGCCCTCGAGCTCCAGGCTGAGAGCAGGACAGGACCCACATCCAGTGGTGTGATCCTGGTCAGTGCTGGACACCACTAATCTCAGCCTCTTAATGTGAAGGGYTTCAAAACAAACAAGTGAGTGCTCTGCTCTGTGTGTTTGCACAGCTGCTGCTGGTTCCTCCAGGACCTGGAAAGCCGTGGAGCTGTGGGAATGGGCAGRTACCCCAGCAAATCCTCTCTGAGCCCACTGCCCCTCTCCTGGGGCTCCCAGCCAGCTGTGTTCTGGCCAGACTGGCCCTGTGGCTGGGCAGGACGTGGGAGCAGAACATCTCCAGTGTGCTGTGGTGCTGCCTGGAAATTTCCCTGACGCTGCAGGGACTGGGCAGCAGCTGTGGCCACTCTTAACATTTGGCTTTTCCAGCCTGTCCACTGGTAAAGCTCTGAGTTCAAACTGGCTGCTCTGCTTTGTCAGCTGAAGGAATTGAGTGGGTTTGTTGCTCCAGCAGTGCCTGACAGCTGCCTGGCCTGTTCCTGGCAGAGCCTTTGCTCTGTGTCCTTGGCAGGGCTGGGCTATGGCAAGCAGCAGCTTCTGAGCTCTTAGAAAACACAAATAAATGCCTGTTTGAGGAGCAGAGTCTCTGATGAGCTGCAGACTCTAACGAATAATTGAAGAGGGGTCAGCTTACAGGACTTGCACACGAGGAATGTAGCAGAGTCTGCTCCAGCAGCCCTCCCACATGGTCCCTGACCCATCCAAACCACTCCAGTTTCTTCTCTGCCATTTCCATCCCCCTGGTGAGTTTGTAGAAGCTGCCTCATGTTCTGTCTCCAGAAAGCCTCTTGTACTGAAGGAAAATAAATCCCTGAAAATCTGTTACTGTGTGTTGTACTTGGAGGGGACAGTGGTGAGGGCTGGCACTGGAGAGGACCCTGAAGAACTCATTGGTATTTGATTTTTGAAGGGGCCAGAGTTTGGGTTTGGGTCGCTGGGTCATCCACCCCAGCAGCTGGGAGTGTGGAGTGCCCTTGGCTGGGTTTGCTGGGCCCCCTGGCTGGCCAAGATGCTGACTGGGATTCCCCTGCATACACAGGCAGATCTGCCTGAAGCTCCTGCACTCCACCAGTCCCAGCTTTATTTGGAAGTGAAGCCTGGCTTGGACACGAGCAGTAAATTCCTTGCCTAGCTCCAGGTGAAGCTGCAAAAGCTGTTTTCCCTCTGGTTGCACTGTGCTGCCTGCCAGGGCTGCCACGGGGTGGGGACCATCCAGGGAGTCCCAGCTATCTAAGAATTCCTGCTTGCCTGGAGCCCTTTTCCTTCTCCCTTAGGAAATCCCCTGTGTGTGTGCCTGGGGCAGCCTCCCAGCAGTGGGAGCAGAGGCATTGCAGCAGCTCCTGCTGATCTCATTGCAGCTCTGAGGCAGGAAGGGTTTCCCAACTGCAGTGTGAAATCCAGGTCCTTCTCTTGCCAGTCCTGGAGAGCGCAGCAGGGAAACACCACCCCTTTGGAAAAGGAGGAAAGGAGGGGGTTTAACCCTCTTKGTGCTTGAAGGCTCAGGGTGGGCAGAGCTGCTCTGGGAATGCCGAGGGGCTGAGGACACTCTGTGCCCCTGAGATGTGGCTGAACTGATCCCGTCGCTGTCAGAGAGGTGGATTCACTGGACAGCCCAGGCTGGATATGGATTGGGAATGTGCCAGGACTGCTGTCAGAGGGGGAGGTGATGGCTCTGCACCAGCACTGGGGTCAGTGRTCATCTTTGGGGTCCAGGAGGGGACCCCTGGGGTCTCCACAGGGACAGAGTGAGGAGAAGAAAGCTCATTAAAATAGCATCTGAGGGGAACAGGATAAAACCTGGTATTCTCAGTGTGGGGGTGGCTGCAATCCCTGTGGTGTGATGTTTGGGAAGGGGATGGATGTGATCTCTGTGTTTGGGAAGGGGATGGATGTGATCCCCATATTTGGGAAGGGGATGGATGTAGTCTCCATGTTTGGGATGGATGTGACGTCCATGTTATGGTCCTGTCCCTGGCACATGGAGCAGCTGAGCCATGGAGGGGGTGGCTGCTGGCTGCATCCATGGTTTTATAGACATTAAATGATAAACTAGAGCTTTGCTCCAGCACACACTCATCCTGTGCACTCTCACTGGGGTGTTGGTAATGCACAGCTTGGGGTGTGTTTTGGACAGGGTTTGTTTTGCTTTTAACCCTGCTGCAGTTCACAGCCACCCCCAAAACGTGACAATCCCTTTCTCTCAGCATGTCCTGCACGTGTGACCTTCCCAGAGGGCGGGAGAGAGCTGGGTTCTCCCTGCCTGCACAGACCAACCCCGGCAGGTACCAGGCAGAGGCTTTTCCAGGTCCTGAGACACCTTTTGTGAGCCTTGCAAGGGGAGGGCAGCCTGTGTGCTGTGGGAGGAGTGTGGAATTCCAGCGTTCCTGCAATACAGAATAGTTTCCACATCCCACGATTACTCCAAGGGCAGCAAACAATTCCTGGTTCTTGTTGTGAAAGCAATGTTGTATTTTATAATTCAGCTAGAAAGAGTTTTCAGCTTTTCTACTGAAAGTAGCAGAACTGCCCCGTGCCCTGATGGAAGGTGGTGTTTACTGCTGGTTCCTCAGAGTGGAATTCTGCATTTGGAACAGCCTGGGACGGGGTCTCCTGGTTTTGCCACCATCAAAGCCCGAGCTGGTTGGAATTTGCTGAGCAGAGCTTCCCTCCCTGCTGGGAGGTGTGTGCAGGGCTGCAGGAAGGGGAGGCTGCATCCTCTGCTCTTTGTCACTGGAGGCTGATTTGCTCGGTAGAAGCTGCAGAACTGAGTAATCCCTTATCTCCTGGCTGTTAAAGGTGTTCTCCTCTCCATGTCACGTTTCACTGGGTGCAAAGTCCTGCTGGCTCCCCCCTCACAGCTCTGGAACTGCAGCAGCACCGGAGCCRCTGGGGAGTCTCCGTGGAGTTTGGGAACATCTTTTGCCTGAGCTTGTATCTTTAGCCCAAACAGCTCATTGTCAGCTGATCCTGGCCAGTTGCAGCTTGTGGCGCCTGGAAAGGGTGGGGAAATTGTATTTTTTTTTTTTTTTGAAGAAACTTTCAGAATCTGCTGCCAACATAGCTCTGGATAGAGCCAGGAGCAGGAGGAGCCTGGGGAGTGTGAGGGGTGCCTGTGCTGGAGCCTCTCTGCTCTCTCCATCCCAAAACCGACCTGAGCCCTCTAACATAAAGAAGATATTTTGGTTTCCCTGTGAAACGAGTTGGTTAAAAACTGAGCAGATCAAAAAGGATGTTGTGAAGCACAAGGACAGGGGCTCAGCTGTGTGAGCCACCATCTGCCTTCTCCCTTCCTCAGCCTCAGGCTTTGCTTGAGAAAACCCTTCATCCCTTAACAATGTCCAAGATCCCTCTGTTTCAGGGGTGCTGAATCTTCCCAGGGGGGTGTTTATGACGTGGGTGCTTATGAAATGGGCTTTGGGCACCCTCCAACCCGTGTCAAATGAGAAACACATTTTGGACACTGAAGATGCTCTGAGTGCCACCTGCTGGAATGTGCTCGAGGGGTGCCAGTGTGACACTGCCTGTCCCGTGGCAGTGTTCCCTTTTTAGGGGTTTGCCTGTAACTCCTGTTGTGGGGAGCCAGGATGACTGGAGGAGCAGCAGAGTCCTTCCCAGGAGCCACCAGGTTAATTTTACACCGTTTGGTTGCCTCTGTGAGTGGGGAGGAATTGCCCCCAGGAGGATGGCAGAGTGTTTCCAGGAGTCAGACTTTTGTTTAAGCCATGTGTGGGGAGGCTCCTGATGTTTTCCATGCCAGGATGGAGCTGGTCATTCCCTTCTTCAGCTGCCTTGGCTGTGTAAGKGTTTGGGCACGAGGGCTCTGATGATTTGAGAATTTGAGGATTTCTGGACACCACATTACCCCGACTGGGCAGAGGCCTGACTGTGTCCTCTGGGTTTCTTCTCCCTCTCCCATTTKAGGTTGGTTTTGTTTTTCAGGAGACCAGTAACAGTCCTTGGGGATGGTGTGGGGTGAAACGTGCAGCCCTGCTCCCTCTCAGTAATCCCCTCCTGCAAACCTCCTGCCAGGAATCCGCCCCTGTCCTTATGCCCTCCTTGGGAATTTCCAGTCCTGAGGTCCCTGGTGCTCCTGGGCTGTGTTTGTAGCAGTGACTTTGTGCAGGACTTCCACCTTCAAAGCCACCCCGCAGTGTSCCTTCCTGCTTTACCCCAGTGTCCCCGAGGCTTTTGTCTGTCAGCAAATGCCCTTGTTCAGTGTGAGTTGAAGGCTAAGGAAGCCTCTCTCTCCCTGCAGATCCTCTAGGATTGCTCCAAGAATCTCCCTCTTCTTTTAAGAGAGTCTGTGGCCCCAAGGCACAGGTACCCCCGGCTGAACCCTTCCCTTCCCAGCCTGGGCCGTGTCTCTGCTCAGTGTCCTGCAGGATTTCCCAGGCTGGGGGCTCCCAGGAGCACTGAAGAGGATCCACCAGAGAAGCACAGTCAAAAGTACCAGGTTCTGGCCAATTCTTTTGTTGCAAATGAGGCCGAGGGCCAGCCCTGCCCAAAAAAGGCCTTTGCAGAAGGGCAGGCAGTGAGTGGGGAGGTTTCTTTACTTCATTTGTTCCCCTTTTTGAGAACCACCACTTGAAAAAAGTTCCAGACAGAGCAGCCTTTACTCTCCACAAACTCCAGCCTCGCTTCCTCTGCAGAGCTGCAGCCCCTCGTGCTTCCCACTGATCCCAGCTCCCTCCCGAGCAGGAGCTGCTGCTCCACAGGGAAGTTGTTGCTCCGTGCAAGGAAAACGGGGAGCCACATGTGCACTCCCAGTTCCCTCAGGAGACCAGCTGCTTTCAGCCATGGGTTTTACCAGCCTCATTGTAAAACACTTCTTCCCTATATCTAATCTAAATCTCCCCTCTTTAGCATAAAACCATCATTCCTTGTCCTATCACAACAAGCCCTGCTAAAAACTCTGTCCCCAGCTTTCCTCTAGGCCCTGGCAGGGGCTCTGAGCTCTCTCTGGAGCCTTCTCTTCTCCAGGTGAGCAGCTCCAGCTCTCCCAGCCTGGCTGCAGAGCAGAGGGGCTCCAATCCCTGGAACATCTTCATGGCCTTCCCCAGTAGGTCCAGCTTGCTGCTGTGCTGATCCAGAAGCTGCTGCTGCCTCCTGGCCCTTTCCCTGGAGAGCTGCAAATCCACTGATCCTACAGGGAGAGCATCCCTGCTGCATCACCATTTGTGCTGCCTGGAGCAGGGGTAGAGAAATTTTGAGGAAGAAAACTACTGAGCCTCTCAGTCGCTCATTGCCGCCTTGTGCAGTGCCTGAAATTGCTCTTTCTGAGCCTGTTTTAATGTGTGTGACAGGGGGACTGCACTGATCCTCCTGAAAAGCCCGCTGAGATTTGCTGATGGCTCTTTCCATGCCTAAGCACCCGTAAAGCCACCCAGTGTTCTCGTTTGGCTGCTGCATTGTGCAGCCATGGCCACACAAAGCCATTTCCCCATACGAAACCGCCGTTTCCTTTCAGTAAAACTCCCAAAATACATCCCAGTGACACAAGCACGGCACCGGGGCTCTCGTGCCGCTCCGGGCGCCGCTCGGGCTGTGAGCTCAGGAACCAGCTGGGGAAGGATGGGAGGATAACAGCCCAAAGCTTTGGAGATGCTGAGGCTCCTCTTCCGCAGCAAGCCAAGGATCCAGGAGGCAAGTGTCTGATAAAATACCTGCTCTGCCTGCTGTGCTGGGCTCTGTCTCTTATGCAGGACACAAGGAATCAGGGAATTCCTGATCCTACAGAGCCAGGCCTTATCCAGGTTTAATTAAGCACTCTTTTGGAAAAGGCATTTTGGAGGGTATGACTGCTTTCTAAGAAGTGTCTTTCCTAGGTGCTGCCAGATTTTGGGAGTGTTTTGGGACCAGAGCATGTGTTGAAGCAACAGAAATTAAAACAGCTTCTGGTTAGTTGTTGATGAATAGGAAGTGAAATGCCAAGAGCAGAATCTGTTTCGAGCTTTTGCAGGGTGGTTTTTTTTTCTTGCATTTAGATGTGACGGTCTCAACCGGCAAAGTGACAAAATGCGAGCAAAAACAAACCTGTCTCTTGGCTTCTGGCTTGTAAAATCCTCCCTCAAAAAAAGGGGGAAAGTAGAAAATAGGACTTGAATTTGGAACTTGGGAAAACCCCCTGTTCATCTGTGCCCAGCCCCTGCTGTGGGGTGACTCAGCCGTCTGTGCCCTGCGAAGGCGGCACAGGGAGGTTCAGAACTTGTCTCCTCCTCTGACTGGAGCGACTTCCTGGGCTTTTATTTTCCAGGAGGAGCCAATCTCATTTCCCAGCAGTGCAGGAATCTGTGGGAAATGCCTCTGGAGGCTGTGGGTGGCAGCAGGTGCTGGAGCCCCCAGGAGCAGGGAGGGCTGGACCCGCAGAGATCCGTGGGATTTGTGGGATCTGTGGGAATCCAGCCCTCCCACCCCACCACAGGCAGGGCTGGGGGCTGTCCGAAGGAGCCAGGATGGAGCTGCTTTCCCAGTGGGTGGGAGGGATCCCTGGGGCAGGATCTGCTGAGGGTCTTGTGATGACTTTTCGCTCAGGAAGGGGTTCAGCTGTGGCTTTGGCAGATTTGTCGCCCTGCTGCTCCTGGAGCAGTGGGACAGTGACTCCCTCCAGCTGCTCCTCCTGCAAGGGCACAGCAGTGTGGAGGAGGAAGRGAAGAGGTGACTGCAGGGGCCCCTTGATCTGATTTGGTCCTTCTGGAGCTGAAAATCAGTTAATTCCTAGCTCTAATCTCACTGTTCTCACGCAGCTCCTCCCTTCCTCAGAGCTTGCTTTTCCTTCTCTTCTCCCTCTCAGTAGCTCCTGTCCCACCTCTAGGTCACCCTGAGTTTATCAAATCAAATCAATACAAATTTATTTACTGGGACCAACTGCTCTCCTGGAGCCACCTCACGGCTCAGAATCACATCCCCAGGAGTGATGGCTCCCTCAGTGAGACACCCCCAGTGGCTGTGAACAGCTYATCTGGTCTTGCTGAACAAGTTCTTTGGGAAAACTTTAGCAGACAATCACAGCCCCTCTGTGCTGACGTTTGTTTATTGTCCCACAGGCAAAGTCTGACATCACTTGGCTAGAGAAAGACCTGGTGGATTCTGCAGACAAGGTAGGAGAGCTGCAGTGGGCACCTCACTGAAACTCGTCCATTTCATTTGCATTCTGTCCCACACACGAGGGCGTGCGCAGAGCTCGCAGGGACCTCTCTGAAAACCAAACCCTTTCCTGCCCTGCCTGCCGCCCCTGCCAGCCCCTCTCAGCTCTGTGGGACTGCTGCTGCAGAGAGCAGCTATTGCTCACTTGCTCACGTGACATCCTGGACTTGATTTCATCGTCCTCCTCCTCCTTCCTCCCCACACCAACCCCCTTTCCGTGCTGCCATTGGTGTCTCCTGTGGCTTTCTGATCTTGTCAGTGAGCCAGGACGGGCACTTTTGGTTGCGTGGATGTACAGGGGAGATTTTCTTGCCTTTCTGAGGCTCCTCTCCCACGCTGGTAACACAACATGAAAAATTGTCTGGGTCATAACGAGATTTATCGGCTTCTGCCAGGCACAGGAGTTTGCTGTTCCCCCACACTGAGAACCTGGAGCTGCTGAGGAATGGGTGCTTCTCTTAGGCAGCMCAGGGTGGACAGGGTTTCTCCCTCCTTGGGCTGTGTCAGAGCGCAGGAGGTGTTGGTGTGAACCAGGCTCCTGCTGTGCTCAGCAGCTGCAGGTGCTTTTCCATGCTCTGGCACCTGCCCCAGCCCCTGGAGCTCAGCAGGCACCGTGGTGGGGCTGGGCCCAGCTGCCTCTCTGCTGTTCAGTCATTTGTTTCTTTCGTTATCAGTTCTCAAAGAGCACGTGGTGGGGGCACAGGGGGCAAGACAGTCATAATTTGTCTCTCTGGTTCCATCCTCTGCACTCTCAGGAGAAATTCAGAAATCAGTGCTGACACGGGGCTATTTCCTTTTGTGGGTGTCTTTTGACTCATTTCAAGGGGCTTCTTTCTTACCAGCACCCTCTGGGGTCTTGCTGCTGGAAACATCTGTCTGTCCTGATGGAAAGGTCAAAGGTGAACAGGCTTGGAGGGGGAAGGAGGCAAAATGAGCCCTCTAAATACCTCTGCTCTGTCCTGCCCATAATCTGAGCCATGGTGGGTTCAGAAACAAGAAATGCCCTTAAAAACACCTCATGGACCTTCAGGGTGGCTCTCAGGTAAATAACTCCAGACTGCACAGCAGGGACTCTTGTGCAGCATAARGCAAGCAAAGGACTGAACGCCAGTCCAAACACTCCTGGAGAAATTCCATCGTTGGTGCCCCCTCATCCCTGTGCCAGTGGGAATGCAGAGATGTGCAGCTCTCCAAAGTGTCATCACACTTCTGGGTGGGTTCTTGTGAGTTTTTCTCTTCTGTTTTAGAGGGGAAAGTGGCTTCTCACAATTTCCCCTGTTGTGGAAATACCCAAAGCTCCCRGCCTGACGTGAACTTCAGACAGCATTAGATGGAAATCACTTTAAGGAGACTCTGTGTGGTTTCTATCAGTGTCTTGTCTGAGCCAGGGAACTCAAACTCCAGCGAGGAGCTGTGAGATTATGATTTTTTTTTAAAAGCAAACCTGAAAAAAAAAAAGCCACAACCACAAGTGTTGTTGCTGGGGAGGGGGAGCGTGAACCTCCCTCCGTGTGACCAAGTCTGGTCCCACTGCGCATCCGCCGCCGGTGCAGCCACCTGCAGCTCCTGCTCCTGCAGCTCCTGCAGCTCCTGCAGCTCCTGCAGCTCCTGCTGCTGCGGCGCAGCCCCGAGCTCCCAGCCCCGCGCCGGGGCCGCAGTTCCTGGGGCCAGACGATGTTTATCGGGATGGGACAATGGAGAGGGACCCCAAACTTCCCCGTGTGTTGGCGTTCCTGATGCTCTGGCTGCACAGGAAGCAGCGAGCCAAGCCCTGCAGCCTGCAGCTGCCTGCCCCCAGCCAGCTCTCCAGCCCGGTCAGTACTGCTGTCACCTCCTGCTGCCACCTCTTGCTGCCACCTCCCTGCCACCTCCTGCTGCCACCTCCCTCTGCTCCCTTCCTGATGCTTCCCACGGATGTTCAGGGCACCCTGGTTTGCTTTTCTTTCTCTGCCTTCTGGGATAGTTTGTAGTGGTGACTCTGGAAGAAGCTGGCYTCGGTGGCACACAGGTGGTTTTGTGCTGGAGACTTGTGTGTGCTGCCAGCCAGGCTGTAGGAGCTCATCACAAGAGTCCTGAGTGTTGAATTCCAAGCTGGTGGATGAGTCCAYGAGGGAAAATCTTCCCTTGTGTCAGCGTGATACCAAATGGCTTCTCAAAGTGTTTCTGTGGTAGGAGGATCACAGGATGGTCTGGGTTGGARGGGACTTTAAAGCCCCTCCAGTGCCATGCCTGCCACTGTAGGGACACCTCCCACTGTCCTAGGCTGCTCCAAGCCCCGTCCAGMCTGGCYTTGGACATTTCCGGGGATCCAGGGGCAGCCACAGCTGCTCTGGGCACCTTTGCCAGGGACCCTCACAGGGAAGAATTTCTTCCTAATGGGTCTCTCCCTGCTGTGGGCTCTCTCCCTGGAGAGCTGAGCTGGCAGGAGGAGCGGAGCTTGGCCGGCTCCTGTTCCAGCTCTGGAGGTGGGAAGCTGTTCCTCACAGCAGCTGTCTGCAGGGACTAAGCCTCCAGATGGACTCAGAAGTGCAAAGTGGCTGGTTTAAGCTGGGAGATCATTGGGAACACGAAAATGTGTTGTTTAAGGGATTATGGGATCTTTCTTGCCTGTGATCACCGAGCCCGGGGAAAAGCARGATAACACCAGGGAGCTCCTGTGCCCCTGCCCCAAGTGCCTGAGCTGCACAGGAGAGAGCAGAGCTCCCACCATGGAAACAAAGCCACTTCCTAAACTGAGAAAAACCCAGCCTGAGAGTGGGGAGGGGAGGGAGCTCGGTGCAGGTGGGCAACCACATCGATGGGCACTGGAGGGTGGGAGTGGGCTGGGCAGGACAGGCAGGGCTGGCACCTGCCTCTGGCTGGCTTTAAAAGCTGCTTTGATGRGGTGGTTCCAGACCAAGTGTCTGAACAGGTCTAGAAAACAAAGTGTAAGATTTTTCCCCAACTCTGCAAGGGAAAAAAATAAATTGTAGTTCCAGCTTTCTGCAGCCTCTGCCAGCCACAGCTTCCCCAGGGCTGGGGACAGCAGAATTTAATGCATTTTTGAACATAATTGCTGTCCTTTGGGTCCAAAAGTTTTAGTGGGAATAGGAGGTGTTTCAGCATCACCTCAGGGTCTGTGGCTGTGCTGGCCCAGATCCCTTGGTGAGTTTATTCTACTTATGCTGATTAAATCTATTTTTTCTTCTTTATTTTTTTTAAGTAAAATAATGTGTTTTAAACAAAACATGTGCCAGAGACCTTGGCTTCCCCTCAATCTTCTTGAAGGCTGGAGTCTGTTAAAGCATCATCTGTATGTGCTGAAGATGCACTAAGACTTATGTTGCAGAGTTGCTCAGATTGCTGAGCAGATGGGCTCCAACATGTCTGATTTTTGCCAGCCCTGGCCCTGTTTTGACAACAGTGCCTTATTTTTTGTGTTGTGGGATTTTTAGTGGCATAAACACTCCTGTTTTTGCTACCAGTGCCTCAAAAAGGAAGGTGCTTCTCAAGCACTCTTCTGAAATGAAGTTCAAAGCAGCTCCTGTGGTTGGGAGGGAGGGCTCTGTATTTACCTGGTCCTCACCACCCTGACTTATTGATTGCAAATGCTGATACCTGTGACAAGCACCAACCTCTATGGTTGTCTCCCATGTGGCTCCTGTGAGTCTGGAGCTGCAGTCCTTGCTCCATGCTCAGGAGTCCCTGCCAACCGTGTGCCCTCTGTTTCAGGGGGAAGGTGTTGTGCAGGAAATCAACATCACACACCATGTGAAGGAGGGCTCTGAGAAGGCTGATCCCTCACAGTTTGAGCTCCTGAAGGTGCTGGGACAGGGCTCTTTTGGCAAGGTGAGATCACTTCTTCCTATGTGCCATGCCAGGCAAATTATTCTRGTGACGAAAGGAACCATCCCCAACAAAACCACTTTCCTGACTCCCAGGAATGTTCCTGGGCATGTTCCTCCCTTCTCAGAACTGCTGCAGTGTGCCCCAGGCTGGGTTTGGCCCCTGTTTACGGTCCAGGTTCCCTTCTATGAAGGAGGAAGGAAGTAGCCTGCAGCTCTTATCTATTTCAATAATCCAGGTCTCTTACAGACCATCTGCTGACACATTAAATCAGCTTGGTGTCAGTCAGCTACCAGCTGACAGTGGGGGCATGGACAGGACTGTGTGCTGCTGCCTGGGCAAATGCAGCAGAGGCTTTGTAGAATCAGAGAAAAGCTGGAAAAGACTTCTGGGATCATCCAATCCAACCAGTAGCACTGCCAAGCCCACCACTTGCAGGTGGTGTCCTTTTGATGCTGCCTAAAACCAGGTAGAATGAGACATCAGGGAAGGGTAGGAGATAAAAATCCAGAGGATGCAGGACCTGAATAACAAGGAGTTGATGTGACTGACAAACCAGGAGGCTTTAGTGGTAAAGTGAAGCATCAGTGCCTCCAGTCACAGCTCCCAGACATCAGCCCCACAAGAGCCGCAGGAGTCAGGAGGTGTGGAAGGCTGGAAAGGAGGAAAGTGCAACATGAAACTGGGGGGTGAGAGGAGCCCACACACAGCACTTCCCTGGCAAACCCATGGGAAAGCTTGAGCTTCTTAGGAACACTCTGGGGTTTGCCACTTTGGAAAGCATGCAGCTCCTACTGCCAGTGTTTAGTACTTGGTGAATGTGGTGTTCTTCTGCCTCAGGTTTTCTTGGTGAGAAAAATAACTCCCCCAGACACCAACCACCTCTATGCCATGAAAGTGCTCAAGAAGGCAACGCTGAAAGGTAGGAAGGAGACTCCTCCTGCAGTGCTCTGACCCTCTGTGACTTAAAGAGCACTGAGGAAATGTCACTACTGGCCCTGGGGTGGGCTGAGTGAAAGAGAAGCATCTTTATCCCAGCAAAACATCCTCCATTTCTTTCATCTGTTTAAGAGCATCATGATGGAGGTGGGGAAACACCTGGCTCAAGCAGCTTGGTGCTTAAGRCTGGGATGGGGCTGGACACTGGCCAGGGCCTTTTTCTGAGTCTGAGCTGTTCCTCTCTTCCCACAGTGCGGGACCGACTGAGGACAAAGATAGAAAGGGACATCCTGGCTGATGTCAACCATCCCTTTGTGGTGAAACTCCACTACGGTGAGTGGAGCTCCCTGGGGTGCTGGGAGAGGGGCTGCAGCTCCAGCAGACTCTGGCTGCCTTTCAACACAATCCCCTGAACAGAAATCCTTTCCTGGAAGGATCTGTGGTCCCACTGCCTGCTCCAGCTAAGGCTGCTTTTACTGCCTAAGGTTAGGGTTAGGGTTATGCCTAGGGTTAGGGTTCTGAAAACCACAAAGCCCAGAGCTCCAGGCACACTGTAGCWGCAAAAGGCATCCCAAGGGGAACACAAAACTGCCACAACATGCCTTCCTCCACAGCTTTTTCCTTGGAACCAGCCTTAGCCCAAGGATGCTTTTACTGCCTAGGGTTAGGGTTACTGGGGAGCTGAGCATGGACTGGGAGTGTAGGTTTAAACATCAAATCCCTGRGATTAAAACATTAAGCCATGAGAAACTGAGAAAGCAGAGCTAACTAGCTGAGCTGGAGTTTGGCAGGGTTAATGCTCTGACTCTGGGGAAGGCAAGGACAGCTTTGTTGCTGTAAGGTGACCAGCACCTGTCCTGGGAAAATAGCCCTTTCAGGAGGGTACCACTGGTGGAAAGGGAACCAGACCCCCATAAAACAAGGATTTTCTGCAGTGCCAGAGTGCTGTGGGGAGCTCCCATTCCAGCAGCAGGGACAGGCCATCTCTTTTACCCCATCAGCCCTACCTGCATTTGACCCAGGAACCATGCAGGGCATGTGCCCCGCTGGAGCCACTGGGATTTAAGTGATTAATGTAACACCACGGAGCCTTCCCTCAGTGCAGGGCTCTGATTCCTGCTCTGGCTTGTGTTTCAGCATTCCAGACAGAGGGGAAGCTGTACCTCATCTTGGATTTCCTCAGAGGAGGTGACCTTTTCACTCGGCTTTCCAAAGAGGTGGGTATGCTCTGGCATCTYGGTGGGCTGCTGTGGCTCAGCTCATCTCTGCTTATGGCCTGGRGAAGTAACTGACCCTTGCAGTCCTTGAGAGGGTGAAAACAGCCTCCAGCCTGCTGCTAGTCCAGAGCTGGCACCAGGAGAGGGTGTGGTGGGAGCCCTGTGCTCCAGCAGAAGAGCAGCAGCACAGGTGGCAGATCCACCCCTGCAACAGCTTCAGATGAGCATCTCCTAAAGAACAAGAATGAAAAGAAGGTCATTTTGGATTAGAGTTAAGGAAGAAATTGTTCCYTGTGAGGGTGGGGAGGCCCTGGCACAGAGTGCCCAGAGCAGCTGTGGCTGCCCCTGGATCCCTGGCAGTGCCCAGGCCAGGTTGGACAGGGCTTGGAGCAGCCTGGGACAGTGGAAGGTGTCCCTGCCATGGCAGGGTGGCACTGGATCCATTAAGGTCCATTCTGATCTAAGCCATGAATGGTGGGTGAAGTCTGGAAAACTTAGAAAGGGCAGGAGGGAGCAACATGGATGTGGAAGGTCTTGCCTGTGTGCAGGGGAGCTGCTGGCATTGTAACCCAKCACCTCTCTGCTTTCTCCCCCTGCCTGCAGGTCATGTTCACYGAGGAGGATGTGAAGTTCTACCTGGCAGAGCTGGCACTGGGACTCGACCACTTGCACAGCCTGGGGATCATCTACAGGGACCTCAAGCCAGAGAAGTACGTGTGGCCAGCTGAGGCAGGATCCCATTCCTGGATCCAGCCCAGCCTGGAGTCAGGGAGCAGCTCCCACCTTCCAGAGGGGCTGGAGCGTGCCCTGGGGCTGGGCACATGGGAGGTGGTGGTGCCAATCCAAGGCTGCTGCTCCTCGGATCCAGCCAGCAGCTGTGTGTGCCACAGGCTGAGCAGAGATCCATAGCAGTCCCCAGGCTCCAGCTTTAGGCAGCTGGGAGCCTTCAGAGGGAGAAGGGACCAGGTGGGCTCTGCAGAGCCCACTCCAGCTTGGTTATCCTTGCCTGGGGTTTGTGGAGGTCAGAGGGAGGTAACCTCTGGGGCCTTTGGTTTGCTGTAAAGCCGAGGGTGTGGAGAGGAGGGAGCTGCTCCTGGTTCCACTCCTGTCTTGGTGGTGGAGCTTAATGCACTGGGAGAAGGGACAGGTAACTTTGGATTCTGGGAGCCAAAGGATGATCTCAGACCATCCCTTGCTGTGCTTGTTCTCACTAGCCCTTACATAGACAGTAACAACTTGTTTTTCCATTCCTGATGTAGCATCCTCTTGGATGAAGAGGGGCACATCAAACTCACAGGTAAGGGCCTCCACCGAGCCTTGGGCTCCAGCAAGCTTGGTTCCTGAAATACAGAGCTGCTTGAAATGTGTGGAGCAGTATGCTGACAGCTTTCTCTTGTGCAGATTTTGGTTTGAGTAAGGAGGCCATAGACCACGAGAAGAAAGCCTACTCGTTCTGTGGGACCGTGGAGTACATGGCTCCGGAGGTGGTCAATCGCCAGGGCCACTCGCACAGTGCTGACTGGTGGTCCTACGGGGTCCTCATGGTGGGTACCCTGCCCGGGACTGGCAATGCCAGCTGCCCCTGCCCTGGAACACCAGACTCAGCAGGACTCTGTGTGTCCTGCTGACTGGGGGGGCTCCCCACACCCCCAAAGAGCCCTAAGGGGCTGTCCAGGCCTCCAGCCAGGAGCGCTGGTCCCTCGAGGCTGCTGTGCCAGGGGGTGCTGGGCTGTGAGGGGGCTGTGGGGTGTGTGGGATGCATGGGGCTCTCTGTGGGGTGTGTGTGGGGTGTGTGAGGGTGTCTGTGTCCACCCCAGCGCCGGGCCCTCGCTGTCAGTGCAGATCTGGTGCCACCGTCTGGCAGCTGCAGGATCCCAGGGCTCCGGCAGGAGCAGGCGCTGGCCTGGACACGTTCCCAGGCAAACCCCGAGAGCCAAGCTGCTGCTGGGAACTCGCCGTGCCTGTGAGCTCTGTCAGAGCCAGGCTTGGGACCCCTCACAAACAGGAAGGGGCAGTGGGACCTGTGCAACCCTGAGCCTTGCTCAGACGTGACCCCCCTTCTTCTCTTTGCCTCCCAGTTTGAAATGCTCACAGGGGCACTGCCCTTCCAGGGGAAGGACCGTAAGGAGACGATGACCCTCATCCTCAAGTAAGAGTTTCTCCCTCCTGTCTGCACAGTAAGGGTGTTGCAACTAGGGGCTCTTGAAATTCTGTGGCGTTATTTGGCAAGTGGTGCCATATCAGCCATCCGTTTAAAGGGTGCAGTGTAAATGCCAGAGAGATGATTGTGCATTTTCGGGGTGGAAGTGCTGCAGATGCCTTGTGGGTTTCCTTCAAACCTGCAGCTGATTGCATAACTTCCTCTCCAGAGCGAAACTGGGCATGCCACAGTTCCTGAGCGCTGAGGCTCAGAGTCTCCTGCGAGCCCTTTTCAAAAGGAATCCAGCCAACAGATTAGGTAAGACCATTTTTTTTTTTGGTTTCTGAGGTTCTCTGTGACACCTGGCTGTGCTGCCTCCCTGGCTGTCCCCTTGGCTTTGTTGGGGGTTCAGTACAACCTGACCTGTGGTGGCTCTTGCAGGGTCTGGGCCAGATGGGGCAGAGGAGATCAAGCGTCACCCTTTCTACTCCACCATCGACTGGAACGTGAGTATCAGAAAGAGCAAATTTCTGCACCACTCAGCAACAGTAACACAATTCTAGCAGCAGGAATAGCACAGTGCTTGGCAGGCTATTGAGAGCCACCAGCCCCTGTCCCCATCCATTCCAATAACCCTTTCCAAAGCCAAAATTCTCTGTCATGTAACTGTCACATACCTCCCTGAGCTGTAGCAAAATGCTAAGACACAGAGTTTCACAAAATCTCTTCCTGGCTCCCATTCTTCACCAGCCTTTGCACCCTTTGGGAGAAGGTGCCTGTGGGAGCACTTCCAAGCTGTTTTTGCAGCTGTTTTTTGGGTTTTGTGTGTTTTGCAGAAGCTGTACCGCAGGGAAATCAAACCCCCTTTCAAGCCTGCAGTGGGCCAGCCAGATGACACCTTTTATTTTGACACAGAGTTCACGTCACGGACACCAAAAGGTTTGTATGACTTGAGGCAAAACCCAGCTTTCCTGTGAGATGTCACTCTGTGACTTCACACCAGGGAGCGTCTGGCACCAGCAGGATAAGGTTTCTGCACAGGGAAGGTTTAGGCTGGATATCAGGGAAATTTCTTCTCCCAAAAGGGTTGTCAGTCCTTGGCACAGGCTGCCCAGGGCAACGGTGGAGTCACCATCCCTGCAGGGGTTTAAAAGTCATGTGAATGTGGCACTTGGGGACATTGGCAGTGCTGGGGTAGTTGTTGGACTCGCTGATCTTAGAGAGCTTTTCCAAGCTGGACAATTCCATGATTCTCTGTGGGATGTTAGGGGTAAACTCAGTGCTGCTGGTGTGGATCCTGTCTGAAATAAATTACAGTAGCTCCTGGGAGCAAGGGTGAGGCTTCTGCTCCTCAGGCCCTTCTCGAGCTGTCTCTCACCTCCTGCTGCAGATTCCCCAGGTGTGCCCCCGAGTGCAGGGGCCCATCAGCTCTTCCGAGGCTTCAGTTTCGTGGCAACCGGGTTAATGGAGGATGGCAAAGTCCACCCTCCCCAGCCTGCCCTGCATTCAGTTGTGCAGGTAAGGAATGGGGACAGAGGAACAGCTCTTTGGAGGTGCAGGGATGCTCCAGGTCTGCAGGACCTCTGCACCGCCTGGAGCTGAGGCAGTTCTCTTTGGAATTCTTGCCTTCTGTTTGTTCATCACCACTGACTGTCACATTTTGCACAGGCTGTCAGGGCAGTGTGGGGCTGTGGCTTTCCTGTCCCCAGGTGGATCTGTGCTGGCAGGGGGTCTGTAATGCCTGTGGGTTGGGCAGCCAAAGGCAAAGGCACCATGCTTGGTGCAGGCAGCGTTGGCCCACTGACCTATATCTGCCTTGTTCTCCTCTCCTCCCGCTCCCYGCCAGGAGGAGAAGCTGTGGGATGTAGCAGACAGTCTGACAGCTCTCTCTCTGTGCTGCAGTTAACTCATCATGTTGCACAAACCCTTCCCTGAACCTGTCCTTTGTGCCCTGGCAGCAGCTGCACGGCAAGAACGTCCAGTTCAGCGATGGGTACGTGGTGAAGGAGGCCATCGGCGTCGGCTCCTACTCTGTCTGCAAACGCTGCATCCACAAGGCCACCAACATGGAGTACGCAGTCAAGGTCCGGGACCTGCCCTCCCAACTGAGCTCCCCTGTTACATCTTTGCCCAGAGCAGCTGTGGCTGCCCCATCCCTGCAAGTGTCCAAGGCCAGGTTGGACAGGGCTTGGAGCAACCTGGGATAGTGGAGAGTGTCCCTGCCCCCGGCAGAGGGTGGAACAGGATGAGCTTTAGGCTCATCTAGGATCAAACACACAATTTCTGTGCTGCTCTGCAGGTACCTGCACTTCCCTAGGAATAGCAGGGAAGCAGCACTCATCTCCCTCAGAGGGGGGAGAGCATCCCATCTTCCTGTGCAAAGCTGTGGCTACATCAGGTCTTAATAAAAGACATAAAATTTTGCRGGTTGGGGAGACAGAACTGATGAAGCAACTTAAGGATTTCTAGAGCTAAAGAGATGAGAGGACAGAGTGGATACAGCACAGGAGCTCTGCAGGGCTCCAAACTCGGCTCATGTGCTTTGTCCTGGCCCCTTCCCYATCCGTGGTGGCTGCACTGTGTCCCTACTCTTGCAGGTGATTGACAAGAGCAAGCGAGACCCTTCTGAGGAGATTGAGATCCTGCTGCGGTACGGGCAGCACCCAAACATCATCACCCTGAAAGATGTGAGTGTGGCTTGAGAACTTCCCCGTGCTTTGGTTTAGGAAGTGCAGGCTGATGGGGGCAGAGTTCAGCSCCAGCAGGGGCAGCCCAGCGACCCAGCTCCACGTGCTGCTGTTTCTCTTCCCCAGAGGGTGCTGGGCACCTTCCAGACTCCCCAGGGAATGGGCACAGCCCCGAGGCTTGCCAGAGCTCCAGGAGCTCTTGGACAGCACTGGCAGGAATGCCCAGGGTGGGGCTGTTGGGGTGTCTGGGCAGGGCCAGGAGCTGGATCAGTGATCCCTGGTGGGTCCCTTCCAGGCTGGGATATTCCATGATTCTGGGGTGGGGAAGCATCYCCAGAGCCACCTCTGCTGATCCCTGTCTGCTCCTTGGCGATGGGAGTACAAATGGGAAGCTGTGGGAGCACATTTTGATTACCCCACCCATGTTTTCTTTGGCAGGTGTACGATGATGGGAAGTACGTGTACCTGGTGACCGAGCTCATGAGGGGAGGGGAGCTGCTGGATAAAATCCTCAGACAGAAATTTTTCTCAGAGAGAGAAGCCAGTTCAGTCCTGCACATGATCTGTAAAACAGTGGACTATCTGCATTCCCAAGGGGTGAGTGTGGTCACAACTATTTTCCTGGAAGCTCCCTGGCATTACACTGTGCTCCCTCTCCTCCAGGGAGTAACTCTGCCCATCACAACAATTATTTCTTGCTTATTTCTTCTTTGCCCTCTTGGCAAAGCAGATGTGGGGCCAGAGCAGGGCATGAGTGACCTCAGGCAGCTTTCAGACCTTTATCTACATGGGGTACAAGCACAGCCCTATCTTGGCTCCACAGGTGGTTCACAGGGACCTGAAGCCCAGCAATATCCTCTACGTGGATAAATCAGGGAACCCCGAGAGCATCCGAATTTGTGACTTTGGCTTTGCCAAGCAGCTCAGAGCTGAGAACGGGCTCCTCATGACCCCCTGTTACACAGCAAACTTTGTGGCACCCGAGGTGAGCACCTTACTGACCTGAGACCCTCCAGCAGTCCCCTTGTCCCTCCCCTAACCTGTCCTCCCACTTGGCACAGTGGGTCTGCCCTGTTCCCATCTCCATCCTGCCCTGGAAGAGGCAGTTACAGAAATACCACTTGTAGTAATGAATCTATGTTGAATCCTGGTATTTTAGTCCCAGACTTTGCTGTTATGTCCAGCTCGGGAAGCTTTGCACATGGACTGCACCCTGGTCAAGCCCCTCTTCTGAAATGAGCTCAATGACAGGAAGCAAACACACTTTTTTCCCTTTGCTTGTTGTGTTCAGGTCCTGAAACGCCAAGGCTACGATGAGGGCTGTGACATCTGGAGCCTGGGGGTGCTGCTGTACACGATGCTGGCAGGGTAAGGCAGTGGCTGGGGCTGTGACCCCTGTCCCCAGTGTGCTCTGTGGGGACAGCTGTGCCTCTCCTCCTGCCTGGGTCAGTAAATCCAGGGCTCTCTCCTCTCTCCCCAGCTGCACTCCCTTTGCAAATGGTCCCAGTGACACTCCAGAAGAGATCCTGACACGGATAGGAGGGGGGAAGTTCTCCATCAGTGGGGGCAATTGGGACACTATTTCTGACATGGCCAAGGTAGGGTTTGGTATTTGTTGGGGTTGGGGTTGCTGTGAGGCAAATATAGAGCAGGTTGGGGAGGGAGCACACAAGAGAGAGAGAAGAAAACCAGCACTACAGCTTCTACCCTACACAAGTTCCTCACAGCAGCTTTGTTTCAGCTCTGACTGTGATATTTGCATGGAAAAACAACCTCGTGCTTGACCTATGTGGGGTTTGCTCTGTGTTCTACCCCCCAGGCCTGCCAAAAACATACTTCATACAAAAAGACATTGATGTATGGGGACTTTAAACTTGGCCTCTGCATTTAAATCCTAATCTGGGGGCGTACACGGGTGGGTTTTTTTGCATTTAAATTATGAAATCTTCTAAAGTCTGACTTTCCAAATGATGCCTGTAGGATCTGGTATCAAAGATGCTCCATGTAGATCCTCACCAGCGTCTCACAGCCAAGCAGGTCCTGCAGCATCCTTGGATAACCCAGAAGGACAGTTTACCCCAGAGCCAGCTCAATCACCAGGACATTCAGCTTGTAAAGGTACAAAATCTGGAGTGGGAAAGCAGGAGGGAAGTTTGGAGCAGTGAGARCCAGGGCAGGCAGTACAGACGAGCAGGGGCTTTTGGGAGGAAAGAAAGGGGAGATTCTTTACTGAAACAAGAAAGATGCTTCT
The DNA here is from genome assembly GCA_014549065.1 of Cardinalis cardinalis. Taxonomy (NCBI): domain Eukaryota; kingdom Metazoa; phylum Chordata; class Aves; order Passeriformes; family Cardinalidae; genus Cardinalis; species Cardinalis cardinalis. The sequence goes on from JACDOX010000166.1 coordinate 1,065,036, forward strand.
GGCTTTGTTTGTGGATGCGGCTGCTCTGGTCCCATCTTGTAAACCATGAGTCTGAAGTAGCTCTCCTGCACCTGAGTGACTCCTCTGTGCCCCTCTGCAGGGCGCCATGGCTGCCACGTACTCAGCGCTGAACAGCTCCAAGCCAAGCCCTCAGCTGAAGCCCATCGAATCCTCCATCCTGGCACAGAGGCGGGTGAAGAAGCTCCCCTCCACCACCCTGTGAGGCCCCACGTGCGGGAACAGCCCGGATTTTGCACACCTGCGGAAGAGGGGGACAGGGGACGGGCAGGGTCTGCACAGGGGCTCCCCTGGGGACTTGCTCTCAAGAGGCCAAGTGCCTTCCTGCKTCTGAAAGACTGGCCCCTCCTCATGTGGACTGATCTTTGCTGAAGAACTTCACTGTAAAACTTTTTTGACGTGTAAATTGTCGATTTATAAAGAAATCCATCTGTGTATATGAGAACTAGAATGTATAACTGATGTCAAGTGGCACTAAAAAGCAGCTCTGATTCACCCTTCCCTGTGTAGGACCAGGTATTTGTTGTTGCTACAGCATTTCTTGGAACTGATCCTCTCCAGCTCCACAGCAGCTAGAAGACTGTGTCACACTTGGGGTTTAGGCTTTGGGGCTTTTCCTCCCTCAAACATTTGGATGCATTTCCCAAAGCCAGCCTTGCAGCCTCCCAGCCAGMAGCACTCGTGTCCATGAAGGACCTCCCTCCCCTCCAAGTCCTGTGTGTTTGTTCCATGTAAGGTGGATTTTGCAGCCTRTGTTTCTCCCTCTCTCCCGTGCTCTCCCAGCCCAGCTGGCAGCTCARATCTCTGAACAAAACACAAAACGTTTTTTCCAAGCCCTCCTGCAGATGCTCAGCAGGCCAGGACACCTCCTAGATTTCACTCATTCCTTCCCTATGCTCTCCCATCACTGCAGAGTTTGTCACCTGTGCAGGGGGGTGACAACAGAACCTTGTCCCTGGCAAACCTTTGGGCTGGCTCTGGCTGCTGCTTTTACATTTGGGGTTTTCCTTCCCCTCAGTAGGAACCTCTGAACAAAACCACCCTTTATTTTTTAATTTAACTTTGCTTTCCAGCCGTGACTCAGGGTTTCTTTCTGACTCGTACAATAAACGTGTCATTCAGGGGCCGTCCTGTGACTGACTGTGAGCCGCAGAACCAGYGACCCCCGGCGGTTCCCGGGCATTTCCCGCCCTTCCAGGTTGTTCCTCCGTGCTATGCAGGGACAGTGCTCCTTGTCTGCCTTCTGGAAAAACTGCAAAGCTTTTGATCAGGCCCTGAAAATCAGCAGTGCTGCTCAGGGCAGCCTCTCATGCTACCTTCTCTCAGTGGGAGGTGATCAGAACAGTCCTGGAATGAGGCAAGAACCAACAGAAATGGAGAAWTTCTTACTCAGGACACTTCTGTGCTTATAGAAACCAACACCTGGAGACAAACTGTGCTAGAAATAAATACCCACCCCAGTCTGACCTGCAAGGAACTGCCAGAGCTCCATGGTTCCATGGTGGCAATTTCTGGGAGGAGCAGGATTGCYACAAGGGCTGCAAACAGAGCTCAAGGATGTGACTGGAGCCAGAAAAGATTCTCATGTGAATTTCTGCTACTTTTAGCTATCATGTCACAAGAGAGGAAACTTGGTTTTTTGTTCAGTCCCAGTTGGCTCTAAAGTGGAGAATTCCATACAAATAATTATGTGAGATGCAGAGTGCTCTTCTCCTGTACCCTCATCCAAGCAGGTCCTGTGAGCAGCCAGTGAGAAGCTGAAATAGTCACAATTTCTTTCTCTCTATATTCCAAGCGCAGCCTGAGTGTCCAGTGCTTCTGAGAAGAGGAGGCCAGCTCCAGTCCACAGTGGATTTTCTTACTGGTATTGTCACCAACCCCAGCAGACAGGAATTTAATGTTTTGCTGAGATCTGGGGAGGGGGATACTCCACCACCCAAAATGCCTTCCTTAAAAATACTTGTGGCATGATGTTCCCTACAACTCCACGGTGACTCTTGTGCCAGTGCTGTGCAAATGGCAGGTGCAACCTGCAACCAATACAATAATCACATTTTTCTGTAGCTGGGCTCAGTCCCTTTGGGTGTTGCAGGAACCTCCACAGATTTTCAGAATATTTCCTACATTATGTTTCGAGGGAAGGTCTGGAGTGGTGGATGGGTTGGATGCCAACCCACCATGGGTGGGTGGGGAGCAGTGCTCTTAAACCCTGGGGTTTAGGGAGTCTTAAACCAAATACTTGTCCTGGTTTGGGGGATAACTGTTTATCTGTATGAAATTGCAAATGTTTTCAAATATTAGTCAGGAAAAACATTACAGCCCTTGCTAAATCCTCCCTGTGATGTGCTGGTGTGAGGCCAGCTGGGGACAAGTCAGGGGTGTGGGGACAAAAAGGTGCAGATCAGTGTGGGCAGGGGGAGAGCAGCTCTCAGCTGCTGCAGGTTCTGCCTGGCCATGAGACGATACCTGGGGTGTCAGACCCCAAAACCAGGAGCATCAAACCCCTCTGCCACCCTCGGGTCTCTAATCAGAAGAACTTGGTGCTTGGTGCAGCTGGAGCTTCTGAAACCCCCGTCCCCTTGGAGAACAGAGAGAACAAGAAGGGCTACACCTTCCTCTCCAGGGGGCTTTTAACCGCGTTTTTCTGAGTTATCCATGAGTAAAATAAGCCTTGATTTTTAGTTCCAGATCAACAAAGTGCTGTTACTTTTTTAATTGCAGTGCTCAATAAAATTGGACTTGTGAATTTTCTGTATATGAGAGCTGTAGGTGTTTGTGATGGGTTGGGCTCACTCCTTCCTTTTCCAGTTTTGTCCTGACCTTTGCCAAAGTACTGTTGTCATATTAACTGAAACTGCATTATTTGAGGTGAAAGTTGGGTACCTAATGCCTACTGGGGGGGAGTGAGAGACCAAGTGATTTGCTCTTGCAGCAGTTTGGGGTCGTTCAGCTGTAACTTGGGAGAAAGAGGATACAGAGGATATCACAAATTGTCTTGGTTTTAAAAGAGGCAAAAATTGATTTAACTTCCATACATAAGGACATCTCTACAAGGAAAGCTATTTCTGTTAGTTCAGGTATTTAATAGTGGATTTGATCTTTAAGCTTTTGTCCTGAATAGGTCTGAATGAAAGCTCAAGGGAGCAGAAATCCCGGAATCCAGCCTCAAACTGCTGAGTCTACCTGGAAATAACCTCTGCAGAAAAAACATATTGATCCACAGTCAAGGAGCCCGAAAATAATGTTGAACAGCTCTATATAATACTGTTTCTGTATAATACAGGTTAAACTTTCCTATTTTGGGGCATAAATCAGCCATTTTTCTGTTGCAGGGGCTGAGAGGATGTTTCCCTTCTTTCCTACTGTGTAGCTGTGCCTTTCCCTTGCTGACTTCTGTCAAATTCACCAGGGTATCAGTAAATGTCTTTTGGCCTGGGAAATATTCCCATCAAGATTTAGTTTAAAAATGAAGGCCAGTAGCTTTCCCAGCAATCATCTTCTCTTTCTTTTGCATAGTGAAACTTCACTGAGCAACTGATCTGTGGTTGTAACTTTTTAAACTTTAATGCAAATCCCTCTCCAAGTTCCCACCTCTGAGTTAGTCCATGTAATTCTTTTTTCAGCATCTCTAGGCACTGGTGGATGGTGAACTGTGCAGCTGGAGGCCTCCTGGGTGCCACCACCTCCTCGTGGTGGCCACGGCCGCTTCCCAAGGCTGCGGGAGGCTTCGGAAGTACTCAGTGACTGCGAGTGAGTTCCACGGGATGTGGGGTGGATGCTGCGCTTTCATGGAATATTCAACAATTTAATCCCTCTTTCAAGGCAAAGAAAACATTTAAAATATTTCAAGGTCTTCTTTCGGCAGTACATGGGGGCTCTGAATAAAACCTTCACTCACGCCGGGGAAGCCGCAGGTCCGCTGCCACTCCATTCCTTGCCTCTGGTTATTAAAACATCAAGCTGTCTTAGTGCCTCGGCTCAGCCTCCCTCCCTTTGTGTGCCACTGAACACCTGCCATTAATACTAATTCGACTCCGGAGGGAAACTCCCTTTCAGATATGCTTGTCTGAAAATAAATTGACATGTAAAAGGTCTCTTTTGTCGAAGTGCAGGGAAAGTGCCGGGGTGAGGAGCCGGCTGCTCACAAAAGGAGCCACTGACTTTAAATGATGTGTGGAGGGGTGAGAAATGCGAGAGGTGGGGGTGATGCTGTAACTGGGCTGATGGGATCACACTGGAGAAGAATCCCAGAGCTGCAACCTCTGTTTGGTGTTAGATTTTGAGGTTTTGGGTGGTTTTTATCTAAACCCCTGCTTTTCTCAGGGTGAATGGCCAAGGACCCCTTGGAGAAAAGTCTTTTTGTTTTAGAAAAAATTGTTATTACAAATATCTGCAACCAAAACTAAGAGCAGTAGTTGTGAGCCCTTCAATTTAAACGTATAATGAGCTCCTGGGTTCTGTTGTTTTTCCTGGGACAAAAGTTTGTATCTCTTTCAATTAGGAAGCAGCAGAAGAATCCTTGGTTAGAGTGTTTATTTTGTCCCACAGGCAGCAGTGTGAGCCAGCAAAAGGTCAATATTTTTATTTTTAATGGAAAGAATTATTTGCTTTGAGCTCCTCATACCCCAGGGTGACCATGGTTCTCTCCTATGAAAACATTTTTAAGTTGGTTCTTCGGGCCAAGTTTTGGAGAGTGTGACACTGCTTGAAATTTTGTTGGTGCTGAAACAACAGCYTCATGGCTGGGAATGAAAACTGAAGTGTTGTGGACCTGACATTCGGCTGCTGCTCACTGGGATTCTGCTTCCTCTAGCGAAGAAATAATTCACTTCATAATGCAGATCAAGTCAAAATATGTTCAGGGCTTGAAAYAAGAAAAAAAAAGGAATTGTGGCAATTACAGAAACATTCCAGATTTGCTGGTGTCGCGCCTGGTTTATCAAACAAGCTCTCAGTGCTCTTGAGCTCCAATGCCATCTTCCTTTTAAACAGCAGATGGTGTTAGAAACCTGTAACAGGTGGAAGCTCTCCAGTTTTATGTGAGAGATCAGAAGTAGCAGCAATTCTGTTTCCCACGGGGTAGTTCCTTCCCGAGCTGAACAGCAAGCTGACCCTTTGCTTGGCGAGTTCTCACAGAGGGGAAAACTTCTGAATTACACATATTCATATGAAAGAAAGTGATTCTGATTTCACTTATTCTGGTAATAATAAAAGGAACCTGGTGATGGCCTCCATAACCCTCTGCTAGCAGCTCTAAAAGAGAGATGTAGTGGGGGAAATGGGCTCTGTTTGCTGGTGTGCCTTAAAATCCGGCTCCAATCTGCCAGATCTGTTGGTTCCTTGTCTACAACAGCACTTCGCATGCTTTAAGTGTTTTATAAACATTTAATTACCACAGCTTTTGACTCAAAGCCAGGAATCTCTCATTCATCTGCTACTTGCGAGGGTTGTAAAAATGATATTCAAATCATAGAATTACAGGAAGGACTGAGTTCAAACCCCAGCTAAAGCARTCTGCATTGCTGGGATCCGCGAGCGCCGCTCGTCCGCAGGGCTGCGTTTCCAAAGGGAGCGACTCCAGCAGTGGAAATGGAAACGTGGCTTGGAATGCAGAGAGATCTGAGGGGCTGTCAGTACCCCAGGACACAGAGCTGCATTTTAATCATGTTAGGGAAACGAGATGCTAAATTCTGTCAGCTGGTGTGCTATGAACTTCTGAGGCAGGCGGGGAGTGCGGTTCTGTCTAGACCAGAGCCCTGTTTGATCCCCCAGCCGCGGCGTATTTGTTAAAAGTCGCTTTTTTCCCACCCACCAAACCACTTGGAATTTTAACRTCTGCTCCACCCCAACTCCCAGCTCTGTTTCTTAAAAGGGGAAGCCCCCAGTAGTCGTGGGGTTTGTGACACCAAGTGCAGACAGCAACTAAAGATAAAGAACTTGTATGGGATTAATAATTTCCATCCAACCATCTGCCTCTTTCACCAGCTCCCTTTCCTGAAGAGCACATTGTACCTGCAGAACCAGGTGTGCAGGAATAGAAATCATTTACTTTCCATGAAAATTCTCCAGAGCAGATGTGGCTGCCCCGTCCCTGGAGGCGTCCATGGCCAGGTTGGACAGGGTTCGGAGCAGCCTGGGATGGTGGCAGGTGTCCCTGCCCATAGCAGCGGGTGGGACTGAGTGGGCTTTAAGGTCCTTCCAACCCAAACCCTTGTGGGATTCAATACAAAAAAGAGCTGTTGGGTGGCTCTGTGTCTTTTGGTGGATCCACACAAACAATCACTGATGGGCAGGGCAGGGAACAGGGAACCCAGAGAAGCTGTTCCTCTACAAGCYGACCCTGATCTCATTGGCTTGAGGAGAAACTATCAAGGAGAAAACCTCCATCTGCACCTGCTGACCCCTCCAACCTTCACTGCCGTTCTGAAGGCAGACTGTGAGCCCCTTTAATAAGCTGCTGGCAATCAGCCCCTTTTTAATGAGACAGATCCCCAGTTTCAAGGCCCTGGATCACTCAGTGCTCGCTTTCTGCTCTGTGAATTGTGAGCACACCACAAGCAGCCACTCTCAAAGTAATCCCGGAGTCCCTTTTCCTGCCCTGTTTAAAGACAGGGTAGGGAGTCCTGTGATGTTTCATTAAAGCTGGCTTTTCTCCTCGTGGCAGAGCAGATTTAATCAGACCTGCCTCCTAGTTCCAGCTGCTGGGTTGGAGCACTCTGATCTGTGCACTGGGTGCACGTCTAATTATGGAGGCAATTCCCATGGATACCGAGAAGAATTGCCTGTGCTGGCAAAAAATTATCCCAGCTGGGAAAATGGGGAAGGAGAATGTGTTGAAATATTCAGAAAGAGATCTCAAAAGTTTCTGGAAATGWAAATGAAAAACATTTCTGGTTCTTACACCACAATGTGCAAATCTTGATTATTTTAAAACTAAGATATGGGTTGGTTTGTAAGAGATTATCCCAAATTGCTGTTCTGTCTTGCTACTGGAGGATTCACCAGCACCACGAAACTGTATTTCCCCCCTCCTTGTTACCTGCATCCACCCAGGAATGCTTTCCCACTTTTGCTTCTCACCTGCGCAGCAGCAGAGGTGTGTTTGGAGAAAATGTCCGACAGTTTGTTTCCATCAGGGCACACCCTGGGCGAGGCAGAGCGAGGGCTGGTAATTCTGGTTCCTTCTGCAGTGCCGGGTGGGACCTGGGTGAGTTCCTCCTCTTTGTGCCTCATCCTTCTGAAATGTATGAATTTAAATAACTTATTTCTGTATAAATTAGTGTTTGAAAGGTCTGTTAAAGACAAAAGTGCACTCCCTGGTCAAAGGAGAGGGGGAAATACCTGGGTAAGCACTGCTCAGATGTGGAAAATTAAACAAATATGATTTTAAATTATTTTGTAATTGTTCAGCTGCAAGGCCTCATGTTCAAACTGCATGGGAAAAACCAGATTTCTTAATTTAACTACACAAATTCAAATGTCTTTTTGAGGGTGATTTTTTTCCTTTGGGTTTGTTCGGAGATTTTTAGGAACATTCTAATCAACTCCATAATGGTTGCAACTTGTATTTATTTCACTAATTTCTCTCCAGCAGGGGCTCAGACACTGTCCATGATGTTGCTGGCTAATATAAACACACAGAATAAGGAAAGCTGTGGTACTATTAGGGTGTATTTCCATCTCTTTCTCATCCAGGGCACCTGCTCCCCTTCCCCTCCCCTCCACCCAGTCTTCCCAGCTGTCTGTCTATCTCATTTATGTCAATTAGAGATTCAATGCTGCCTGATTTAATTGGCCTGACTTTCTCCTCTAACAGAAACCCGAGCACAGGCCGGGCAGGCCGCAGCTCCTCCGCTCTCCACTGGGGCTGGAGCCGGGAGGGCCAGGGCTTGTTTGCAGCACAGAGCACAATAACCTGTTTGTTACCCTGGCCAGGGAGAGCTTGGTGACCTCCTAACGGGGATGGGACCCGGGCAATGATGTCATTGGGAAGCTTGGGGGGACTTCAGAGTGCTCAAGGAATTTGTGTGACCAGTCYCTCACTGTGGGTTGGCTTTTAGGGGAGAGCTGGAGATCTGTGGAATTGTCCAAGGCCAGGGTGGACAGGGCTTGAAGCAACCTGGGACAGTGGAAGGTGTCTCTGCCCACGGCAGGGGGTGGAATGAGATGAKCTTTCGTTCCTTCCAAGCCAAATCAGCGTTTCTATGATTCTATGATTCGCTGTGTTGCCTCCTGCCAGGAGGTCACTCAGTGTGCCCTGAGGTCAGAGAGTGACAAAACTTCCCCAGGCTGTGGCCACAGAGGGCTCATCCTYCTGCCTGGGCTTAACCACGAGTGAGGCTGACCAAAACCCAGCTTTTTCAGGGTTTGCATGAGGGCCTGACCCTGTGCCCCTCTGGGCAGCAAACCTCAAAGCAAACCAGCCCTGACAAAATCTCTGCCACTCCTCCACTCCCTCTCGCACAGCCCAATCCCAGGAAGCAGCTCTGACCTACTTCTCAGCTCCTCGCACACRTCTCCCTCACAAATTACACAGCCGTCCTTCCCTCCCGACAGAAACGCGAGTTTCCCAAGGAGCTGGCCCGCGGAGGCGTCAATATTGAACAGCAACAGTACCATCTAGTGACTTGGGCTTCCCGGGAACATCACTTAGCCGGGAAGAGGGAATCTGTGAATTAGGGAGGCCAAGAAGGTCCCAGATTTGCAAACGAGATCCCATCTCTGGGTTCATTTGGATTGAGGAAACAAATCGTGCTATCTTCCAACAGTCTTAGGATATTTTATCAGAGAGCTGTGTGATGCTTCCTGGGGAGCCGGTCCCGTTTCCAGCCTCCTGACTCCCCGCTGAACCCGGCCCTGCCCCACGCTCCCTCTGCTGGCAACCAACTCCTCGATTTCACACGTTCCCAGCTCCTCGCACACCCACTCGCCCCCACAGCACCAAATCCCGGCAAAGGCATCAGAGGAAATTGAGGGCTGTGGTGAGTTCTCACTCCCGATAAATGTGCACGTTCTCACTCTGACGAGCCACTAGTGAAATCCTGAATTGGATGCGTGAAATAAATAGATACAATTCAATTTAATCAATCAAAAATAGGCCCAAACCCAAGCATAAAGGGCCCGCTCTGCCCAGATCTGAAATTACACACTCGGCAGCTGAAGGGAGGAAATCAAATTAGAGCATTTCTTTCCCCATCAAAGGGCATTAGTCCCGATCCAGGTCCATTACGCTCACGGTGTGCAGAGTTATCTCTGTCAGCATCCCGGCTGACCGAGGCACCGTGTGGCAGTACCGGSTTAGTGACAGGCTATGGCACGTTCTGTGTGTGAGGTAACAACTTTTCCCAGCTGTTCTGCAGAACACACGGCCACGTCACCTCCTTCCCAGTGTCAGATGTGCAAAATGCACCGAACTGGGGAGAGGTGACACAAAAGCCACACCGCAGAACCTCAAACACGCTGTGAAATGCCACCGGTACCACAGGAGAAATGGCTTTGCTGGCTAATCAAACACATCCCCTCCTTGCTGCCAATAGTGCAGCACTGCCCTGAGTCCACTCAGCCTTGCTTGTGGGCTGATGAGTGCCTGACAATTTTCTGGTCTCAAATTAAACTGAAAACTAAATTAGCAAATTAATTGTTTGCCGTGTATTTCCTTAGTCCCCATCAGCTGCCTCAGGTCCTGCAGCCAATCCAGAGGCCCTCTCYGCAGTTCCCAGTAGAAGGTGGAGCCCTGCACTGGGTCCTGCTATCTACCAAGTGTCAGTCATGTTAATTTTAAATTACTTTTGTACAGCTTGGTGTCAAAACGATTAAAGCATGAAAAGAAAAACTGAACTAGAGGGAGGAAAGAGGGGGGAGAGACAGAATATGAATAATTTACCTTGCATTTACAGCAAGGACACTTGGATTTCCTTAATTCTTCAACTCTGAGAAGCCTGAAACTTCTGTTTCTTCACCTGTCACCTGCTTGGGACTGTACCCAAGGGTGTGCTCTGGATCACAGACCACCAGAACCACAGAGTGCTTTGGGTGGGAAGGGACCTTAAAGCCCATCCCATCCCAGCCCCTGCCATGGCAGGGACACCTTCCACCGTCCCAGGCTGCTCCAAGCCCCGTCCAGCCTGGCCTTGGGCACTGCCAGGGATCCAGGGGCAGCCACAGCTGCTCTGGGCACCCTGTGCCAGGGCCTCACAACCTTCTGAGTAAGGAATCTCCTCCTAATGAGGATCCTGCAAGGATCTGGGATCTAGTTATCACCTCATTCGTGGTCTACAGCGAAGTGATAACTGCTCGCAGCACAGGGAGGGGACTTCATCTCAGTTTCTTTCCAGGAAAGGCTTTTTTCCACCCTGTATTCCCAGGCTGCTGCAATCACCGACATGGACAAACCCACCCACCCACGTACAACCTTYTCTCCCCTTCCCAGTGCTCCACTCCCAACTGGGTTTACTCCACGACTCGCACGTACTGTGCTAGATAATTACATACTCAGAAAATACAGAAATGCCTAATCAGATACAGCCTTAAACGCGCAAGAATTAGGGTTGTAGGATTGCRGAGTAGCATCCCTGGAGCTCTCTGCATCTGGCTCACACAACCAGCCCACGTGCACTGTGAAAATGTTGGGTTTGGGGCACAGACTGCTTTTATCTCCCTTATTAACTCTATCCATGAATTCTTTGTCTTGCCAGCTACTGAATGGTGTCATCAATGGTCTTTGAAATACCATTCTAAATCTGTTGAGGCCAGGAGAACAGCAAAAAGATTTGTAAGAGGGCACAGCACCAGAAAATGTGAATCAAGTTCAGCYACTTCTGTTGATATTTATGCTGTATCTGGCTTCTCCATCAATGCATCTTCCATTCATTACAAACAGTATAAATAKTAGGAATTACTGTGTCATGAGGGATGTGCAATGGAGTGCTTTGGTAGATGATCACTAACAGGGTGACAGAGCTGTTTGGGAAATGAAAGAGGCTCATGCCCCCAGTGTAATGTATCCTGCAGGATATGTGTGGGCTTGAACTGATTTGTCAAAAGCAAAGAAAACAATTTTACTAATGGGTGTTTGATGAAAAATGAGCACRATGCCTTGGAAATTTCCTTGCTGTCTTGTGCTCTCTCTCTGTGGCWGCCATGGAGAGGAGACACCTCTATCTTCTACCTGCATTTTACTCCTTTGCCTTAGGACTAACATCAGCCTTGCTGGATGCTAGACAGGTCATGTGGAGTGCTGAGGAGTGTGTTTGAAACACCCTCCTCCTCCAAAAGCACCTGCCTGACTCCYCCAGCGTGTTTGCTTTGGCTGGATAATCTCCCTGGAATCTCCACCTCACTAYGTGGGAGCTGTGACTGGGCAAGGGGCTTCCACTTGAGCACAGAGGCACAGGAGTGATTCTCTCCTTAACAGAGGGATTCCCTTCACATGACATTTCCTCAGCCTCTGTTTCACAACTATAATGTTTAAATTACTTTTCTTTCCCTTCCCATTTAGGAAACTCCTGTAAACTTCCCTCATCCTTTGCCAGAGACCTGGCAGAAGGCTGGGAAGCCAAAAAGCAGGGTCTCCTGCACTGCCTTTCAGCGATATTTCCGTGACACCGCTTCAAATGCAGCGAGTCCCAAGTACTCTGGGCCCATAAACCCAGCTTTCCCTGGTTAAAATGTGCCCAGATTTATAAAGCTAACACCTTTTTTACTGGATTCTGCTATTCTGGACTCAGTAGAATGTCTGCTTAGGATTGAGTTACTTAAATAACTTAAARAACACGAAACGTTGTCAGCCAGAAYGTTAAAAATGCAGGTATAAATACTGCCCTGGATCTAGTAATCACTTAAAGCACAACTGCAAACCARGCAGCACTGCCCTTCCACCTGGCACTGGGGAGCCAACACAACTGGGAGGCTGGACAGGGATTTGTATTGGATCTGTTATCAAAAAATCACTCCCAACTGCAAAATCTTTATGTAGCAGTCATTAAATGGYTCCAAATTCCAAACAGTCTGCCAGGCAGGCAATTAACATCATTAAGTGAGCAAAATGAATCCAGAATAATTAATTTGGACTTAATTGCAGGGCCCAAGATGTATCTTTACCTTTTGCAGCCGCTCTGAGGATCCTGGTGTTGGGCACATTGTCCCTCACAGTTCTTGGGAATCTGGAAACAATCCACCTCAGCTCAMATTTTTCAAAGGAGTTGTTTTAATTTACTCCAGAGAAAGCTGCCTGTGTGTAAAGTCACTGATCTGCTGATGAGTAATCGGGGAGCTTTTGTGTTTTAATATTTTGATGTTTAAGGGAAGCAGTGTGAGCCTGACAGAATAAATCCATGTATTTACAAGCTGCTCTGCACTGACTGGGGTACAAAGAGCAAAGGAATAAAAGTTCAACAAAGAGCACATAACTAAAAGATATTAACACAGCTCATCTTTAACTGAGCGGCGCTGGAGGAGTCTAAAACCAAGAAATCACTTCTGGTCCAAGAGCTGGAGGCTGCTCTTTCCAGTAGACCCTGAACTATGGAATTTAGAGCTAAAACCCAAGGAGACAGGAGTTCAAAGAGATCCTCCCCCATCAATTTACATTCGGGGTTTAGGTTTGTAAATGAAGCCACGTAGGGATTTAGGAATGGTGTTAAGGAAATGGATAGAAAAGGTGCTGGGCATCTAAAATCAGGAAATTTCTATGGAAATACTTGGCTGCTAACAGGATTTACGGGTATCTCCTTGCTCTAATGGACCTTTCTCTTCCACATAATTGCATTACATGTTGCCTGCCTTTCCTGTGTAGTCCCAGCATCCCTGAAACTTGTGGATTCAGTAGAGGAAGGGGCTTTGGGCATCAAAGAGTTGCATTGTAACACCAGAAAGGATCAACAGCTCCACATTTAAAGGGTGGCAAACTGGAAACGGGCAGAGCTGGAGAGGAGCTGGTACAAGGCTCCAATCTGGAGAAGGCAGAGGAAGTGAGAGGCCTTTAACTGCAGGGCAAGATCGCCCCAGCCCGTATCTAATGAACCACATGGTATTTACTGCCCGTGTTTGTGTATAACAGGCATTTATCAGCACACTCGCTCTACCCCTCCTGTTTTTTCCACTTTTTTCTTTTTTTTTTTTTTCTTTTCTGTGGCTTACATGTGTTAGGCATTTGTACTGTTGTGTCATTAAATAATTCAAGTATTTAAGTGCAGACCCCAAAACCCTCTTGGGCTTGGAGCCATTCTTCAGCCTAGTCTAACAGGAAGGAGTTTTACCTCTACTGAAGTTGTCCAGAAGTGAGGTGAAGAGGAGCACATCCACACGTGGGAAGGATAACTCAGTGCATCCAGAGCCAGGAAGGGTTGGACTCGACGATCTCAGAGGTCTTTTCCAACCTAACTGATTCTGTGGAAGCACCACAGGTGTGGGAATTGGCCCGGATTCCTCCGTTTTTTCACTCCGGCAATGTCAGCCCTTCGCCAGCCTCGGAGGCGGCTGGGCTCCCCCGCAGCCTCGGCAGGCAGAGGGCAGCAAAGGAGCCTTTTCACGGTTTTCTTTTTTTTTTTTT
>JACDOX010000166.1:1078722-1090751 GCA_014549065.1 Cardinalis cardinalis
TTTTTTGTTCTCAGCCCGTTGCAGTCGGAGCTTTCCAGCCCGATTGTGCTAAAACGCTTCTGTACCAGCGTTTTGCATTTACCAGCCCGGGCTCCCTTCCCCCGCGCCACCTCAGCTCGCTCCCAGGCCCCCGGATCCAGGGATCGCCCCCATCCCAAGAAACTCGGGGGGAAAGGGGCACTTTTTGGGGGGTCTCTTCCCCCTGTCCCTCGGCCATGCCGGGCTCTTTTCCCCCACCCCACCCCGTTGCGTTCCCCCGCTCCCCAGCCCTCAGTTTTGGGGGTAGAGAGGCGCTCCCAGCTTGTGAGGGAAAAAAATGAGGGTCTTCCCTCCACACCCCGGGCTGTGAGGGGAAAGGGGGAGTCTGCTCTTCCAGACTCCAGGTTGTGAGGCGAAAAGGGGAGTCTGGGCTTTCACCCTCCAGATTGTGAGGGGGAAAGGGGTTCAGCCCCCACCACCCCTCACGGCGGTTACGAGGGAGTTTATCCCTTACTTCTCCCTGCTCCATTTGCACAGGAAGAGGGGGTAAGTGTCGGTCTGAGGGATGTCAGCGGGCTCGGGGGGCGTCCGGGCACGGGGAAGGGGCTGTGCCCTGCCCCCCCTCCCATTCCCGGCCTGGGACTGTTTCGCTCCCGCCCCGCCTCGCTCCTAAGCGGGAGTTTCCAGGAAGCGCTGAGGAGAGCCGCAGTACCGCACAGCCTCTCGCTCAAGCGCGCTCCTTCCGCCGAGGCCGTGGCAGGAACGCCAAGTAGTCCCAACCGCCTCTTCTCCCTCACTCAGCAAAAGGCTCCGTCCCGCGGTCCCTGTAGCTGGGACCCCGTTGCAGGAACAGGGTGGGAGAAGCGCTTCCCACCCCGCACCCTCCCTGCAGCTTCGGGCGGGATAATCGGGATGAAGCGGTGGGGGTGGGGGAGGTGAAAAAGCCCCAGCGCCGGCTGCGGCGGAGGGATCCGGAGGCGCGGAGGAGTGAGGAGGCGCGGGGAGCGGGGGGTGAGCGGGAAAACGCGGCGCGGAGCCGGGAACAGCGCCCCCCTCCCCCTGCGGCGGGGGCGGGAACAGCCGCTGAGGGGGGGGCGCCGTGAGGGGTTCGCTGAGGGSGGACGGGACCCCCCGCGCCAAAGTTTGGGGAAACTTTCCCCTGTTTTGGGGCCGGGGTCGCGCCTCAGCCCCGCGCTCCCGCTGCGGGCAGGGAGCGCCCTCAGAGCGGCCGCGGGGCYGCCTGTGCCCCCCTTCCCTCTGTCAGCGCACCTGGGCTTTCCCTCCCTCGCTGCCTCCCTGCCCGCGGCCGCGGAGCCGCGCTCCCTACGCCCCACAGATAAGGCCGGGGTTCGCCCCACCCCGCGGGGCACCCCGGGCTCGCCGTGCTGGATAAGCGGAGCCGCCACGTTGAGGGAAGTTTGCCCCGTGTTCCCCCCCCACACGCACACCTCGCCCGCGGGTGTTGTGACTTCGCACAGGACCCCACAAATCCCAGCACACGCTGCCGGGAGCCCTGCGGGGAGCTGCGATCCCCGCCGTGCCCCCCCCGGCCCTGCCCTTATCCCGGTGACACTCGTGTCCTCCTATTAACCCTGCGAAGAGAGGACAAAAGCTAAACTATGATCCTGCGCTGCTTCCCCCCCCATCCCGCTGCCGGCTCCATGAGCTTCACATCCTCCTGCTAAGGCTGAAAGGAACAAGAACAAGAGCTGCTGATGGTTGTAAGGCCTCGCTCGGTTCTCCCCACCCCCTCCGCCAGCACCATCCCCCACTGCAGCTCCCATGGACTCGTATCCCTCCCATTAACGCTGAAGGGGAGGACAGGAGCTCTGATGGGTTTTTCTCAGGTTTTACKCTGTTTTCTCCCCACACACACACCGACAAGCACCAGCTCCACAGCCCTGCAGAAGTGCGGAGCTGGCTCTGCTACCACATCCATGAATGCCCCTTCCCTCTGAGCTCCAAGGAAAAAGGAAAAAAAACCACCCTGATTCCCCTCGTTTTGCTTATTCATTATAAGCGGTTGGCAATGTGCTGTTAAAAACGTGCGATCTCTTGTTTCCGAAGCATCTGTGCTTTAAGAATAAGGTTTTGTCTTCTTCAATGTGGCTCTTCATAATAATCTCTTGAAGTGCTCCATTTTTGTCCTTAAAGTTCTATTTTATTACCTCTTCTGGATCAGCGAAGGTCGGTTTAACCCTTTAGAGATGAGAATCGGCAGCCACTTTAGGAAAACGTTGCCCTTCTCTTTATTAATTCATGGTTACAATAATATTTTATGGAGGATTTTTTCCCCAGCTCAGTCCTGCTGCATGCTGAAGGAAGTGTGTGCTTCAGCACTGATTAAAGTCATGTATGAGTTAATGAGAAGCTTGCAGAGCATGTGAAGCAAGAGAAAATCTTTAACCAGCTCTGCTGTTCCTTCTACATAGCATACATAAACTTGCACGCTGTAACCAGAAGGTGGATTGAATATGTGTGAAATGCTGCAGTAAGAGACTCTTAAATCTCATCACAGGTGGATGCTCACTCAATTAATATGTTATCATTTCAGAATACCTTGAAGTTAGCTGGGTTTGTTGATTTCTTTTTTTTTTTTAAGTATTTTGAGACTTCCCATTTCCACATGCATAGAAATGGATGAAAGATGCTACAAGCTCACAAAGTATTGTTTTGTGATGGATTTTTAAATTTTGAACAGTCTGTGGTCCCCTGCTCTCACTGCTTCCCGGGTTAATGGATTGATGGCACAGGAGGGGCTCTGAGGTGCTGGAGGAACCAGCACTGGTGTCAACATTCCAGTTGTGGGACTTCTGATTTAAGAAAYGTATTGTCATAAGGAATAAGATCAAGGCTGAATCCTGCTTGCATTTAGGTCCAAATACAAAATACGCTTTGGAAGGAGTCTCCAGGGAGCACTGAGAGTAATTAAGTAAAAATAAAACCTTTCACTTCAGCTCCCCCCTTCCCCTTTTAACATAGACAAGTCAGAGCAATGCTGGTTTCATTCCACCATTTTCATTATGTGTCCTGATATTTCTTAATTTTGTATTGCAGCTGAAATACTCGGGTGACTTATAATTTCAGTGATTTGGGGGTATTTCTAGACCATACTTTTAAAGAAGTCATCTCACTGTGTCCCAGAAGGAGCCATTGAGCAGTCATTCTCATAAACACCACTGAACTTCTTAGAGCCTTGCCTTTCCAAACACCTTTTTTTCCCCTGTAATTTTAATCCTTAACTGTTGAATTCCCTTTTCTTTACATTAAGTAAATATTTATTAGTACCACTTGGATTTTTTTCATCTTTTTAGAAGAACAGAGCCTTGTCACTGAGACAATCCTTTGGTATTGAGGAGGTGACATAAAAAAGGAGTGAAGGAGAGTTGTCATGTGCTGGGAAATGCCATTTTTGGAAAACAATACTATAGGAAATGGAAATGAAAAATACATTTTATGCTGGTGGGAACTTGTAATGAGGCTAAGAGAGGATTTAGTGTCTCAGAAAAGCAATGATTACAAGGGGAAAAGTGGGACTTTATCATCCATTTGTAAAAGTTCTCGGGCTGAATATCCTTYTGGGGACCTGAAATTTGGCTCAAGTCTGTTTATGAACATCTGTTGAATGGAATTTTAAAAAGGCACAGATTATAATCTTAGTTTCTGCTGGCTATTTAAGATGATAAAATAAAGCAAAATCAATGTATCTGCAAGTACRTTTTGGGGTTTGTTTTGTTAATGATGAGCTGCATGAGTGTTCAGTAGTCTCCACTGCTGATTATTGGGCTCTATATGTGTTCTCATACATTTTTCTATTTAACATATAAAATATTGCCTCTACCCCTTTCTGTAGCTGTCTAGTTCCATTTGAACGCTCCTAGAAAGCATTCAGGTTTTTGTCGGGGTTTTTTGTGGCAGCAGCCTCTTGGAGTTTGGTGTGTGTGACATTTCTTCCCCGGGAGCAGTGTTTGAAGGGGATGCTGAGAGCTGTGGGGTATTCCCAGAACTGCGGCCGTTTGCTGCGATTCACATCCTGCCCACCTGTCCTCTGCCTGGGCTGTAAATGCAACCACTTTGTGTCCCCTGGCTCAGGATAGCRCCGCTTCAGCTTCTATTTCTGCAGCCTTTGTGACCTCCTCTTATTCAGGGAGGACTTCACTGTAATTTTCCCTCCTATTATTTTGCCTCTTTTCACAGCCTGATGTTTTTTTGCTGTTGTTTTCTATTCCAAGCGAGGATGCTCTGAGTGCTTCAGCTCAAAATTTAGGTCATCTCCAATAGAGGAAGGGAGACCTAAAAAGTAAAAATAAGATTTCAATGTGCATTTAAAAGTGACAACTCTTCGGGAAAAAAATGTACGAGCTCACCTGTATTTTGTGGCAGGACAGAAATGGAAGGGGCCTTTCCTGATTCCAGAATGAAAGCTGAGGGAGTGTCTCTTTGTGAGTGTGGTTTCTTTTCCATGTGCATTCTCGGTCTTTCATTTTCACACCTGATTTGAGCTTTAATCACTCAAATTATTCATAGACTTGCCCTGGAAAAAGAAGAGAGTGACCTCTTCCCATCTGGAGTAGATGGATTCACCACCAACAATTGCAAATGGATGACTTAATGTTGGRGTTTGCACTTAAAATTTTTAATTCTGTGGTTTCATTGCCTCTCAGGAATTCTGTGTGTGGTCTTTTCTGAACTGGTAAGTTGGAATTGTACCACAGATATTTATTTCTTGCAGTTTCTCTCTTAGCATTGGGCTCCTGTCTACAAAGCGCTGATGATCCCCTGAGCTGCTGAGTTGCCAAAGCACCTTGCCCAGGACCAGGCCCGTGAGTTGTTTTTTTTGTCTGTAATTATATCCAATGTCTTCCATGACAAGGAACCTCAAGACAATTTATGAAATCAGCAGCCACGAAAGCACTGCCCGTTGGAGGTTATGTGATTACAATTTAGCTGTTCCTCAGCCTGAGGGTGCCTGAGGGGAYGCAGAGCCAAATGCTCCTCAGTTCCTGTGGGTGGCTGGAACCAGCCACTGGAATTGATAGATATCTGTTGCTCTTTCTTTCCTGTTACTTTAGTGGCTTAATTTAAATAATTAAGGAACTTGTGAATCTGTTTTGTTTGGTTTCTGCTCTTCCTAGCAGCTCTCTGCAGTTTTATATGTATTAAAAGTGCTAAGCTTCCTCTGGCCTAGATGTGCAATAAATACCTTAGTCAATGCAGTTAAGTCCAGTTTCCTCTATTCACTCAGAAGAGATTTGTTCCTTATCTGAATTGTTCCTCCATTCAGAAGGAGAGAAGCCTTGTGCAGCCAGAGCTCACCTCATAAATCACCCAGACAAATGGAGCTTGGGGCAGAAGAAGATACAAAATGGGAATAGTTGTGATTTAGGCTCCATGAGGTTTGGAGTTCTGCTGTGGGAATGTGCTTACCAACTATTTGAAATACAAATGTTTAGAATGGTCACCATTTTCCAGCTATTCCTTCAGCTGAATTTGCAGTTATCAGCTGGGCTCTGCTCCTCAAGGGTGCCTYCCTTCACCCTTAAACATCCTCTAAAATTCAGTAGCTTCTCTTTAGCAGTATTAGTCTCTCTTTGCTTAGTCTYCTGCCTAACTTAAACAATTCATCTCATTTGTCTTCAATATAAGGTTATTTTCTACTGTTAGCTCCTTTATAATGTCTTCATTGCTCACAGTTCTGAAGAGTTGGTATCTTTCCTATTCCAAGAGTGTTTGATAAATACGTTTGTTGGCACCTGTCCTTGTTTCCTCCCTCCCATACTCACTCTAAGGACCATTCACAGCAATCTCACCTCAGTTACGAGGGGTCCCTTTACCAGATTGGAGCTTCCTGTTGGTGTTGTGTCATTTCTGAGCAAGGAAAGGCTGATACCTCTGAGCTCAGTGGTTGCTTCTTTCCTCAGCCCTCCCAGGGGTCTTGCAGGCGCTTTCAGTTCTGCCTCACGTCTTTGATTTGGTGAGGTTCCCTGCTATTTACATTTCTTCACATATATCCTCTTCCCACCATCTGCTACCTTATGTTTTGCTCATCTCTGAAATGTACTGACCATATTTCATTCAATGTTGTTTTACATGATTTTCTTAAAATTTAATTAAAAGGTTCTGAAAGAACAAAGCAAATTAGAATTCACCCATTTTGTGCAGACACTTTAGGTGAATGGGAAGCAACTCAATAAAAACCTTCAAATGCCTTGAATGAATTTGTAACCAAAATCCTGGGCAGTGTTTATCCAAAGAGTCTATTATTGAATTCATGAGGAGAGTTTCATTACTGACAAAAGTTAAGCTTGTTGTTGAGGAACAGCACCTTCTCTAGAAACTCTCTTTCTTTGGAATTCAGCAGTTCTCCTGAGCAGTATTTACTTTGGAGCGAGTGTGTGGCTGTGCCTTGTTAGATAAAAGCTGCAGCACTAAAACTGTTTTACTGAACTTAGCTCCTGACCTGCCTTCTGAGGCCACAGCTACAAAGGGATGATACATCAATCTAGTTTGTTTGATCTAATTACAGCTGTTTAACCATCCTGAGCACAAGTGCACTCACTCCACTTTGTTATGCTGATTTCAGGTATTTTCACTGTTAATCGGGTGCACAGTGCTTGGTTCTTTCTTGTATTAATTTACCTCTCAAGATATTCTGGGCAGTTATCCCACAGAGAGGTGTTCTGCTACTCAGCTGTATGTTATTTTTCACWATGTGTTGACAGGGAATTCTCAGGAATTTGGGGATTCTGTGGGTCAACCTGACAAATGACTACTCCTTTTCTCCTGACATCCATTGTTTTTTCCCCTGTGCAACTTCTTTTCTGAAAGGCTGCAAGGTTCGTGAAGAAGAAAGTGGTAAATCCATTTAAACATCCCTTGACATGCAGAAGCCCATTGCCACCTGTGGAAGAGCAGATTTCTGATTATTTCTAACTGAAGTCTCTGATGTTTATGTCAAGAATATTGTAATRGGATCTTCTTTTAATGTCTATATATGATCTTTTGTGCTTATGAGGTATCCTCTGGTGAGAACACTGAGAAAAACAAAAAGGTAAAGAGAGAAAGGAGGAACCCCCCRCACTGAAGACCTTTTTTTGCTCCATGCTTGTGTACATTGGTGTTTATAGGAAGGGGAAGAGGTGGCAGATCCAAGGAAGCTCAGAAGAGTGGCATGGCAAGCATCTCCAGTGGGCAGGCACCTGGGACAGGAGATCCCAGAAGGGCAGCCCTGGTTTGTTGCTATTTTGCTAAAGCAGTTAAGTTTTGTGTGGAGAGGGGAAGAGATGTGAGATGAAAGAAATGGTGGTACATACTCCTCATGGTTCCTTATGATGGAAACAGAAAGACTTCAGGAAAACCAGGCCTGTGATGTGAGCCTTTCTGGTGTTCTGGGAGGTGCAGTGCTCTGGGATTTTGGAAGCTGTTCCTTGGAAATGTCTCTCCTTGAAGAGCTCCCTGCAGAGCAGAGGAGCCTCCCTGAGGTGACAGTGACCGTGTGTGCAGGCGCGGCCGCACGAGGATCAGCGCTGAGTCCTCCAAGCACCGGCTGCCGCAGGGAATGTGCTGAGCTGTGTGTGCTCCAGGCCCACATCCATTCACCCTCTGCTCCGTGCTCCTTCACGCTCCTGTGACCCGGATGAATTTACCGGGGAGCTGAGCAGGGTGTTCAGTTCTCCTGCCTGTGCTTCTTACACTTTTGCCACCCTAATCCAGTTCTTTGCGCCATGATGCAAACTCTAATTATAAATCAAATCATGCAACCTGCCTTCTCAAACTCTTGTCTCATTCAGAGTTTTCTTTTATCCTTGTTATTTGATGTTTGCTTCCATATTTTATTTATTGCATATAATTCAAGTGCTGCAGTAAATACAGAATTACTAATTGTAATGGATTTTTGTTACACTTATCACTACAGTGTTTGAATACTTTTTAACCACCATTAATGAATCTTCACAATATTGCAGAGATTTTCTTCTCGTTTCACTGATTAAAAGTGGGGAAAATAATGACAAAACTGTCAAAGTTCTYCACTGGGTCTATGTTCCCTCAGAGGAAAGAAAGGTTCTTTAAAATCTAGTTTTCCTAATAATAAGACATCCTATTCTAGCAATCATTTTAATTGTACTCAGGCCTTTAGATATGTATTTGTTGCCAACATAACCTGGAGTTCAAATACTGTCTTCAAGGCATAGTCTGTGTGTACAAACTCACCCTATCACCCCTCTCTTTGTTGGAGTTTGCTGAAAGGAAGCTTCACTCTTCTCTCCTGACAGATTCCTTGCTCTTGYAACCAGCTCAGGGAGCTTTTTCTGTGATTATTCCAGTTATCATGTGTCATTCTTGAATAGGAACTGTACCCAAAATTCTGTAAGAGAGCTGTTGCCATAACATCTGGATGTGCCTTACCTGGTCCTTCGATCCCATTTGTCATCTTCGTTTCTGTGACTAAATAACACTCCTGAGTCTCCATCCTTCCCTAGCTGTGCTGAATTCCCAGGTTAGAGGAGTTTTGGCTGTCAGTCGCCCTGTGAACAGCCTTGTGATTTGCATTAATCTTATTACTGCATTCCACCAGCCCATTCCTCAGGATTCCTGGGTTGTTCCAGAACCTCATCCACGTCTTCATTTAGGATATTCCGGTCTCCTGACTGGTGCCTTTGGATGTTGTCAGTCACCACCTGCATKAACACTCTTTTTCAGTTCCTTGTGTTCGTGTCACTTAAAATCCATCAACAGCATCTCTAGCCCAAAACTTCCTATTTCAGCACAGTCCAGCTCTGGATTTTTAGTCATTTTTTACCCACAAAACTTTTCTTGCACTGACTTTCATATTTTCCGATTTAACTGGTAGTTTTACATGATGCACCAGACCAAACACTTTATTGATTTGGGGATGGGTGAGATCTACTGTCTTCCTTTACCCAGAAAAATGTGCTGCCCTATCAAAGAAAGACATCAGCTTTGGCATTATTGCAACCTTTGTTGTATTTTATCTCTTTACTTTCCTCTACATCTTTCCCCCTCCTGAGGAARAATAATTTAAGTTTTGCATCTCACTGAGGTCAGGTTAATTAGCCTCTCGTTATTTGGACATTACTTTCACCATCTTTGGCTTGATTTTGGGCTAGGTTTTTTCCTTTCTCCCCATAATAGGATGTCAAATTTAGATTATTTTTTGTACCTCTAGAAGTGGTGGAAATGAATTCACTCATTTGCATCACAACTCAGCTGTAGTGCTTCATGTTTAGGTTGGGTTTTGTTTATTGGTGGCTGTTTTGGTTTGGTATTTTTTTTTATTTTTAAAGAAAGTTGCTCTGCTGTGGCTATTAAACAGGTAAAAACCCCAGAATTTTGGAGTACTTTCAAAGTTCTTTAAAGTAGAATGATAATGAGCAGTTTCTTGAGCAATGATAGCTGATCCSGGCTCCGTTATCCTGTGGGATGCTGGTAAGTGCCAGGGGCTCATTGCAGCCCGTGGCTCATCACTGCCCTGCAGAAGTTCTGCTCTGGCCGCTGCCTCAGCATTATTTACTGCTCTCAGCCCTGTGTTTAAACAGAACATGAAGCGTGCTGGGCACTCTGCACACATGTATGAGGCAGTCCTGCACAAAATGCTCCCTAAAAATAGACAAGGTAGGTGCAGCAATATTTAGGCAGTGATTGCAGAGGGTCGGGCTGGGCAGGGAGGGCTGCAGTGCCCCCAGTGACTGCAGGAACCCAGGCACAGGAAAGCCCGAGGTCAGTAACTCTGCTTCCTGAAGCTGGGAAAAGTCATATTTTTAAATACTTTGTTTCATAATACCGTTAATTGCACCTTTTTCTGACAGCTGTAATGACTCTGACTCCTTCTGATCACGTTTCACTCGGGATCTAATTCTAAAGATTGGGATGCAAGCAACAACCATTATATGTTTGGATTTGGAGTGGGTTTTTTGGTTTTTTGCCAGATATACTCAATACTTTCATAAATATTTGAAAATTATGTCTTTTTTACGATTCTTCAGTATGTCTGGAGCTCAGTTTTACAGAGGAAGCTCAGGCCAATGCCTTTGTTTTAGTGAAAAATGTGTGTGATATCCCAGGCTGTACCAGCAGTGCTGTTGCTGAGGTGTGATCACGGGCCTCTCTCAAGGCAGAGATAACTGATAGATAAAAATGACCTCATTTCACAGTCCCAGAGCTGAACTCTGAAAGTTCCAGCAAAGCTGGTCAGAATGTGTTTGAATTTTTGTTTGTGAGTAAATGTCACTGAGGTCCCTACTTGTGACGTTCAGAAGGTGACTTTAGGCCGTGAGAGCTCGAGGGGTGGAGGCCTGGAGCAGAAAATCCATCCCCACACAGGGACCCTGGGTGTGTGGGAAGTCCCAACACTCCCGGGGGGGGGGCTGATTACAGAATTCAGATTGGAATTACGCATTTATGTGAGGCTGCTGAAAGGTAGATAAGGACAATTGCTGTTTGACCCTTTCTGGGCCGATGTTTGCAAGCTGCTCAATGCCGTGTTGATGTGGAATGTTGCGATTRTTTTGGGTTATTCATTTTTTCAGCAGTTATTTGTGCCTGCCTGTATACAGCTGGAATGAAGGGACGTTACTAAGTGTTCTCCCCATAGCATGAATATTTAATAGTTTGTGTGTTCCTTCTCTGTGTCGTGTGTGTGTGCCGATATAATACCAACAAAATCTCTTAAAGTCAGTTTCTGCAAGAGATTTTCAAAGCACATCATGTAACTGAGTCACGGTGCTGAGTAAACCGCTATTGTAGAATTTCACCTAAGATCTGAATTTGCCAAATGGTGATATTTTGCAAATAAGCACAGATTCTGCTAACTTCCCCTTGAGATTTTATTCCAGTCTGATCCAGTTTCCCAGTATGGACAAACTGGTGTCTCTTAGAAATAAAGCAGAAATGTYTAGCCTATTGAAAAGAGGATTTTCTTTGTTTCTCAGATGTGCAGATACTCATGTCCTGGAGCTCAGAGCTGCTCTGAGTGTGCTGGGCGGATCCTGCAAAGTGCTGAGTGCATGGCTAACTTTAAGGGAGTAGATCCTTAAAATCACCGGGGCTGCTGATGTTTAAAATTACGCAGAGACTTAAGTACTCTGATGGCCCCCGGCCAGTGGCTTTCACATCTCCGAGGACCGAGCCCCGAGGAGACGCGGTGATCAGCTGCAGCTCAATTTCCTTCTCCCCTTTTAAATAGAAGGTTTAAAGCCCAAATTCTGACAGCTGTTTAATTAAAGATACTCATTTTAACTGTGAGGAGTGTGATATGCAGCGGCGCTACGCCTGCTTTCTTTCTTKCTGCCTCTCCTCGCATCCCAGCTCACTCCTCTCAGCGTTAGTGCAGGGCTTGCAGTTTTCTCTGCTGCTCCGTTCCTGCTTTATCCTCTTCCATCTTTTCCATCTGCTTTATTCTGTTTGGAAAATGGCAATGTAGAATGTGTTTGGTGTAACCTTAATCCTGACCAGCATCTGGGCTCCGTTTGAAAAAAAAAAAGCATCTACTGCAAGGAAGGTTTCTGTATATGTTTCCCCACTTCACTAAAACAAAGTTGGGGGGCGGGGAGGGGCAGAACCCAAAATAACCATGGCAAAATTATATTTATTTTAATTGACTTGTTAATTAATATGCGGGTTTTAATGTGTTTTCCTGCCTACATGGACAAACCGTGGGGTTTGTGCTCTCACCTCTGTCCGGGTGGGGGTCGAGTCAGAGGTAAACCGGATTTGGACCATTTTGGGAAAGGAGAGAAAGGGGGGAGGGAGGTGGTTATTTAAATCTGCTTTTAACAGCCTCGCTGCTAATTACTCCCAATATGTAAAAGTTAACGCCACCATAAACCACGGGATGCACTGAAATCCCTGCCTGATGCTTCCTGACGTTTCCCTGGTAAACTTTCCCAGGCCCGCAGAGGTCCCGGTGCGGGGCGGCTCCGTGGGACACGTCGGGGCCGGGCAGGACGGGGAGCGGGCAGGACGGGGACCGGGCAGGACAGGGAGCGGGCAGGACGGGGAGCGGGCAGGACGGGGAGCGGGCAGGACCGGGA
>JACDOX010000166.1:1105423-1131444 GCA_014549065.1 Cardinalis cardinalis
TGAAGCAGGGCTGGAACGTGGGCTCTGAATTCCCTCAGTGACTGTTCCTCAGCAGCTGAGCTGCTGCTGTGGGAACTTTGGGAAGGGCTGGGGCTGCAGGGCTGGGAAGGGTGGGGAGGGGAATGTGAATCCTCTGTCTCATCCTGTGCTGTGGGTGTGACCCCAGCCTCCCTCCCTGGYGTTAGCTGAGCACCTTGAGACCCCTTTGATGGAGCTGTGTGCTTGAAGCAGAGCCCAGAGCTGCACAGGAGGAGCTGCTGCTGCCAGGACTCAGCTCCTGAACGTGCTTGACCATTCCCTGTCCCAACCAGACATGGATTAATCGTGTGTTAGTGCATGGGTGAGGGAGGGGCTCCCACCCCTGGCCCTTCCCTGCACCTGAGCCCCAGTGCTGTAAGCCAGCAGTTCAGTCCTGCAGCTGGAGCATTCCTGARGGCTCTTGCACCACATCAAGGAGAGCGTTTCCAGGTTTGCCACAGTGTCTTTCTGGAGTGTTTCTGAGTGTTAARTGACAGCTCAGTGAGTATTTACACAACGTGGGCATGAGTTCTCTGTAGTGAAACAAAGGATGCTGCGTGATGACAGGTAAACTTAATAAAAGCTRCCTCAGAATTCCTCAGCAAGTATTTCTTTTTGCTTTGGGTGTTAAGAGTAAAATGTGGCTGGAGTCTAATTTCTAATAATGTTCTTTATATTTTTTTCTGGGAGACAAAAGGGACAAAAGTGTATAGGCTCGAATAGAGGGACTGGTTAATTCTGTTAATAGGGTAAARAAGTATCTTTATGAGAGAGTGGAGATAGTGTTTATGTCTTAATTCCTATGAAATTCCCATGAAAAATCAGTTTGTGTAAATAACTCCAAAAAACCTGCTGCTCCATTACAGTTATTGGCATTTCATGTGATAACCAGCATGTCATTATTTCCTTAAGCCAGCTCTGGTAATTGAAACTCTTTCAAGGACAAATTCAATTGCTATTAACTTGGTTTTTCTCTATTTTTTTTAACTTGAGTAACTTTCTCTCTCTCCTGGATAATTAACATTAAGCCTAAATTGGTCCAAGAAGCTCTGGGTTAGATGTGGGCGGTGGTTTTTGGGGCCCCTGATGCAGCTGGTGGAGCAGAGGCTGCTCCTTGTCTTGGTTTTGTGGGTGCTTGGCCATGTGGGGAGCCAGAGGGGACCAGAGGTGGCTTTGTTTTGGTGGGATGTGATGGGCACGTCTTGGACGTGGCTGGGAGGAGGCTGAGGCCAAAGGTGGCCCTGACTTTCTGCCACTTWCAACTTTCCACCCTTAGAGATTCTGTGACTCTTTTCTCAAAGAGAAATTCTTGAAGCTGGGCGGGTTCTGGACTTTCCCACCCGGGGAGGATGAATGGGTTAAAGAAGTACTTTCCTCCCCTCCACTCACTTGTGAAATTTCATTCAGGTTTGACTAAGAGAAACCCTGAAAATTACCATTTCCCTTCTGATGTCAGCACGTGCTGGCACCCTGCCTGTGAGCAGGCAGCAGGAATGTTTGAAACCCTGGGCCCAGCCCCAGCTCCAGCTGCACCTCCAGGCTCTGGAACGGCTCTGCTGGGCAGGAGCAGGGCTGGGACAGGGGGCACAGGGCAGGGAGGGAGCTGCTCTGGAAATGGCCATGCTGCTTTGGGCTTCAGCCCTGAACTGGATCCTTCTGGTGAGGAGAGCGCGCGGTGTGGGCTCTGCTGCCTGGCAGGTCTCACTGTGGGCTCCTTGCCYGCGTTGTCTGTTTGGTGATGATGTTTTAGAGGCCTGGAGGTGAATTGATCCTCCTCCTCCAGAGCAGGACCAGCCCCACCTGAGCACAGACAGCAGAGCTGCCTCTGTCTCAGTGCTGTGCTGCCTGTTGCCCATTAGGGAAAATACTCCAGCTCGAATCACGTTAATTGAGTGTCTCTTGTCCTGTCTCTCCMGGTGTGGAGAGCAGAGGCAAAAGTGCACACACAGTAACCTGCTCTTAAACCTGTGGCTTTGTGCCTGTTTCCTTGAGAGAAACTCTCTGCTTTTGTTGCAGACTGTCTCCCTTTGCTTCCAGGTTACTGTGGGAATTCTCTCGGAGGGGTTGGACTGTCCTGCTTTGCCACCTGAACTCTGCCAGGGTCCTGGGCTCRCTGCTCTCTGTGGGATCCTTCCTGGAGGCTTGTTTGGAGTTTTGTACTTCATAACCAAGGGTGGATTTAAAGTCCAAATGACTGTAGGACTATGCACCCTGTGCGAGTTTAGGAGGAGAGTCTGGTACTCATTAACTCTGTGTAAATAATTAAACCAGTGCCAGGCTCGAGGTGATCTCCCCTCAGCCCTGCTCCTTGTGAAAGGCTTTCAGCAAGAGTTCTTCCCTCTGTGCTGGAGATCCAGTGAAACGGTGGAAGTGCTGGAATTAGTTAAAACTTKATTTTCTTTTCTCTTTAAATTATCTTTGACTTTGGGGTTTGCATGGCTGATCAAGGAAAGGACTTCCCATTCAAGGCCAGTTTACTGAGTGTGATCACGTGTTCCAGAAACTGCCTTTATGTGCTGTGGCCRCACGTGTGTCTCTGTTCTGGGGAGTCCTGCAGCCCTGCCCCTCGGACTGCCTGGGGTATTTTTTATTATAAAAAACCCCAAACTCATTTACGTTCTGTTCTGTGGGGCACTTGTGGTGATTGCAATGCTTTGAATCCCCTGTGAAGGTCCTGGGGCAGCTGCTGCATACAGCCAAGGTGAACATTAATTTTTTAAAAAAATTATATGTGGATAAATTGAACAGTGTTTTGAGAGGAGACACTTAAGTGTCAAAGTATGTCAGGGTCTCTCAGGTTATTGTGGCAGACCAGCGAGGGTTGAAGGAGGAGTTTCCATGTTTTGGAAGCCTTTCCCTGGCTCTGCACCCTGCAGGTGGCAGAGGGGTGCTCTAAACCACTGCTCAGAATCCAGGTTAATGCCCTCACTGCTGGATCAGAATTTCTCTCTGGGCATGGGGTTACACCTAGAGCAGCTTTCACAGGATCACAGCTTGGGAGGAACCTCTGGAGCTGTCCCAGCCCAAGCCCTGCCCAGGCAGGGTCACCAGGTGGCACCGGGACACGTCCAGGTGGCTCTGGGATGTCCCCACAGAAGGASACTCAGCCCTCCCTGGGCAGCTGTTCCAGGGCTCGGCCGCCCTCATGGAGAGAAGTTCTTCCTCACATTGAGGTGGAACTTGTGGTTTAGTTTATGGCCATTGCTCCTCATCCTGTTACTGTCCCCACTGAGCAGATACTGGCACCATCCTCTTTAGAATTTTCTCTGGTTKATGGAAAGATCACCTTGATGGAAGTGTGGTTTCCAGCAGCCTGTGGGCAGAATGTGGCTCCCTGGAACAGGGCACACTGCTGGGGAAGGGACTTTGGGCAGAATGTGAGAGTGTTGGCATCAAACCCACCTGACTCAGGTCATGCACTGCAGAAGCAAAAAGCCTGACTGGCTGCTGTGCAGGAGACACTGACAGACAGACCAATCCTACCCCAAATTATCCTGTCTGCCTGGACTTGAAAGATGTTTCTGAGCCCCTTCCCTGTCCTTCCTGCTCGGTTCACGGGCCATGGTGGCGTTGCAAAAGCTGCTTTCCACGTTAATTGTGATTGATTACCTTGCAATCTGGGACAAGATTTCCTTTGAAAAGCTATATGCTGATTTGGTGTCAGGAATTAAAATCAGATGAAGTGATTAGTGTTGTA
The DNA here is from genome assembly GCA_014549065.1 of Cardinalis cardinalis. Lineage (NCBI taxonomy): Eukaryota > Metazoa > Chordata > Aves > Passeriformes > Cardinalidae > Cardinalis > Cardinalis cardinalis. The sequence continues at coordinate 1,109,139 of JACDOX010000166.1, forward strand.
TGAAACATCCCAGAGCAATTGAGGTCTCCTTGGTTTTCAGCTGTGTTCTGGCCCTTAACCCTTCCCTGGCCTCTCCTTGGAGCAAGGTGCTAAATCTGCAGCCACTGCTCAGGTGAATAACTCAGCTGGGGTGCTGGGGACCCTGGGGTGGTGCTGGGGACCCTGGGGTGGTGCTGGGGACCCTGGGGTGGTGCTGGGCAGCCAGCAGAACCAGGTGCCATGTGCTGCTGAGCCCCAGAGCAGGGATTTCCAGGCTCTAGTGAGGACTCTGGGCACGCTGGTGCTGCTCCTGCAGAATGAGGGGCAGGAATTGAGGAGAGCTTTGTGTCTGATCACTCTGTAAGTGGCAATAAACTGTTCAGAGGTGTCACTGCTGTCAAGGTACAGKGATGGCTCATCTTCCTTTCCTCATACGAGTTGCCTTACAGTTTCTTGTTATACCTGTTCCTGGAACCAGTGGAGACTTTGCAGCGTTGGCTGTTCCTCCTGCCCCCATGGCATTGGCACGGTTGGGAATTCCTGTATCCTCTCCCCAGCTGCCAGCACACGCTCCTCTTAACTCGCTAAGCAACTCCCCACGTTGTTCATTCTGCCTGGAAAGAAATCTGTTTTTTAATGGATGGAAATGAAATAAAAGCCCAAGAACAGAAGCGRGCATGGGGCAACAGAACTAGGCTTCAAAAATTACTGTAAGCAAGGCCTGGTGGGCTTTAAAAAAAAAATAAATTGGTATTTTTAAGTAACAAGGACCTTGTGTCACTCAGGATGTGTCTGTAGTGAACCTGGATCACAGCAGCCTTGGCTTGGTGAAGGCTCCAGGAGTGTCTTCCCTGCTGTCTGGAGCTGCCTTGGCTGCAGCTCCAAGTTTCTTGCCCACGTAGGCTTTCCATCTCCCCCAGCCTCCTCTTCCCCAGCAGCCCTGCTTAGCTGGATTCAAATAGCTCGTTTGGGTGTAAATACTGGAGATTGGTTGTGGCTTTGCTGTAAAGTTACAGAGCCCATCCTCAGTAAATGCAGATGGTAACTTGTCATTACTGCAATTTTAAATATTTTTGGGTCTGTGGAACTGAAGTGGAGGCTTGAAGGTTGAATTTTAAGGCTAAAATAAGAGAAGGCTCAATAAAATCCACAAAAATAGCCCCCGGATTTGTCAGCTGCTGTAATGACAGGGGAAATAATGTAACTTTTCTGTTTCCTATTAGCMAAACAAAGCTTTGCTACCTTGTTTGGGGTTGGATACAAAACGCAGCGGGGTCAGGAGTGATGGGAGGGGGTTTGGGGTTTACTGAGTCACTTCCTAACCAGGGGGACCGTGGGGTCGGTGGTGCGGTGTGTGGTGGCAGCTCCTGTACCCCAGGGGTGTTTGAGGGRCTCTTGGGGTAATCAGTGGTGCTTATCTGGCTGGGCTAGGGCTGTGAGAGCAGCCTGGCCCCGTCACCACATCCCAAGGCTGGGGTGGCCCATGTCGCCCCATCCCAGGCCCGGCGTGGTCTCCACTGTGGAGCTGTGAGCGGTGAGAGTGTGCTGGAGCACGGGGGGTTGTGTTGGCACAAACTGGGAGAGCCTGTCTTCCACAGATTCATCCCCAGCCTCAGACTTCTTGGATGATTTTGATCTTCCATAATGCACTTTTGAATGAGTTCAGCCRCTCTGCAGGAGCAGGGGAGAGGCTGAGCCGTGGCTTGGAGCAGCTGCAGGCCCTGACACGCAGCTCCYGTGGAAGCTGTGGATAAGATGGAGCTCTGGGATGAGGCACCTYCAGGAGCTGCAGCTCTCCARGGATCAGGGTGTCTGTGTCCTCCTCCCYCGAGGTGCTGAGCGTGGTGGGAGAGGTGGGGCTGTGGGGGCCTGGGGTTGTTCAGAGCCCTGAGCTGATCCCAGAGGCTCCCCAGGAATGCCCATCCYGGCGTGGGAAGGGGTCATGGGAGTCTGCTTGTCCAGTTCAGTCTGTTCAGCCACTGTTTATTCTGGTGTAAAATGAGATGAATTTGCAAAGTGATGAGATATTCAAATACAGATGGAGCTTTCAGACACACGAGTGGGTAGAAACCTGTGCTGCTGCATTTTACAGATGAAGATTTACCAGGAAAGTGTTCTTAGAAAGGAACCCAGGAGGCTGTGCTGGAGGTGTCTTACCAACTCCAGAGCATGCACCAGCACCCTCAGATTTCTGTRTAGAAAAGGCTTTTAATGAATTGATAAAACTGCCTTTGTTCTAGAAGGCAAACTGCGGTGAGCCCTTGCGTTGGCTCTTCCTTCAGACCTCCAGTTTTGGGAAACATCCCTCGTGTTCAGTAGCAAAAGACATCTGCCCATGAGATCAGCAGGGCTTGTTTTAAAGGAAGCAGGGGTTACAGGGAATTAGCTGGATGACTGAAGTCTGCCACAGGTTGCAGTGTCTGAATGTATTTACGGGGCATCTGGAGCCCTTGCAGGTTTTCAGCGCTGTTTGGAGCGAATATTTTGGGACTCCCTCGCTGGTGATGGGGAACAGCTGCTCTCGTGCTCCTTGGAGTGAGATCACTGAAGCAGTGGTGACACTGAGTGTAATTCTGCTCTTCCAGCCTAGCCCTTCCTCCTCCTGCCTTTTTTATGGCTTGCTCTTGGCCCGGTCCCACTGCTGTGGTACAGCAGGAGCTCCTTCCAGCCGGGCTGGAGCGGCCGCGCTGCAAGGAGACGTTCGAGAGTCTTTCTGTTGACTTGCCTCCAGTTCGTTAGAGCAGAAGTAGGAGGTTGGCTAAACTTAAAGCCTGATTTAATATTCAGGAAGGAAGTTTCTTTCCATCTTAAAAGGAGCAGCACCTMATTACAAGGATCACATGTTCCTTGGGATCATCTCCCATGGAGCTCAGGCGCAGTTTTCTTTACATCTTGGTGTTGCTTGGATTTTTGGGTGGAGTCAGCAGTGGCGCTTGGGGAATCCTGGGGTGAGTTGCTTGAATAATGTGCTTGTAAAGTGAATTGAAGCCTGGCAGTGAGGGATAGGTAGCTTGTTACTTAATTCTCTGGATAGAAGGAAATTGTATTTTAAATGTGAGGTGAAACTATAAATTGTGTGGGGATCACACAGTCTGAATAACAAACTGCATCATCTGACCCCAGCTGCCTGGGAAATGCCTGAAATTTTCACTGGTCATCAGCTATTGCACAGTAATCATAATCTTTTGTTAATTTTGACTGCTGTTAMATCAGTAAATGGTGTTTGTCAGAATGACCTGCCATGGTGTAAGTAATTGAGGTGGAGGGACAGGGAATGAGTCCTCTGGTTGTTGTTAATTTTCAGGTGGTGGGGGATCCCTTGTGCTGCTCCCATGGGGATGTGCTCTGAGCCTGCAGACAGGAGAGGTGTCCCTGAGGAACCATCGTGGTGCTTGTGGCAGACTTGGCACCTTCCCACCCTCCAGTTTTTGATAAAATAAAAAATAACACAACTCTGATGGTACTTGGGCATGGACACTGTGCTGCTGTCGGGTTGTTCCCAGWGAGGCTTTGAGAGGTGACTCTCCTTTCACTTCCCCCCACATCACCTTCTGCTGATGGACTTCTTTCAGGAAYGAGACGTTCCATAATGATACATCCTGTAATCAAAACTCTGGTCAGTTTTAATCAATTAGAAGAGTCTTAGTAAGAGCTGTGCTTTGGAAAGTCCTCTGAGATGTGTGGACTGGGCTCTTGCTGAGAAACGTTAATGGATAATTACTGGATTGTGTTTAGCAGGGAGATACAGGTCACAGGATRGCTGCTGGGAAAAACTCACTCATCTTCCTTCCACTGGTGCAACTCAGGATCTGGATTTACAGCAGATCTCCCCCAAAAAAATGGTGTAAAAAATGATCCAGGAGGGGTTAAACATTGAGCAGGGCAGATTTGAGGTTTGCAGGAGCTCCAGATAGAAGCAGGAGGCTGAAGTACTGCAGCAAGGGTCCTGTTCTCCTGTTTTGGTGTCGTGAGCTTCTTCTGAGGTYGGGGTGTTAGCGGAGGTTTAGAGGAATAGAAAATGTCTGGGGTCAAACTCTGACCTACTGGGAAAAGTCAGAAGAAAAACCAGGCTCTTGCTGGTTGCAGAACTGAAACTSTGGAGCAGAGGTCGTTTGTTTTGACTGCCAAACTTTCATCTACATTGGCCATTGATAATGAGATGATGATACATCACCTCCTGGTTGTGTGTCCAAATCCAAGTTAGATTCTGGGATTTGTGGGGGCGAGGGAGGCGTTTTATTTTTCTGTAGCCTATGTAAAAATGGATTTGTCCTGCACGTTTCCAAGGGATGAGCATTTGTAACCCTGCACTGTATTCCAGAAGTCAGGTTTTGGCACTCCAGGCTTATGGGTGTGAGTCTGAGCATCCCARCTGCTTCCTGAAGGGAGTGGGGTTSCCAAAGGGATGGGGCTGCCCTGGGGGAAGGCAAGGAGAGTCCCCAGGGGGAGCTGAGCACGGCCAGCMCAGGCTTGGGGTCTGCCCTGTGTGTGCTGAGGGACTGAAGGAAGTTGCTGGATTTCTCAAGTTTAAAAAGGGAGGGGAAAAGCAAAAAAGGAACTGTGYATTTCTGTCATGATATTCTTGGAGAAACAGGCTCCTTGTTGAAACTGTCCCAGTGAGGTGGTGGGTACACCTCATGGAGTGTTTATTACCATGGGTTTTCTAGGTGTTTTCTTTTGGKGGCATCTTCACGTCCTGCTGGAGGACCTTTATTTTGGCTTCAGCTTCCCCTGAGCCTCTTCTGTCCACCTTTAAAAGCAGACCTCCATGGGAAGAGAGGCATCGGAGCATGACCCAAGCTATAAAAGGCAGCGAGTTCAGGCCAGGGTGTTGACCTCAGCACAGCCAGTTGCACCTTAAATAGAGCAGATGAAAGACTTCCCCACTGCAAGGTGAGCYGTGTTTGCTCCCGAATGAGGACGGTTGTTGGTTTGTGATCATTCCTCTGGTTGTGGAGGAGTTGGAGTCACCTTTGGGGGGGATTTTGGAAGGCACAGATGGGTGTGAGACTGTCTGATGTGCAAACACGAGTGACCAGCTCAAGCTGGGGCTTGCTGGAGCCTCCTGTGTTGCCCCTAGGGTGCTGTTGTGTCCCTGTCCCCGTCAGTCCTGTTTTGGTGATGCTGTGGATCAGCTGTAGTTGTGTTGTCGCAGGAGAGGAGCTGCTGCTCTCAGCTGTGGAATCACCASAGCCTGCCTGGTTTTGGTGGATGCCCAGGGCTCGGTGCCAGCTCTGGGCAATGCCTCCCTGTTGTTCGTGAGCCCTGTGCTTTGTGAGCTGGCASCATCACACGGGAAATGGGGTTTGTGTTGCTCAGGCCTCGGTGCTGGAACTGTCACAGTGCCCTTGGATTGTGGAAAGGGGCAGGGGTTGGAGGGTTTAGGACGAGGGTTTAAAGGTGGGAGGTCAAATCCCTCATCCCTCTTCTCCAAGACCCACTTGCTTCAGTGCAGTGAGATGCCCTGGGGAGGTGAGCAGTTTGTCCCTGAGCCTGGGGGTGTGTTCCCCATCGCTGGTGCTGCTCAGCATCGGCTCAGCCTGGCCACTTCCACCTCGCCCCGGTGACCCCTCTCTGGCCAAGCTGGGGTGGCCAGGGAGCAGCTGGCACCTCCCTGTGGGTTCTGCAGGCTCCTCTTTGTACCAGTGTTGAGCAGGCAGACAATGGCTGGTGCTGCCGGGGTCCTCCCCATCTGTTCCTGGCCCTTTCTGGGATTCCCGGCGCGGGTCCAAGGCCTCGCAGGCAGCGCTCGGTGGCCGGGGATTCCGAGCTCAACCTTCCTGGCAGCAGTGGCGTGGCTTTGCTTTTATGCAGATTAGCCATGTGCTTCTCACTTGAAGGCGTTGCACAGGAAAAGACGTTTCCTGTGTTTGGTTCTGGGTGGGCGGCTCCGGCTCGGGGCTGAGCTGGGCTTGGGAGAGGGATTACGGAGAGCGGCCCCCCCGTCCCCTCCACCTCCAGCTACGTCACCACAACACAACCACACGCGCTCATACTGTTGGTGTCATTCATTCAGTGCCAAGATTGCTTTAAAAAATTCCCTTGGCCCCAGTTCAAACAGGAGTACAGCTGGGATGTGTTAGATTTTAGGCAGTCTGCCCTCAATTTGAGATGAGTTATAAATAGCAGTGCCGACTTCCTTAACTACCACTCTCCGAGGTAAAATGCAGGTTAATGACTGTGGGAATCAATTAGGGCTTCTCTCGGTTAAACAGCCAGGAATGCTTTTTATTATTTTTTTATCACAAATAACGGACTACAAAGCTGGTCAGGAAAAGATTTCAAAGCCAAGGTGGGAGCTGAGGGCTTTTCTCTCATTTTTTCAGCCTTCTTATTTTTTTGAGGGGGTCAGGGAGGGCAGCTGAAGAAACCAGTTGTGGCCAACACCCATGTTTGCCAATAATTGAATGATGCTGATTTGAAACTGGAGAGTTCAGTAAATCACTCTCCTTCTTTTCCTTCCTCTGGCTCAATAAAATACAGATATGTAATAAGCTAATGGGGAAAGTCATAATTCCATTTTTCTGTACAGCTGTGGAGAGTTTGGCTCTTGCTTCCGAAGTGGGATTTGCCTCTTCCCTTTACTCACTTTCCTGACAGGACCAATAGCATGTCCTCTCCAATGTAACCAAGCTATTCATTCAAGAGGCCCAATTTCTCTTCCACTGGACAAAATCTGAAAGGAATTGTACATGGAATCCTCTTGTCTGCCTCAAGGTTTTTTTGTTTCTTAGGGAAAACCCTGGTGTTGTTTGGAAGAAGAGCTGGTTTCAGTGCACTGCCTCATTATAGGGGCCTGACGCCCTTCACATCACACAGAGTGATTTGAAGAGCTTTTGAACTCGGCAATTTCAAGCTCGCTCTGGGCTTGCTCTTAAAAACTCTTGGTCTAGAAATATCTTCAATTACCCCAAAAGCTCCGCAGTTTCTCTAGAGCATTGGCTTCTGGTCACTCTTTACTCACCAAACCACACAGCTTTGTTTTTGGGAGTTTGACTGGTGGCAGGATGATGTTTTGTGAGTTTTGGTACTTACTGGTGTTGCACAACAGCAGAGRTAGTGGGATTGAGGGAGAATAGAAGCAATTTCTATGAATGCAGGGAGGTGTAAGCAGGGGGTCTGGACTTCAGTGATCAAGGAGCAACACTTTCTCTCAATTATGTCTCTCTGTGGCAGGGCCTTTGCTTTTGAAGTGTAATCACAGTAATCTACTCCTGTGGTTTCCTATTGAAAGGATTCCCCATGTATCAGCCCAGAGAAGAATTTCCAGCCTTTTGCAGTCAGGGTTTGGTATTTCCCTATTTACCCTGCCCATCTCTGTGACACGGCTGTGCAGAGGAGCTGTGCAGCCTCTGCTGCTCGCAGCGCCCACACAGCCCCTGGATCAATCCCTGCATTCCAGCTTGCTCCTTTTCTTGCGGCGCATTGGGTTAAACTCCCCAAAAGGGTTTTGGGGCAGCAGGTTCCTGATGGCTGACACTTTGAGCCAGAGCAGCAATACCAGGTCCAGAGCAGTTAAAGCCCCATGTGTGGGATATTCTGAATTAATGGGATATTTTGAAGGAAGAAACAACACATGGCAGCATCTGAGATGCACAGGGCAACCCTGGGGAGCACGAATTAGCCTTGCTGTGAGTCAGGAGTGTGTGTATGAAATAGTTCCTTCATTAGGGATTAATTGGCATTTCCATTCCTCCTGGTGATAGAATTTTATCCGTAAGGCTGCAGTCTAGATGCTCTTGGTGTTTGTTTTTAGCCCCCTCTGYGTGCTGGGGCCTGGTGGAAGGGTGGCAGCTTGAGGCACGTCGTGTCCTCCTACGCTGAGCAGCCAAGGTGACGGCTTGGTCACATCCTGGAAAGATGTTTGGGGTTTGTGTTCTGGGTTTTTTCTTTTCTCTCTCTCTTTCTCTCTTTTTTTTTTTTTTTTTTTTTTTTTTTTTTTTTTTTTTTTTTTTAATGGCTGCATAAACAGTTGCAAATGTCTCTTGGAAGTTTTTTAGTAGTTGTCATGCTTCCTGTCGGAGTCATGGAAAAGTGAATCTTCACCTTGTTTTCTCCTCCCTGAAGAGATGGTTGGTCTTGTGGGTGACCACAGACAAGCCAATCAGTGCAGGGGTGGCAGCATGTGGTGTGAGTATATTTAGGGGGAAAAAAAAGTTTAAAAAACCCGAAAAAGCATGTATTTGAGAAGCTGCCCTKGGTAGAGGGCTGCAAAGGTGAGTTACGACCAGGAGGAAGCACGCAGCAAATGGAAAAGATGTTGAAATATTTAGTCAGTAACCCCGAAGTTGCACTTCGTCAGGTGGAAGGAAGGATGTGAGTGCTTGGGGGTGGTGAGAGCAGGCTGAAGTCAAAAGCCAGGGGCTAGGAAAGCTCCTGGTGGCCCCGTTTTTACATACCAAAGGAGATCATGWGGGCAGGGCGAAGATGTCAGTAATGCAAGGGGATACCTACAAGGCAAGACTTGGGAAGCACCAGGGACAATTGCTGAGAAGATGTAAACACAATTTGCATCTTTTAAGGTGTATGGGAGCTCCACATGGGTGCTCCATTCAGGACTGAGGCCCTGCAGCTCTGAGGGCTCCACCAGAGCCTTCAAAGATCTCTTTTTTTCTGCCCCCATGAATGGAAGCTCCTTTTCCCAGCTGGCACAGACCCTGTGTGGGTGCCTGGCATTCCCAGGGCAGGGACCTGGGGCTGCCTTGGGGGCTGCAGCCTCTGCCCTTGTCCCTCCCCATCTGCAAGAGCTTGGACATAAAACATAGAATAAAACTTGTTCAGGGCTGGTTTGGTGTCAGTATGGACAAGAATGGGAACAGCCAGCACAGCTGAGCGTGGGAGGGCATCCAAAATCTGCCTCTGCAGGGCCCTGCACTGGCTGGGGGCAGCTTCCACAGGGTGGCCAAGGCTTTCCCGAGCCTGCCAGAGCTCCAGGAGCAGTGGGACACGCTCTCAGGCACAGGATGTCACTCTGGGGTGTCCTGTGCAGGGCTCAGTTGGATCCTTTGGGTCCTTTCCAACTTGGCAGAGTCCATGGGTGCCCTGAGCTGGGGCAGCACAGAGCACCTGGGCCTTGCTGTCCATCCATTTGTGCCACAYTGACACCAATTCTCTGAGAGCCCAGCTCCTGTGGAGCCAGCAGCCTTTCCCTTTCCCAGCAACGGGGCTTTTCCTGCCATGCCCCCTCAGTGCCAGCCCCTGGTGCCAAGCAGAGCCCCACGAGCTGCCCGTGGTGTCCCTGTGCTGGCTGCTGGCTCGGGGCTGAGCCTCCCTGGCAGCCACCCTGCGCTGACAGCTGGGCACACAAATGTGTGCTGGGGCTCCAGGCTGTGCTGGCTGCTGGGGAGGGCTTCTCTCCAGTGCAGCATGCTGCAAACACCGCTGGAATCCTGCTCTGGTCTCCAGCATTCTGTGGGGTTTCCAGCCCGAGCTGTGTGTGATGTTGGCTTGTGCAGACCTGTAGGGCCACTCCTCAAGCACCTGAGCTCAGCCTGAGAGGGTGGATCTGTACAAACACCACCCCGGGGCTGGTGGCAGGAAGGGATGGTCTAATAGAGTCCATTGTCATGGTGATCTGTGGAAAACATCTAATTGGGATTAGTTAGGTCACCAGGAGCTCAGGGAAGGATTCCCATTCAGTCCAAGGAATGGGGGTTAAGGACTGTGCTGGGATTCATTTAGAGGTCACCATGCCAGAGCAGCCCTTGCTTTAGTGGGGGAATAACTGCCAAGGTGAAAAAGCCCTGTTTTGAGGTCTGTAGTGTTGAGGTTTATAGTGTTTTCAGGAAATCCAATTGAGTATTCCTAAATCTTGGCTCCAGGCAGGGGTAGCACAGATGAAGTCCAAGGAAAGTGGCATTTCTTCACTCATCTCATTGTCTCTGCTCTAAAGCTCAGGGACCTGACTTTCGAGGCTGACAAAGTTTTTTATATGCATCTGTATAAATTTGATTTAGAAACTCTTTATTCTCCAAAAGGCAGCAGACACAAAGCGCATGTAAAAAAAATAAATTCAAAAATGAAAGTGCAGTCTTGAGGACTGTGGATGTCAGCAGCACTGCCCAGTGTTACTACATCAATGTGCATTAATTGAAATGCATAAGTGTAAATTAACAGCCTGTAGTGTTTTGGGAGACCTTGTTATACGTGAAAGAAGCAGTGTTTCTTGTGAATATTTAAATTTTCAGCCTAAATTTAACTTGTTGTGGAATATCTGGACATTAAACTACTACCTACAATGGGGAAAAGCCACTTCCACTGATAATTGATTTTTCTTGATGATCCTTCCCCCGTTCTTCCCTGTCTTGCCACAGGAGAGATGTCAGCATTAAATGACTTCTCACTGGGCTTGTTCTTGGTGGAGTGGTGGGTTTGGGAGGGCAGCAGGAATCCTGCTGTAATTCCAAATGTGACTTTGGGCTTTACCCCCTGGGAAGAGGCAGAGAGTTTCTCCTTGGCACCGAATTGCYGAATTTCTGTGGGTTTTTTGGGGAGTTGTGATGTTTGAACGAAGGATTTCTGTGTCTGGATGTGCCTGACATGTCCCGCGTTGCCTTGCAGCCCGCGAGCCCGATGGATCAGATGGGGAAGATGAGGCCTCAGCCCTACGGAGGGAACAACCCCTACACGCAGCAGGCGGGGCCGCAGGCGGGGCCGCAGCAGGGCCACGGCTACCCCGGGCAGCCCTACGGGCCCCAGGGCCCCCAGAGATACCCCATGGCCATGCAGAGCCGGACGCAGAGTGCCATGGGCAGCATCTCCTATGCACAGCAGGTACGGCTCCCCGAGCTCCCCGAGCTCCCCGAGCCTGGCACACACGGCTGGGCAGGCAGGGACGCACAGCCGGCCTGGGCTGCTTGGGGAAAATGGCATTTGTCCAGGCTGGGTTCTGTGCCACACCTGCATCCGGGTGGGATCCATAGCCTGGGAATCCTTGTCTCCAGGMGAGGCAGTGGCAGAGCAGTGAATCCAGCAAGGGAAAAATAAATAGCAGGGGAGGGAGATCCTCTTTCTGCTGTGCTGTGTTAGAGACACAGCTGTTCTTTGCACAAGAAATGACTCCAGGTCAGTTTTGGCTCATTACATGATCCAAGTGGCGCCTGCTGGACTGTTTGCAGGATCCAAAAGGCAATTTTGTTTTTTTTTTAATGTTTGGAGCAAGCAGTCTTTCCTTTCAATGTTACTTTTGTTGAAGGGTGATCAGATAGGGATCCCTAAAAACTTAGCTATGATGCCTGTTAGAACTTGGTTACTGCCAAGAATAATGTCACRCGCGAGTGACTTCTGCTGTTTTCTGGGAAGTATCTAGGTAGTGGCAATTCCAGTGCATTTACTGCTCTGAATTTCTGCTTCTGGAGCAGAATCTGTGTGTGTGTGTGAGAAACACCCTTGTGACTGGTTCACCTCCCTCTCTCCCCGTGCAGATGCCTCCGTACGGGCAGCAGGGCCCCAGCGCGTACGGGCAGCAGAGCCAGAGCCCCTACTACAACCAGCAGAGCCCTCACCCGCAGCAGCAGCAGCAGCAGCAGGCTCCCTACTCGCAGCAGCAGCAGCAGCAGCCCGCTCACTCGCAGCCCTCGTACCAGCAGCAGCAGCAGCAGCAGGCGCAGCCCCCGGCCCCGGCGCAGCCCGCGTACCCCCAGCCGCCGGCGCAGCCGCCCCATCAGCAGCCCCCCAGCCCGTACCCGCAGCAGGCGGCCCCGCAGCACCCCCAGGGCCAGCCCCCCTACTCCCAGCAGCAGTCCCAGTCGCCGTACCAGCAGCAGCAGGCGCAGCAGCCCGCGGCCCCCGCGGCGCTGGCCCAGCCCTCCTCGTCGTACCCGCCGGCGCAGCCGCCGCAGCAGCCCGCGGCCTACGGCCAGCAACGCTTCCCCCCGCCTCAGGTAGGCTGGCCTGCTCTGCTCCTGCTCCAGGGCACTCTGTGTGGGGCAAAGCTCCTGTTCTGTGCGTTAGAGCTGGTTAGTTGCGCACAGAGAGCTGGGTGGCACCACACGGGCAAACCTCCTGGTATTGGGTAACTGCACACAGAGAGCTGGTTAGTTACACACAGAGAGCTGGGTGGCACAACATGGGCAAAGCTGTTCTGTGTGTTAGAACTGGTTAGTTACACACAGAGAGCTGGGTGGCACAACATGGGCAAAGCTGTTCTGTGTGTTAGAACTGGTTAGTTACACACAGAGAGCTGGGTGGCACAACATGGGCAAAGCTGTTCTGTGTGTTAGAACTGGTTAGTTACAGAGAGCTGGGTGGCACAACATGGGCAAAGCTCCTGTTCTGTGTGTTAGAACTGGTTAGCTAGACACAGAGAACTGGTTAGTTACACACAGAGAGCTGGGTGGCACAACACGGGCAAAGCTGTTCTGTGTGTKAGAACTGGTTAGTTACAGGGAGCTGGGTGGCACAACATGGGCAAASCTSSTGKYYTSTCCCATGGCTCACAGAAGTGGTAACCAGCAAAAGCAAAACTTGGCTTTGAGGAGGAGAAAGAAAGCTTGGGACCTTTCAGCAAACACTGCAGTGCATCCAGAAGTGGAAGGGTTTCATTGACTTGCGTTGTTTGTGTAAAGAGGTACCTGGAGTGAGGGTGGGATGGTAAAGAAGCAGAGGGGCAGATCCAGGACAGCCTGGGGCAGAGTGTGTGATGAGGGAAAGCTGGGAATGGCTGTTCTGTCATGGCCCTGGACCTGTGCTCTCAGCTCTGAGCACTATCTGTGTGTGCTGGCTTTCAGTGCTGGCTCTCACCTCCTGTTTTGGGCAAATGTCACCAAGGGGCCATAAATCTGCCACCATGTGAGAATATCCCAGAGTGACTCCAACAGAGGCTTCATTGTATTCCCATTTGTGACTTTTTTCGTGTGTGTTGGTTGATGTTTCAGGAGTTATCTCAAGACTCGTTTGGGTCCCAGGCATCCTCTGCTCCCTCAATGGCTTCCAGTAAAGGGCAAGAAGAGATGAACTTGAATCTTCAGTCCAGACCTTCCAGCCTGCCGGTGAGTGGGGCCTGGCCYGAGGGCAATCAGCAGCACAGCAGGAAAATGAGCACTGGTCCTGTTCCACGTGGAAATGGGAACCATGGAGGCTGCCTGTGCTCTTTACTAAGTCATTAGCTTCTGGCTTCCCACTGGAGGTTGAATGTAATTTACAAAAGTAATGGATTTGAGAGGGAAGTTTAACCCTGAGTGCTCTGGTCTGCAGGTTCTGCCTAAAGCAGTTCATTCTGTGAGCTCCCTGTGTGCAGTGCCTGAAGTACCTGAGTGCTGTCAGAGTAGGCCCTGACCTCCAGGAAAATCCTTTTTTTTACCTTACTTTCCTGTTCCTTGGCCCACTGTGGCACTGGTGGCTGGCACTGGAGCATCAGTGGACTTCTCTGGTCCAGTCTGACTGAACAGTTGGTGAAAAAGACAAATTCATTGGTATCTGGAGTGAGAAAGATCAGTCCCGTGTAGCTCCTTCCTTGGCAGAGGGAGAATTGGATTTTCTTTGGCATCCTAAATCTGACTGTGCAGTGACCAGCTGGGGATGAGGTTAGTGCTCAGTGTTCCAGCAGGTTTTGGGCCAGAGTAGTTTAGTTTTGTGTTAAAACATCAAGAAAACAGAGAAGGGTTGGAAGTTTAGGTTAACTTGCACAAGTTGGTCTGTGCCTCTGGCTTGGAAGAAAAGTTTGGAGCTGCTGAGTTCCAGTTTTGCTGGTAACTTTTGTTCTAACCAGTAGGAAGTGAGTGAGGTTTTATTATTTTCTTTAGCCACTGGCTAAGTCAGTGCTGGGAGCTGCAGCTGGATTGGCCAGAGGAGTGAGCTGTGTGTAGAACTGACTTATTTTTGCTCCCAGCAATGAGAACAGCTTTGTTACCARCCCCTTGAAATAATGCCTTCAGATTGTGGGTACAAATTGTCACCCAAAATATAAAGTGATTCTAGTTCTGACCACCTAATGGGAGTAGTTGTGGGTTGTTGCTTTTTCTTCCCTTTTTTTTTTTCTTTTTTTCCCTTTGGACCCTGATTACAAAGATTTAATTTGTTCTGAGGCCTGAGGGGAAAAAAAGAATCTTTTTAAATAGCATGTTTCTTTCCACTCTGCCTCTCCACAAGTTCTTCCATGTGACCCATCTTCTGGCGAGGAGCTCAGGAGAAGTGAAGCCACTGAAGGAATTGAGGCAATTGCTCAGCTCAGAATGGTGGGAAGTCCTTTCAGAGGCACTGCTGATGGAGCCTGCCTGGATCCCCCTGATCCCTCTGCCTTGGATTATAGGAATTAGGAACCAGGCTTTGCAGAAGTGGCTCCTTCTCAGCACCAAGTGGGAGTTTGTGTTATACCTTGTGGTTAAATATATTTGGCCTTTTTCAAGTTGTCCCTTCTCCTGAGTAGTCTAAGAAAAGAAATCCATCCCAGCTGCAAGAGTGCAGGAACCTAGAAACAAGGGAATATCTGGTTTTCCTGGCTTTACCACCAAATAATTTGCATTTAAGAAATCAACCAGTCTTTAGCTTACCCAACCCTGGTGTATATTTGGCCTTTCTCTTCCTTAGTAGGCAAAAAATTAAAAAAAGGAGACTCACTTGTACATCTTTCATAATTCCTTGTTGTCTCTTTGGGATCCTGTAGGACAAGGACAGCACCAGCTGAGAAGGGCTTCAGGCAGGGATGCTGTGGGGTGTTGAAAGGCATCTCTGGGATGCTGGCAGCCAAATCCTTCTTTCAGTTTGCAGTGATCAATCTCCTGCACAGAGTTTGGCCTGGGGATGCACAGGAACACAAGATCTCCATGGAAGGGCACTATCAATTTCTTTTTATCTTCCTGATATTGCTCAGTCTGTCTAGTTGAGAAAGTTTTATCCTGCTCAGGAGGATTCCCAGATCCCTGTTTTGCCATTATGGATGACTTAGAGGAGCAGGGTTTGTTTGTGGGCTTTTAATTTTATTACAGAGTCCTGAGCCCTTTCCCAGGCCTGGTGGGTGCTGTGGAAAAGCTCACTGGGTATCCTGGAACTGGGGCAAATCGTGCCATGCATCATCTTTAATTAAACACAGATCAGTCCAGCAGGAAAAGGAAAAGGAGGTTCTGCTCTTTAGGTTCTTGGGAAGTGTTGAATTTATGTGCCCGGTGCCTTTACAAGTSCTTGGCCTTTGCACGTGGATATTGTGCATCAGTGTTCATGTTGGGATTCTGAGCAATAAAGGGAATATTCCTTTGGCTGGAGCATCACCCCTCAGGAGGTGCTGGTCTCCTGGCAGGGCCATGGTCAGGTTGTTCAGCTCCTGGGGCTGCTCTGGGATCTGCCTGAGGAATGTCCTGTGGATCCTTCTGGGTGGGGCCTGCAGGATGCCTTCCCAGTCGTGTTGTTGTGTCATTAACTAAACTTTCTCCCTGGTGCCTGTTAAAGAGCCCTGCCTCCCTGTGAGTGTCCTGGCTGCTCTCCCTTCCTGTGGCAGGCAAGCTGAGGAATTTCTCTGTAAGATTCACTCCTTCCCCAGGGAGTCTCCATCAGGATTGCAGCCAAACTAAACTTAGATTGCAATTGCACAGGAGAAGTGAAGTAGAGTATTTTGTGTCTGGGTGTAATAGAGGAATAGTGATCCTTGGGATAGATCTGTTTCTCCCAGGAGATTCCCTAGTTTCTTCTCCTTAGCAMAAAATTCTTCCTGGAGAGTTGTATCCAGTTTATTCAGTGCTAGCWTGGACTTTTGAGTCTTGGATTTTGAGGCTGAAGGAGTCACACATTTCCAGGTAAAAACTTCCTTCTGTGCAGCCATGGAAGCAGCTCTGGGGGAAGCAGATCGGATCCGTTTGGGTTTGGATTGCAGATCAGCTCTGCTGCAGAGCTCTTTGGAGTTTTGGGTTTGTTGGGAGGGTTTTTCTCTCTCATGGAACATGGGACAGGTTTACCTTGCCCCAGTCTCTGTCTCATGGGCTGCCTTGAAGGAGTTCCTGATGTCTTTGGGAAGGATGTGGAGCGTGAGGCGGGGGTTCCACCAGCCTGTTGATCCCTTCCCAGGCACACAAGTTGGCATCTCTGGTGTTTGAGCTCCCAGGTTGGCCCCAAAAGCCATTGATAAACCAGGAGGACAGAGTCTGGCAGGGTTTTGCAGGTCCTGACACAGCAAGGTCATGTTTGAATTTTTGTGGCAGCAAACTGGGTAGTTGGGGCAAAAATTTTGGAATTCCTACCCCAGAATGTTCTTAGTTTGGTCAGTGTAGTGGTGAGCCTGAGGGAGAAATCTCCTCCCTGTCCTGGACAGTTTATTTTCATCTTGTTGTAGAGTAGGAATAGTTTTAACCTCAGTATTCTGCTATTTTGCACTATTGGGAAACCATTTTGTTTATTTTGKGATGTTTCACTCTGGTTCATCTGTGAGTTTTGATCTGAAATGTGTCCTATCAATGGCAGAAAGGATTTTAACCAACTGAAAATATTCCTGATCCAAGRTTAATTTCTGGGTGTGGGTTCTGGCCTTGGGTCTTTGCAGTGTAGATTGAAGGAAATGAGTTTTTGTTGGGTGGGGAGAGGAATGAGGCTGCAGAGCTTTGGCAGAAAAATCTTGTCAGTGAATGTCCCCAGCAGTTGTGGGGTGGTTTTGGTTTGATTATCTCTCCCTCAGTGGAGCAGTTGCTGAGCTGGGGCACTGGAGGCTGTCAGGAAGCACTGCCTGGGCTCTCCATTCTTTCCAGCTGGTCATTTCAGCTGCTCTGGGAGTGCTTGAAGTGGAATAAAGTTGAGCTCTGTCAGCTGCGTCCCCTGACCTGGAAATAATCAATGCAACAGGCTGAAATGCAGCAAAAAACTGTCAGAGCTGCCATGGAGGGAGGCAGGCAGCCTGCTTCCTAAAAATTTCAGTTTAAAATGAATAATTTTGGCAACTTTTTCAGGGAGCAGGGAGAAGGAGCCTTTTATAGTTRAATCTGCTGGTCACTTCAAACCCTTTTTTTTCCCCTCTCCTTTTTTTCTCTTTCCATATGGGACTTCCTGCTTCTGTTTGGTTTGTGTTTGGCCTTTTGAGCTGTCTTATTGCTTGCCTTAGGAGAGGGATTAGCAGTGTGTGCATTTCAAAGCAGGGCAGCACAGTGGATATGCAGATAAAGCCACCAGCACCCCAGGCTTCCCCAGGAGCACCTGAAGCTCTGGCAGTGCAGATCCCTCCCTGCCTTCAGTTTGTGCCATCTGCAGGGTTTYATCCCAGGCTGTGGTGATAGTGGAAGGTAAAAATGTGTTTTTCCTTGTTCAGTGCTCCTGTGCCCAAGGTTTTCTTGTTGTGTGACTGTGCCCAGCATTTCTGCATAGTTCCTTGGGAAGGCTGTGCCTTTTCCCCCAGTTTTTATATTTTGTTAACTGTGCAGAGCATCTCCTGAGCCACCCCGACCTTCAGCTGCTCAGTGACACCTTTCACACTCAGCCCTGCCCCAGGGCAGCTTTGCTGCGTGTCCGCGGGGCAGTTCTCTGTCCTGCCAGCCCTTCCTGGGGGTCTGAGGGGAGCTGGTCCCCCTGTGCCAGGGGTTCTCCCCTCCCCAGAGCATCCCAGGGGAGCCGCTGCAGGAGCTGCACTGAGCGCTGTGCTCAGTGCCGGGCTCGTTTCCTGTTTCTATTCTGGTCTAGAGCAGCTCAGCTCGGCTTCCTGCCTGCGCCTCGCTGCATTCCCCGCAGCCCAGCCCTTCCCTCAGCCGCCCTGCTCCGGCTGGGCAGCACRGCTGGGACCCCCATGGGACCCCCCGGGCCAGCCATGGTGAGAGCTCACTGCTGGACAGGAGGCTCTGCAGGGTGGGCAGCCCTGGCCAGGGGTCCTGGCTGTGCTCTGTGCTCTGCTGCTCACATCCCTGTGTGCCATGGGCCCTGAGCCCTCCCAGGGCAGGGTGAGCCCCCTCCCAGGGCAGGGTGAGCCCCTGCATGGTCAGGGTGAGCCCCTGCTGTGCCCAGCCCCTGCTCTGCCCAGCCCCTGCTCTCCCAGCAGCTCGGGCTGCAGGCCAGGGAAGTCAGGCTTTCACTTCCTCTCTGCTGCTGCCTGGGCTCACTGCACACCCTTTAAAAGGTGCAGAAGCCTCTTGTGAGTCTGACGTTGGATGTTTGATGCTCAYCCTCTTCCCTTTCCATGCAAAGAGCCCTGCCAGAGGGGGAGCCCACCCCTCACCCTCTTCCCTTTCCATGCAGATCAGCCCTGCCAGAAAGGAGCCCACCGTGCTGGGAGGGAGGGGCTGTGCTGGTGGGACCCTCCTCTGGAGGCTGTTCAACCCTGGGGTGCTTCAGACACCACCACACCTGAGCTCTTGCTCCACAGGAGTAATTTCCCTCTTGCTGTGCTTCTGGCATGCTGGATTGACTTGTCTTGGAGACATGAGGGATCATAAATACCATGGGGAAAACGCTTCCCACGTGGTGCCCACGTGTGGRGCATGGCAGGGGCCCAAGGCTTGGGATGCTCCCATGGGCTGGGATGGGTCACACCAGGATCCCAGTCAGCCCTGGTAACTGGAGGAGTTGTATGGTTGGTTTTTATTGCAGTTTTGAATCTGGAAAGAAGAAGCTTCTATTAAGGGAAAGGAAAAAACAAGGTTTAATTTCCTGAAACGACGAGAAGTGACATCTCCAGGCATGGACTGTTCTGGCGCCCTGACCCGGAGGGCAGCCTGGCCTGGGCCAGGTTTCCATGGATATGGTGCCTCTTCCTGTGCCTGCTCACTGCTGTGAGCCAGGAGCAGYTCCCTGATTCTCTCCAAACGTGTCTCAGCCTCCCCATCCCACCCAGAGCAGCACCCAGCCTGGGGTGGCACTGCAGACAGCTCTGGATGGAAGTGGCTGCTCTGAGGATGCCCCAGTGCCAAGGGGCCAAACCCTTCCCACAGGTACCAGGGAGTTTGGGAAGGAGCTGCAGCCTCCAGYTGTCCCTTAGAATCAGTCCAGGATCACAGACTGGGTTRGGTTGGGAAGGACCCTAAAGATTATCCGGTTCCAACCCCCTGCCATGGGCAGGGACAACTTCCAGGGGAAGAACCACTGCATTCAGCACACTTGCAGATGCCTGAGACCTTAGAAATCTTGTTCTGTCCTAAAATCTTCCTCCCGCTTTTTTAGAAATTGATTCTGTCGCTGTTAATTGTTTCAGAGGCTGATGAGAATACTAAAAGCTGATTTTATCTTTAAATCCAAAGTATTGCCTGAACAGGGGCCTTTTAAATTTTGTAATAATTTCAGCCTCTTGCCTTTGCTGCTTCCCTTTGCCCACCGTGGCTGGGGAGGTTGGCATGGTGGCACAGTCACGTGCTGGGATGACTAAATGCTTTGGAGTGTCAGTGTGTGGAACATGAGCCTGGAAAGCRCCTTCCAGAGAAGCTGGGGAATGGGAACATCCTCGTGTCTGGCAGTGCAAGGGGAGCTTCCTGCCTCCTCCTGATCCTGGGTTTTCTGGGAGCTGGGGCTCATCCTCAGACTTGGATGAGGAAAGTCCTGTGGAAGGAAAACAAAAGCTCTGTGAATAAGCAGGTCTGTCAGCTGAGACCTGCACTCATCTCCCTCCTGCACCTCCTTCCTATTGATGGCTTGGAGATCCCTGCRTCCCCACACCTGCCCGAAATCAGGGAGAGCATCCCCTGGTGCTGCTGCTGTGTTGCTTCCTCCTGTGCCCAGATCCTYCTGCCTCTTCCCCACAGCTTGTTTAGAGGTCAGGGTTGCTGTGGGAGCTGGAGGTGTCRCCCTTTTGTGCTGGATGGACAGGACAGCTTCTGGGACAGCTGAAGTGACACTGACCTGGCCAGAAAAATTCGGCATTTTCGTGCTGCTTTGGATGTTTGATGTACCAACCTTTGTGAAAAGCTGGGAGTCCTTTTTGTCAGCTGAGCAGCCTCCAAAGGGTTAAATGGGAGCTCCTGTGTGGGGTTTTGCTGTTGCATCTCCAGGGTCCTGTGGAAGAGCCCGGGTGGGAATGCTGCCCTTCCACACGGCGGCTTCTCCCTCCAGCGACATCTTGTTCTGTGGATGAATCATGGTGCTCCTTCTCCACTTCGTGCTGCAACCACAGCTCTGAATCTCTGCTCTCCAAAGACGGAGAAGATGAGATTTGCTCGTCTGCTCCATGCTCGGAGGGGGAGGAAAGCCCCCTCGCCCTCCCTTTTTTTTAATATATTTTATTTTATTTTATTTGGAGGGGGAAGAGAAGGAGGGGTGGCACAGGGAAGGAGCAGGAGATGTGATTAAAGCTCCTGCCGAGGAGATCTGTGGGAGTGGAGTATCGACCTCTGAAAAATCAATGGCTGCTGCGGTAGCTGTTCCGCAAGGCTCCGGTGCAGGAATGTGGCACAGCCAGCAGCCCTTCCCCTGTCCTGCCTGCTCCATCCCAGCCTGCTCCCTGCCAGCCCACCACCCTCACCTACATCTACTGAGCTGGATTAGAGCAGCAGCTTATTTTTGCAATCAGAGTAAAATTTCTCRTGTGGCACCGAGCCCCTCCTCCTGCCAGCCTCCCTTCCCTGCAGTGCAGCTCGAGCCAGCAGCTTCTCCCAGTTTGTCTGAAGCCAGCCTGGAAGAATGAGCTTTTCAGCTTCTTTTTTGAGCAAGGAAACTGCACGAATCTCTCTGGCATGTTCCAGTCCYCATCTTAGGTTTGTAATTGCCAGCGCTGCTGCCTGAGAGGAGCTGAACTCCTTGGAAGGGAAGGGAATATGGACTCTGCAGCAGAGCCTTGCTGAAGCCTTGATGCTGTTTGTTTTAGTGGGCAGGTGTTTTCCCCTTGAAGTAGTAAAGTCTAGCACTTCCTTCCTCTCTGTAAGGACTGTGGGGAGGAGTGAGTGGCACGTGAGGACTCCCAGGTCCTTGTGGCACACTCAGTTTGGTACCAAACTCGATGTTTTTTCTCTTGCTGAACTCAATTCTTGTTGCTCTCATGTCACCCCTGCTCAGATCAGAGGTGGAGCTTCCAGGGACATATCCAAGGGGCCAATCCCAGTGACTTCATTGCAAATAAATCCCTTTGTTCCTTCTGACTGCTGGTCTTGTCCCGTTTTGAAGGAGGGTGTCTCCTTAGTGTACTGTCCAGCCCATAGCCCCAAGGTGCTTTTGGTGCTGGAAAGATGGACTCGTGTTCCTCTCCACAGTGACTGGTGGTGGAAGAGCAGAGTGAGGGGAATGATGGCCATCCCTGGCACACTGTGTGTTTTTGGGATAGGACAGGACTTGGAAGATCTCTGTTCTGACTCTTGATTTGTCAGCTTTGGGGACACTGGATGAGAAATCYCTCTGGATGAGAAGCATCAGCTGGGTTTCCACTGGAGCTGAACTTGTTCCCAAGCTCCAGCTTCTGGTTTCTGCTGGGGGAGCAACCTGGAAGAGGCACAGTGGGAAAGCTCTGGGGCTGCAGGGCCTCTCCAGACCCTGCTGTCACATCTGTGAAAACCTCAGGTTCCTTTGTGGGGGTGCTGTGAGTGGAGCATGGGGAAGTCTCCAGGAGAAAGTGTTCTGTGGAGCATGAGAGGCAGGATTTGTCTGTGCTGCCAAAGGAGGAACGAGTCTATCCATGTCCCCAAAATAGCAGGGAGATCCTGCCAGTCAGCTGTGTGATTGTTGTGATAGAGAGGATTGAGGTATTTTGGGTGTGGAAATAAAGGGGAAGGAAAGGACAAGCTTGTGATTTTTAAATGTTGGTAGTTCTTGAGTAAGTGGAAAAGCAACTGCACAGAAAAAGAGCTTGTAATAGAAAGTGAGTATTTCAATCAGAAGGAAGGAAGAGGCTTTTTCCCTTTCAGAAAAAAATGGGGAATAAATTTAGCCATTGTTCTCTGGTCTTGCTTGTGAGCATCTTATGGAAACAACTGGCCTTACAGAATTTATAAACTGCAGCACATGCCCATCTCAGACCATCATTTCCCTGAGTGCTGTCTGGTGATCTGATCGTGTGAGATCATTCCCTGTTCCSCCACGCTTCCCACGTGGAAGGGCCGAGKYTGGGATGGGCAGGGGAGGCTGCAGTCCCTGCTCAGGAATTCCTTTTGCTTTCTGGTCAGTCTTCCTGCTCTTCCAGATCAGTGGGATGGGCCGGAGCAGAGCCTCGAGTCTCTCTGCTCCTCTGGGACTTTGTTACCTTGATCTTAAGCGTTTTTGGCTGTTTCATCTCTCTGTTTGTTTAACAAATGAGCTGTATCAGATAGAGGGGTGCTGGTTCCTGCTGCCAGATAAAAGAATCCCGGCTGTTTCCAGCACAAACCCCCGGCTCCTTGTTCTGCCRTGCCGGGACTTGCAGGGATTTCCGTGCAGGGCTGAGCTGCCCTGGTCCCTGCCGCGGGCAGCGGGCGGTGTGGCTGCGGGCAGGCTTTGCTGCGGTGGGAGCAGGAGGTGCTGTGCTGGTTGCTGC
>JACDOX010000166.1:1131621-1145377 GCA_014549065.1 Cardinalis cardinalis
GTGTGGCTGCGGGCAGGCTTTGCTGCGGTGGGAGCAGGAGGTGCTGTGCTGGTTGCTGCCCGGGCGGTGTGGCTGCAGGCAGGCTTTGCTGCGGTGGGAGCAGGAGGTGCTGTGCTGGTTGCTGCTCGTCAGCAGCACTGGCAGCCCCGCGCTGGCACCGGCCCGGCTCGGGCATCCTCTCTCTTACAGCTGGAACCGCTCCCTCCCCGGGTCCCCGTGGGCTTCCGCTATCAGGTCACATCCCAAAATAACACTG
The DNA here is from genome assembly GCA_014549065.1 of Cardinalis cardinalis. NCBI lineage: Eukaryota > Metazoa > Chordata > Aves > Passeriformes > Cardinalidae > Cardinalis > Cardinalis cardinalis. The sequence continues at coordinate 1,131,878 of JACDOX010000166.1, forward strand.
GGCAGTATTTCAAGTGAAGAAACTCAGGCTTTGGGGCTGCAGCCAGCCTGGAGTGTGAGATTCTGTGTGAAATAGTTGGAATCCCTCCAGCGTTTTTGATCTGCATGGCAGATGAGCAATAAAATGCATAAAAAACACATTGGAAACACGTGAGGAAATTCTCCAGACCCTGACGTTTCCTTGAGTTGGCAGAGCTGCTGCTGCCGAGCCTCACCTCCTGTCTGGGCTCCCTGGCTGTGCTGTGGGAGAGGGGAGAGCCCTTCTCCTGCTGCTGTGCCTTCCCAGGGCTGCTCCTGGTGCTCCGTGGGAGGCAAATGAAACCTCGCGGGCCCTCTGCTCTTGGGCAGCATCCAGAACCCCCTGACGGCAGCAGGGCTCCATTATTTCCATCAGGTTTCATTGTTTTTAAAGGTTCTCTGCTGCAGCTGCCCTGAAAACAGGCTGTAGGGAGATGCAGGGATTTCCTTTTCCCCTGCTTCGAGGGTGGCAGAGCTGGAGGTGTCTTTCAGGTTTGATTAACCCCTGGTGCCCTGGTGCTTGACATCCTGAGRGAGAATTTGATGGGAGGAAACCAGCTCCCCCCTGATGAGCTGCTGGGGCTCAGACATTCCAGTCCATGTTTTCTCCTTCCCCTTGCAGGAGTTTCCCTTCTGAGCAGCTCAGTCCTGCTGAATAACACACTCAGAAAATGCTGCTGTGCTGGCAGAACCCTTCTTTGCTGGGAAATGACTTTATTGTTGGAATTCATAAAACTTACCTGTCTTTGGAGGTGAAAGTCACTTCAGGAGTTACTCGATTTTCACAGTCCTGTTTCAACTCATGTCCCAACAGCTGGGAAAGGGAGATGTGYAATTCACTTCCAACTCATTTAAACGGATAATCTGGGAGCCTGATGCACAGCTGAAGCTCTGGGGGTCCCTCCTGGTGTGTCAGCAATGGGGCACAGCCACCCAGGACCCACCTGCTTCATTAAAACGGGATGTTTTTAAATGCCTTGAGTACTAAAGCATTGATGCACAGGCAAGGTGGAAGGCATGAGCTCTGCAGATTGTTATCTGCTTCTTAGGAGTTAATTTTCAAACCGTTTTTAATGTTCCTTCATTTTATGTCCTGCAGATATTTGGTGATTCAAACTAAAACTACCTTCATGTATTGAAGGGACAAGCAAGTGTTTCCATCCAGCTGTAGGCTGGACTGAACTGGTTTCTGGACATTCTGATCCCGTCACGGGCTCTGGGGGGAATCTTTGTGTGTCTTGTATCAGTGGCTGCAGTTGGGTGCAGTAAATCTCAGTGAGAGGAGTGTTTTGCTCTTGATTGTTTGTGTTGGTTGATGCTTTTTAATGCAAAATGTTGGAAATAATGTCTCTTTACTCCCACTTCAGATGGTTTCTGCAGTAGGAATGTGGGATTTGTCAAAGTTGTCCAGGGAAAAACACCCAAATAGCTGCATAAAGGAGCAATGCTTTTGATGTTACAATAGGAAAGTAGTGAAAATTGCAAGAGATCTCAGACACTATTTTTAGGCTTTTTCTGCAGTTTTTTAGCTTTCCTTGAGATAAAACAAAGCTTTTTTTTTTTTCCCTCAGGAAGATAATACTTGAACAGTAAGCAAATACACCTCAGAGACTGTGGTGCAGGAAATGAGCTCTCCAACAGGAGCAGTAATGGAAGGGGAGGGAGGACACGCTCTGCACTAAATCATCCCACCAAGTGTCTGGGCTCTGCAGCTCCAAAGTAACACTGGCCAGCATTTGTTAGAAGCATTTTGTTCAAATTCCATTAAAACAGAGGAAATTGCTGTGCTGGAGCAGCGGGAGGTGGTGCTGAGGCCCAGCTCTGCCCTCTGGATGTCACAGTCCCACGGGGGTGGTGAGGTGCTTGGGTGTCACCGTGTTGGCTTTTATTCCTCCGTAATTCCACTTCTCCACTTTTATTCCTCCGTAATTCCACTTCTCGCCGAGTTCCACGTCCCGGCTGTGCTGTCAGAGCCTTTGCAAGCCCCCTGGCAGGCAGGGTTGGGTGTGGGGGCTCCTGCTCCCCAGGGCTGAGGAGTTGCAGTGTCTGTTGCAGGTCCACGTGCACTGCCAGGGCTGGGAAAGCATTCCCTGCCCTGCTGCTGAACCAGGAGCTGTGCTGTCAGTGTGAGTGGAACCAGGCTGTCCAGGTGATTTATCAGCTGCCTCGGCCTTTCTCYGTGGGGTTTAAATGAGGTTGGCTCTGCTTGTGCTGTTCAGCTGAGTTCTGTGCAGGGAAAATGACCTGGGATTCCCTYAGGGCTCACCCAGAACCCTTCTGATCCAGAGCTGATTGCTCTGGAAGACTTAGGAAGGGTAAGTGAAGTCCTGGTAAGCTTTGGCCTCCACTTSTTCACCTGCCGTGATCCTTTGAACCTCTGGCAGAGATTTTATCTAATCCCTGGAATAGTTACAACTTCCCAGCTTTCTGTTCAAATAGGCTGCCACTTCCTCTGGCTGGGGCTGCTCCTGGCTCCTTGAGTGCAGGCCAAGCCTGAGCAGCTGATGCACCTTGTTAGCAGCCAGCCAGCACAATTGGGCATGCTGGATCCGATCTGCACATCAGCTCCTTGGAATTAGCYCCGTTCCACACTTGCCAGCTGGTTCTTGATGCTGTGACAATTGGAGGTTTCAGCTCTCTTAGGCTTTTTGTGCTTTTCTTCTGCAAGGTGAATACATGCAGGAGGAAGGGTGTTTTCTAGCCTTGCCTTCGAGAAAAGCTAAACTTTACAGGTTGATGCAGTAACTGCTAATTTTTGCTGTCTTTGAAGAAAGGGAAGTGGGAACCCTGAAGAGTATTTTATGGTTTTCTTTTAAATCTCTGTTTAGTTTGTTTTTATCCATCTCAAGTGAGTAGTTTCCCAGCTCATAGGAGGTTTATGAATTAATTATGGTGAGGCAGGAGTTTTCTGTCTTTCAGAGGCTGAGCCACATTTCCCTTCCAAGCCATGATCACATGGACTGTCTCCTGTGTTTGCAGTTTTACGTGTGCTGTTGATGCATTCTTTAACTTCCCACCTCTAAACTGAATTAAAAGGAGAATTAGCCAATTGTTTGGGCCAGCAGCAAACCAGCTCAGGAGCTCCTAGGTTCATACTGGCAGCAGGATAAGACACGTCTGGCAGCTGCCTCAGTCTGCAGCAGCCTTTGGTACCAGCAGTAAACAGAGTTCACTGACTCCTGTGTGCAGCATGCCCAGGGACAAGTGCTCCTCCTGAGCAGTGTGTGAGAGAGCAGCCCCGTGGCCCTGTGGTTTCTGATGTGTTTCTGTGCCCTGCAGGACCTGTCTGGTTCCATAGATGACCTGCCCATGGGGACCGAAGGAGCCCTGAGCCCTGGAGTAAGCACATCAGGGATTTCCAGCAGCCAAGGAGAGCAGAGTAACCCAGCTCAGTCTCCTTTCTCGCCACATACCTCTCCTCACCTGCCAGGCATCAGAGGACCCTCCCCCTCCCCAGTTGGATCTCCAGCCAGCGTTGCTCAGTCCCGCTCCGGTCCCCTGTCCCCTGCTGCAGTCCCAGGTAACCTCTCAGCCCGGCTCTGCTGGGGCTCAACTGTGCTGCCCAGTGGGGAGGAGCTGCCCAGAGCTGCCCTGGGTGCTTACTGAGCTCCTCTGAGCCCCTCTGCGTGTGTGAGAGGTTTCTGGGGGTGGGTGAGGTGCTGGCGAGCCAGCAGTGCCCGTGCTCCGGCCTGAGTGACCACTTGCTGCTGTTCTCCCCTTGTCCTGGGCTTCTCTGGGGTTCTGGGATGTGACTCTGCTGCCTGCTGGGTGTGTGGAGGTCTGTGCTGATGGTGTGTGTCCTTTGTGTGGCCCAGGCAATCAGATGCCTCCCCGCCCTCCCAGTGGCCAGTCGGACACGATCCTGCACCCCTCCATGAACCAGTCGAGCATCGCGCAGGACCGAGGTGGGTCACACCCTGCTGGCTCCAGTTCCCTGCCCTGGGGACCTGGCTTCTGTGGGGCTGAGCACTGGAAAGCTGCCCCAGGACTACAGGCTGAAGTGTTGAGGTGCCTTGCAGCAAATTCAGCTGTTGGTGGCTGTTTGGCCTCTGAATGTTCCATCCAAACCGGTGCTTTGGCTTYTAAGATGTTTTCTCTGGCTTCTTAATATGCTTTAAGCTTCAAAACAAGGGGTGCTCACAACAATATTGTTTGCCTTTCCCCTTTGAGAGAGTAAAATTTTGGGGGGAAAATGCATGTAAAATTTCAGCTCTCCTGGCTGAAGGCATAGAGTTGTCACCCTGAGGAAACAAACAAGTGAACAAAAACCAAGAACAAGAAGCCCCAAAGATTTGCAGAGCTGTGCTGGCTTCTGCTGTGACACGAAGGGGTTTTTTTTCTGACTAAAACAGGAAATTGGATCTGTTATCTGCTCAGATAACACCAGCTCCTTAATGCAGCCACTAAAATGTGTCCAGGCTGTTGCTGGAAGGATTTTGTCGGTGTGCTGGGAGCTGTTCCCTGGCACACACGTGTGCGCTGGCAGCTCGGGATGCTTTGCACTAATGATTTTTTCCCTCCTGGTGTGCAGGGTACATGCAGAGGAACCCCCAGATGCCCCAGTACAGCTCCCCCCAGCCCGGCTCAGCCTTATCCCCCCGGCAGTCCTCGGGAGCACAGATGCACGCCGGCATGGGGCCCTACCAGCAGAACTCCATGGGGAGCTACGGACCCCAGGGCRGCCAGTACGGACCTCAAGGTGGGAACGGGGCCAGCAAAGGCCTCTCTCTGTCCTCATGTCTTGTTGGGGCCCCAGGTTGCCCAGAAAAGCTGTGGCTACCCCATCCCTGGAAGTGTTCAAGGCCAGGTTGGAGCAATCTGGGATAGTGGAAGGTGGCCCTGCCCATGGGATGATCTCCAAGGTCCCTTCCAAAGGACTCCATGATTCCATGATAAATGTTTTGATTTGTCCCCTCTTAGTCTGTGGGTGGTACCAACCAGAGCTTTGCTCCTGTTGAGGTTGATGGGATATGTTGCTTTCAGGGATAGCTGTATTTCTAAAAGTAGGATTCTTCCTCCTTATTTAGGAATAAGCAGATTGTGCATCCCATGTAATTGTGACAAAGGGATGGCTCTTTTTGGAGAGGAAGATGATGAAGTGGTGCCAGTTTTGGGAAGGGTTAATGTGGGATTTTCCATCCCRTCCTGGGCCATTTAGCTCTCTGTGCTGGGTTGAGGTTTGGGAGAGTTTCAGGCAGCTTCTGAATCGATGTTGTTACTTGGCTGTGTCAAAACACATTTTACGTGGCTTATATCCAAGTACTTTGACTTTGTGTTGAGGTGTGAACACTCCCCCTCATCTCTGTTAGTGATCTTTAAATATTTGCCGATAGAGGATTTCCGTGGTGATTCATGAGCGGAGCGGGGTGAGTGACGCCGTGTTCCCCTGTGCTCTCTCCCCAGGAGGGTACCCCAGGCAGCCAAACTACAACGCCATGTCCAACGCCAACTACCCCAGCCCGGGCATGGGGGGCACCATGAGCCCCATGGGGGCGGGCAGCCAGATGCACGGCCAGAGCGGGGTGCCCCCGTACAGCGGGCTGCCCCCGGGCAGGATGGGCCACGGGGCCATGGGCAGCCGGCCCTACGGGCCCAACATGGCCAACATGCCCCCCCAGGTGGGCAGCGGGATGTGCCCCCCGCCCGCCGGCATGAACCGCAAGGCGCAGGAGGCGGCGGCCGCCGCCATGCACGCCGCTGCCAACTCCATCCAGAACAGGTAGGGGGGCGCGGCTGGCGCAGGGCTGGCACGCCTCGCTGCAGGGGGCTGGGGCTGCCTCTGGGGGAGCGCTCGCAGAGCCTTCTGGAGGTTTCTGCCCTCCCTGGAGGTTTGTCCTCCGTGGGCGTTTGTTCCCCAAGTGAAGTGTTAAAAAGGAAGAGAGTAAAGCCTGGAGGAGCTGTGTGTGTGCTGGAATGCCCAGAGCAGCTGTGGTTCCCCCATCCCCGGCAGTGCTCAAGGCCAGGTTGGACACAGCCTGGAGCAGCCTGGCATAGTGGAAGGTGTCCCTGCCCCATGGTGGAGGTTAAATCTTTAGAGTCTGTCCAACCCAAACCATTCCAGCACTCTATACGTCATTTATGACATACTTAGGGAGTTTTTAATGTTCACAGGTGGAATTATTTAACTCTGAGATCCCTTCAGTTGTTTTTGCATTTTGCTTTCTGGTATTCTCTGTTCCCTGGGTGATTTTGAGATGCTGCCCCTGTGCTGCAGCCCCTAAACCCAGCAGCCACMCAGCTGTGTGTGTGATCCAAGGCTTTGCTTGTCCACTGTGAGGAACTTCTTCCTTTTAGGGCCTTGATGAGCAGCTGTGGGAAAGGAGCTGGAATTCAGCTCTGAACTTTGCACAGTTTTCTGTGGTTGATTTCTCCTTTATTGCCCATTTCAGAGTAGGTGTGTGTGGCCTACCAGAATGCCAGGGGAGCTRTGAAAGTGCTCTTAAATTGGGGTCTCCCAGAACTGGTAGATGTATTTGTTGTCTGACTGGACACTGCTCTTCATCCTCACCTGAGGGCTGCTCCTGCAACCCCCTGCTTGTACCTGTGGCTGCCAAGGCTCAAGTTCCCAAACCCCAATAAAGGCACCCAAGCCTGTCCCTTTGAGGAAGGAGTTTGAGCCACAGTTGTGTGGGAGGTTTGTGATACATGAAAAACAGTGCTTCCAGCCCAGGACATTCCACCGTTCTAAATCCTGTATTCTCACTACACTGCCCAGGGCTGCAGAGTCTGCAGGTTAAAGGCAATTTCACAACTGAAATGAGGCTCAGTTTGTGGATGTAGGAGAACAAGATGAAGGGTGAAAATGTTCAGAGCTCAAGTCCCACTTTCCAAAGGGTTTGCATCCCCTTTTCTCTTGAGAATGTGACTTGGGCTCTGGGTTCTGAGCTTTACAAGAGCGCCTGATCTTTGTTCTTCTCTTGGAAAAATGGTTTGGGGCAAGTCACTTCTCCATGTCCTTTTAAAGTTTCTTTTAGCAAAGCTGCTTCCTCAGAAGGCAATATCCCAGCAGTGCCTAATGTGTGGAGTAATTGTGTGTTTCTTCCTCCTCCAGGCCTCCTGGTTATCCCAACATGAACCAGGGGGGAATGATGGGCACGGGGCCTCCTTATGGGCAGGGAATTAACAGCATGGCTGGCATGATGAACCCCCAGGGGCCCCCCTACCCCATGGGGGGCAACATGGCCAACAACTCTGCAGGTAAGCCAGAGCTTTAGGACTTCACTGATGTCATTGCCTGGAAGGAGAATCAGTGTTAAAGATTCCTTTAACTTCCCAGGGATGGCAGCAAGCCCTGAAATGATGGGACTCGGGGATGTCAAATTAACACCTGCAACTAAAATGAACAACAAGGCAGATGGGACGCCCAAAGCAGAATCCAAGTCAAAGGTAAAACGTTCTGGGTTTTGTTTTTATTGACTCCCATCCTCCTCAGCATCCAGGGAAATAAAGCCATGTGTTGTGTTGGATTGAACAGTGTGAGAAATGGAGGGGAGCGCTTCCCAGTCCTGTGGGAGACATGGATTTCACCTGGAAAACAAATTCAGTATTAGGAATTATTACCTGCCGCAGTGAAACTGCCAAAAGCAGCGTAAACAAACCTGAGTTTGTTGGTGGAGTGGGCCTGGAGCGAGTCAGCTCTCAGCTGGGACGYGGTAACTAAAGTGTTGCAGTTGTTTCACAAACAGACCTCTCACTAATCCTGTATCAAAGCCAGAAGAGGGAGGCAAACAAGTTCTTCAGGGAGTGTTTTTCTTTGCATTGCTGCTACCAGTTTCAAAAGAACCACCCAAAAAGCAGTTTCTGAGCCCCTGGTCTCCTCCTTTGCTACCTGAAGGAAAAMAAATGCTCAGCAGGTTTGATCCCCGTGCCAGCAGCAAGAAGATCCAGGAGATCTCTCACTTCTGCTCCTGTGTTCTGGCATCTGCCTCTCTTATTTATGGCAAAAGAGGACCTGAATGCTCTTGGCCACAAATCAGGGCTGCTCTGTCCTGGTCTGTGCTGTGAAGGAATCTCATGTGCCATGAACATGCTCAGTTCTGGGTCYAGGGTTCACCTGAACATCATCAGGTTTGAGGAACACTTCTAGTTCAGGAGCTCATTTTTAAGTAGGGATTTGGAGTGCCAAAGCCATCTCTGCCTCCACTCCAGGTGTGAAAGACACAGGAGCAGGCACAGCAGGAGGAGACAGGGCCAGATGGCCCCTGGGACATGGGGGAGCTGCTGTTGTGTCGCTCAGTCCTGATCTCTCTTTCCTTCTCCTAGAAGTCCAGTTCCTCTACCACGACCAACGAGAAGATCACCAAGCTGTACGAGCTGGGAGGGGAGCCCGAGAGGAAGCTGTGGGTGGATCGATACCTGGCCTTCACTGAGGAGAAGGCCATGGGCATGACCAACCTGCCAGCCGTGGGCAGGAAGCCCCTGGACCTGTACAGGCTCTACATCTCTGTCAAGGAGATCGGGGGATTGACTCAGGTCAGTGACCCCAGCACAAAGATCAGCTTTGGGGCAGATGTGAGCCATGAATTTCCATTTAGCCTTAACAGTTTATCTGTTTTATTTCTGTAAATAAAACCCAGCACCCTTTAAGGGAGCCAGATGTCTGCTCTCCCTTTGTCTGGGTGAGAACAGTCTGTGGCCAGATCCAGTCCAAGCCCTTTTTCCCTGCTTGCCCGGTGCAAAGATTGGTGACACTGTCTTTGTCTTTGCATCTGGCTGTCAGCTGACCTCGTGCCTAATTTGATTTGCAATCTGTCCCTGGAAATCTGAAAAGTTTTCTGTAGGTGAAGAAGGGAGTTCAGTGGTTTTGGGGTTGCTCTGCTTGGCCCTCAGTGCATCCTTTGTGTGAGCTGGGAAGGGTTGATGTGTCCTCCGGGAGGAGGTACAGCTGGGATTTGGAGTTCAGAGCCTCCTGTTTGGTCGTGCAGGTCAACAAGAACAAGAAGTGGCGTGAGCTGGCCACCAACCTGAACGTGGGCACGTCGAGCAGTGCAGCCAGCTCTCTGAAGAAGCAGTACATCCAGTGTCTGTACGCCTTCGAGTGCAAGATCGAGCGCGGCGAGGACCCCCCGCCCGACATCTTCGCAGCTGCTGACTCCAAGAAGTCCCAGACCAAGATCCAGCCCCCATCTCCAGGTGAGGCCAGGCCCTGGTTTGAGCAGTGGCTGTGAGCAGGAGGGTCTCTGGCACTGTGCTGGGGGCCAGGCTGGTCCAAACTGCCAAACCCCCCCACACTGTTCTCTGGCTGTGCGGGAGAAAAATGCTTGGGTAAAGTGGGAGTGGATGAGACTGGGAGTGAGTTGAGCCTCTGGGGATAGTTCAGTTTTGTGTGTCCAAGCTCCGGATTAAGCTTGAGAAAAAGGAAAACCTAAAAATACACACACACACACACACACACACCCACCCCTCTGTGCTTGCTGCTGCATCTCTCTGGTGGAGAGGGAGCTCTGGAGTTTCCCTGCAGGGTGGCTCCAGCAGCAGCCCTTGTTACTGCTCCTGTTTGGGAGCCCACTGCCAAAGCTGAGCTGCTTTGGACTGTGCCAGTGATACCTTCTGGGAGGAGAGGCTGCATGTGGGTGTGCACTCACCCTCCTCAGGAATTCCTGCTCTCAGCCCTCAGCAGGAGYCAGGGAGGACATTCTGAGGCTCTGTGCACAGAGCACTGGGGGCCTACAGYAAGCTGGGTGCTTTAGGAATCTTTAAAATGCACCTTTGCTGTTGTTTCAGRTTTTAGGGGGTGCTCCTGTTTCTGAATATTTAAGCATAATGCTCAATTCAGATTTGTTAAACAAAAAAAGCAAAGACATGCAGGCCAGCCATGCACGTTGTGCTCTTTAGTCTTTGGAAAGTCTGATCCTTTCTGTCTCATTTGCATTGAGTTCATTGCTTGAATTGCTGCTGAATTTGCCAACTCTTCTTTAAGCTTGAGTTTTCCAGTTTGTCTTATAACTAAAAAACTTCAGATGCTTTTTCTGGTCAGGAGCCTGCTCATGTAGGTGAAATAAGAACTTGGTCTGCTTTGAAGTTCCTATAATGTTTGCAAAAAAATGCCTTTTTGGTTGTGCAACCTGGCACCATCTTCGTCTGGCTCCTGAGGAGCAGCATAATGAACCTCTTTTGCCTGCAGTGCAGTTGTGTCCCAGCCCTGCTGGACCCTTCAGGGACAGTGGGCTTGTCCCAGTGCTCTGCTGGGCACCACATTTCTCCTTCCAGCTACAGRGGGTTTTGTAAAGAACTAAATCCTGTCGTGTCACTGGTCAGGAAACCTGCCCCACTGGGGCTTCAGCCTTGGTGTGTTCTGCAAGATAAAGTAACTTCTGTGCCATTAGACTGAAMCTCTGTCCAAAGTGGGTCTGAGTTCTGCCTGAACTAGACTGCAAATCCAATCCCACTTTATTTCCAAAACCTCTTTCTTGCCCCTCAAGGCAGTGGAATAAAGATGTTGCGAGCATTTGGAGTTTATTTGGAGAGAGCTGAGACTTTTAGGAAGCCACTTTAGACTTGTTGTAGCTCTAGGTGTGTGTCAGAGTGGATTAGGTGCTGCATCAGGTTTTGTTTTGTTTTAGCTCACGTGGTGTTTGGGAAGGGCCTGGCTCTGCCTTCTGGGCTGAGCTCCTGCTCCAGCAGGAGGAATTTGCAGGGCTCTTACCCCAAACTCTGCACCTTTGGGTCCTGCTCTGGGAGGACCCTGCTGCATTTCCAGCTCTAACCCTTCTCAGGGTGCCTTGCTCCAGCTCCCACACTGGGAACGTGCAGGGGCAGCACTGCAGCCTGGCTGGTGGCTCTGATCCTTTATGCTGAATCACTCAGCTGTCCCTGCTCCTCTTTCACTTTCCTTTTCTTCTCTCAGGGCCTGGGGGTGMGGGGCAGGACAGAAATTGCTCTGTCAGCCCAGCTCCAGGCTGAGGAGCCCTAGGGCAGTGTGGATGCTGCTCTTCCAGGGCCCCACACAGTCCTGTCCCCCAGGGAATCGCCTGCATGAGAATAAATTCCCTGTTTGGGAAYCTGTGGACAACAGGGAGACGTGTTGAAGCCATTTCAGTGTTTGGCTGAAGGGCTCTGCTGTCCCACAGACGTGGTTTGCTCTCCTTGCAGACCTCACAACCTGTTGGCATTGGCTTGCTCTTCATTTCAGCCTGTTCTGCCAAATTAACTCTTGCAGAACTTTGGGAATGGTGAGGGTTGCRCTGTGCTGCTCTCCATTAACCCTTCCAGAGGCTCAGAGGTGGAGCTCCTGGTGCCAGAGCTCGTCCATGCAGCGTCCATCACAGCCTCAGCAGCCAGGAGTGTCCCAGAGATGGTGGCCAGAGGGAACTGGGAACTCCCTCATGGGCACTGGGAGTTTCCTGGAAGCCCCGCAGGTTCCTCTGGCAGAGTCCCCGGGGAGGCACCTTGGGTTGGAATTCCCAGAGCGTGGAGCTGGCCCTGCTCCAGCTCCGGGTGAGTTTGTGAGTGGGAGGGACAGCAGGAGCTGGGGACAAACACCAAATGGCAGCAGGCAGGGACTGTCTGGGGAATGTCTGGGGAATGTCTCAGGGAATGTCTCAGGGCCTCTTCCAGAGCCAGTTCCTGGGGGAAGCAGCGGGGCTGGGCTGCCAGGGAGGGGCTGTGAGTGAAGCTCCCCAGGAGCTCCTGCTGCCCTTCCTCCTGCAGCCCTCCCGGCCGGAGGGAGTCGCAGAGCTCAGGACAGGGTGCCAGGAAGGTGGGGTGTAAACAAACATGGCCTGGACGTGACCTCGGAGGATTTTAATGAATAGCTGAAATGACTCATCAGCCAGCAGGGCTGAAGCTGAGGGATATCGGGTGCTGGGGACGGAACTAATGGAAACATTAATTAAGAGTTCAGCTCTTGCCAGCTGCGAGGAGCGGCTGAACCTGAGCTGGTGCTGTCACAGCGATCCCRGGCCAGGGGAGAGCTGCTGGGGCTGCAGCACAGCTGGATTACTGGATTGCACAGGGGGGTTTGGTCAAGGCTCAGTGGAGCAGAAAGCTGGGACTTGCAGGGAACCTGCTGGACGGGTTTTGTGCTCCAGTGAAAGATCCGGCAGCTCCGGCATTCCCCGTTCCAGGAATCCTTGGGAGTGGTGCTTCACTGCTGGTGAATTCACTGCTCTGGAGGGGCAGAGCAGACAGAGGAGCCTCCTTCAGCTGAGGCTTCCATGGCTGGGGAGATCCTGAGGCTCCCAGGACAGGGTTCCAGCCCCCYGCTCCTGGCTGGGGGATGTGAGGACAACAGGCACACCAGGGGTTGTCCCTTGGCAGAAGCCCCACACTGCTGCCACGTGGTGGCCTCCAGAGCATCAGCTCTGACAGGATAACGTGGGAAGCACCACACAGGGCCATGGTGTGGAAAAGGGAGCGGGGTTAAGATGAGCAGAGACACAACCTCTCAGCTTTGGGTTCTTCTGGGGAGCCTGGCCCAGCCTGTCCTTGTGCTTTCTTGGCCATATTTCACCTGTCTCTTCCTCAAAGGACTCTCTGTTCTCGAGGCTCTGGGAGGTTCAGGGTTGCATCCATAGGGTGCAAGGCTGCTCACCCCACGTTCCTCCTCTTGCAGCGGGTTCAGGCTCCATGCAGGGCCCTCAGACACCTCAGTCCACCAGCAGCTCCATGGCAGAAGGAGGAGACTTGAAGCCACCAACTCCAGCCTCGACGCCTCACAGTCAGATGCCCCCTTTGCCAGGCATCAGGTATGGCACCACTGCTGGGGGTGAYACCTCTGGGTCATTGCTGCAGGTGTTGGGGCCTTGGGTGCCTGTTTTGGTGGGACTCCACAGCTTGGCTCCTTCCGTCRTGGCTAACAGCAACATCGTGTGTGAATGTTCTTCAATTTTGGGGCTGGGTGTGAGGACAGCGTTGTGGAGGGGCAGTTCCTCTTGATTCTGTGGCCCTTGGAGGGGGTGGCAACACCTGAGAGGGAGCATGTGAGGAAGAGTATCCTGGGGACCATCGTGGATCTCTGTCATGTGGTCTTTGTGGGCTATTTTGGAGCAGGAGTAACTCCGTGGGCCTTCAGGATGCCTTTGCAGACGGCAGTGATCCCACGTTCCAGAAACGGAACTCCATGACTCCAAATCCAGGGTACCAGCCCAGCATGAATACCTCTGACATGATGGGTCGCATGTCTTACGAGCCAAATAAAGATCCCTACAGCAGTATGAGGAAAGGTGAGGGATCATCTTCTCCTGGAGCCCCCATCCCTGCCTGGCTGGGTGCTGGAAACGCTGCAGGACACCCCCTGCTCGCCCTTCCTGCCCAGATCCTCAGAAGGCTTTTGTTAAGGGTGTGTTCAGTGGTTCTTTTGCTCTTCCAGCTCCAGGAAGCGACCCCTTCATGTCCTCAGGGCAGGGCCCCAACAGTGGCATGGGTGACCCTTACAACCGCGCCGCCGGCCCCGGCATGGGCAACATGGCCATGGGCCAGCGGCAGCACTACTCCTACGGAGCCCCCTACGACAGAGTCAGGTGGGTGCTGCCTGCCCTGCCCT